>LPNX010622020.1:422102-591755 GCA_001517045.1 Pseudotsuga menziesii
TTCATGAAATATTAAATAATAGGGTGAAAAAAAATCATACCATAATAATTTTATTCTAGGGTTAGGTTAACATTCCAACAAATGAAACTAATTAACGCAATCAGTCATTTAGGAAGACAACACTTCCAATGCAAGTCTATATCCCAACATAAATGTGATGCAATGTGATGAAGCATGAATACAACCGATTTAGTAATTATATTAACAAGTATTATTTCATCATCACATCTATGGTTAGCCTCCCGTCTCCATTTAAACAATTAATAAATCATGTCTATATTCATGCGTAGAACTCCACTTAAGAGAGTAAACCAATCAACATTTCTACATTCTAAGGAGGCATAATTTTGGCATTGAACTACATAAGATTTATAATATTAAACCTTAGTCTACAAACCCATATCATATTTTTGGTCTGGGAAAACCATATGATTTGCCTAAATATTAGACCCTCCAATTAACACAATCCATAAGCAAACTAACTTCTATTTCCACAAGTAAATCAACATCATTACACTTTGTTAATCGCATAATTATAACACTACTGTAAATCAAATTTTATACATCAAATACTATCCATAAACGCCCATGTAGGATCTGGCTTGGAACAACCATACATGACCATATGGAGTTCCCGAATATCAGATCCTAATAACCAACGTAAATTATACAATCTAACTTCTAACAACTAGCTCAACATACTCACATACCTGCTCCATGAGCTGCCAATTTATCAACACTTTAATTAGAAATTTACCATGAACATGGATACAATATAAAAACATACAATGACATAGATATATCAACCTCCATGGGCACATGCATAATAATTATTTGAATTATTGAACTATTGATCTACAGGAAATGAGTGCAATTGAAAGGTAGAATTTTGCAGTGGAATAGTAAGAACAATGTATACTGAACAAGACAAATTTCAGATAAAACTGATAAGAGTTGATCAGTAAATTACAAATTTAATATTCATTAATTCCAACAGTATACAATGATGTTACAATAAGTAGTATTCAAATCATGTGGATAAGATTCGAATATACCAACTAAACCTAACTGACTAGCTAACTAGGAGTGTCTAAATCACTACATGGGAGCCACTAGTATAAATCTTGATGTCTAAATCATTCTGACAATCAGTTAAACTAGTTAAACCGGTTAAATTGATGAGGTAGGTGGAAAAGGTGCCACTTACCCATGCATCCATGCAAAACTGGTGCTAGACTAACTGAGAGTGATCTAACTGAATGTAACTGAAGGTTGACTCAACATAACTAGTTACCTACCACAACCAACTGATGGAGGATGCTGGTGGCACTCAGAGTGGCTCCTAAAATGTAGGGAATGGTCTCAAAGGCACTTAAAATCATGCAATAACATGCATTAAGTGGAATTTTACCTCTATATGTGTTCCCCATACTCCAATATAGTAAATATGTCTCCCTATGCTAGACAAAATGATCAATAGACTATATATGGACAAGGGACGATTATAATAATCCTAACACCCCCATTAATCCTGACTTAGACAAGTTTGGGCCTTGGAAACTAGGCCCAAATTCACCCATACAATATAATGAAAAATGAAACTACTTAATAAACTAAGGAAAATGGGGAAAACCTCATGGGAAAACCGCACCCCCCTCAAAATAAGCAGAAATCAGTAAATTTTGATACAATCTCCAACTCTTTAGAGAAGTAATGCAAAATATTGGTTCTTTTGTGCATCCACATCCCAGGATTGTGCATGTGAACCTCTATAAACTAAATGATTATGTATGGAGGAATTTTTCTCTTTGGAAGAAGAAGAATATGCTCAACTGAATCAGGAACATAGACAACTGCAAGATAAAAACTGGACCCATGTAGAGCAATCGAGATCAATTGATGAGAGAGAAAAAGTGCTTGAGAATTTGAACCATGCGAGAAAAACCAAAGAAATTGATATATTGTAGCCTTGAACATCGAACCATGTGAGGTAAAATCAGCTCCAAGTGTTAGGAGCAAGTGTCCAGGCAAATGCAAAATGTCTCCATCTAAATTACTAGTTCTATGAGGAGATGAGCATGCGATCAAGTAGGAAGGTAGAGAAGTCCTGGGACTGTGGAGAGAAAATTATTGAGCTCCATAATATGATATAGCTTATAAAATAACTAATGATTCACAAGATATAATATCAACAAACTCATGAGAGAAAACTGACATCAAATCCCCAACAACAATTTTGAAAGAGACTTTTGGTACTTGTTTTTTCACACCAAAATTGATGATAACAGCTACAAGCATGACTAGAGGCTCTTGAAACTTAAAACCTGAACCAAATAAGGACACATCAGATCCAAATAAGGTCATATCAGATCTAAGAGTGTGGAACAAAGGTTCCAAGTGCTCCACCGAGATGGTAGATGCACAATTTTCTCCTTCTTCATCAAAACTCTGAGTATTGGTGCATGCAATCATGTAGGATTTTGCTGGAAGCTCAAGATAAATGAGAGTGAATGGATCAGTCCTAAAATCTGAGATTTCTTCCAAAATAACCAAAGTATTACTTTTCTGCACACCAACAACAACATTAGAGATAAAGAAATCAAATTCCTCTTCATTTTCTGAAGCAAACACTGGCAATCTTTGCACATAATTTAAAATAGAAGAATCACTGGAGAATTTTCGCATAGAATGGAGGGAGAGTTTTTCTTCAATAACAGAGATTCAAATGTATTCTTCTGGATCATTTATATGAGAATATGAGTTATCAGATATTTCATAAACTTCTGGAGCAGCAGGAAAAGGAGTCACTCCAAGGAGACTTTCTTCAATTCGAATTGGCAGTGTGGAAGATTGTGCTTCTTCTTCATCTTGAATAAATTCATCAAAGAAAGTAGAGGCAGATAATTTCAAAGAAATAACTCTTGTGGTGCTGGGTGTGCTCTCCAAATTGATATAATGGTCCTCACTATGCTTGCCAAAGGTTCTATCCAATTTTGTCCATAGATCCTTTGGGTATTCAATAGAATCAATAAGGTAGTGCAAGCTTGGAGAAAAGGCCAGATATATTGTTCCAAAATATCTATCACCGTCATTTATCCGGTCATTCTCATCTTCATGAGACTCTTTACCAAGTCCAATAGATACCTCATTGAGACCTTGTCTCTTTAGAGATGTAACCATCTTCAATTTCCATTTTGAATATCTTGTGAATGGAGTAAGAAGAGGAATTGATAATTTCGAATCCATAAGAAGTTGTACCTACAAAATTTCAATGCAAAGCCAAAATCAATTCCCAATCATGTCAGTTTCAAGCCTTCCACCTTGATGTGTACACTTCTCAAGGCCTATCACACATTGAGATACTTCTCTGGACGAATCCAGAGTTAGCAAGACACAAATTGCAGGATTTATGTGGAAACCCAACTACTTCTGGTGTACAATGGAGATCAATTAGACTTGCTGCTAGCCTGAACAAGGCTCTGATACCATGTTTGAATTATTGAACCATTTATATACAAGCAATGAGTGCAATTGAAAGGTAGAATTTTGCAGTGGAATAGTAAGAACAATGTAAACTGAACAAGACAAATTTCAGATAAAACTGATAAGAATTGGTCTGTAAATTATAACATTAATCTTCATTAATTCCAACAGTATACAATGGTGTTACAATAAGTAGTATTCAAATCCTATGGATAATATTTGAATCTACCGACTAAACTTGACTAACTGACTAACTAGGAGTGTCTAAATCACTCAATGGGAGCCACTAGTCTAACTTTTGATGTCTAAATCAGTCCAAAAATGAGTTAAACTAGTTAAACTAGTTAAACTGATGAGGTAGGTGGAAAAATGTGCCACTTCCCCATGCATCCATGCAGAACTGGCGCTATACGAATTGAGAGTGATCTAACTAAAGGTTAACTCAACACAACTGGTTAACTACCACAACCAACTGATGGAGGCTGCTGGTGGCACTCAGAGTGGATCCTAAAATGTAGGGAATGGTCTCAGTGGCACTTACACTCATGCATGAACATGCAGTAAATGGCAGTTAACCTCTATATGTGTTCCCCATACCCTAGTACAGTAAATATGTCTCCCTATGCTAGACAAAATGATCAATAGACTATATATGGATAAGGGAGGATTATAATAATCCTAACAACAATAACATAATAAATTATAGTCGGTAGTACTTATCTTTATTTAGGGTGAAAATGGCATCAATAAAACAACATTCATCCCAGGCGTAGACATTGTCAAGCCAATCTACTTGAGAAGGTCACCCCCAAGTTGAGGTCTCAAATCAACATGCTAAGGAAACTCTCTTACTAATTCAATCTCCTCGAGATTGTGCCCATCTCTTGGAAGATAAAGCTTCAACAAGTATGGCCTTGTTCACAAATTTGTCCCCATCCCCTGGAAGATACAACTTCAACAAATATGGTCTTCTTCACATGGTTGTCCCCATCCCATGGAAGATACATCTTTAACAAATATGGTCTTCTTCACAGGGTTGTCCCCATCCCCTGGAAGATACAACTTTAGCAAATATAGTATTCTTCATAGGGTTGTCCCCATCCCCTTGGAAGATACAACTTAATCAAATATGGTCTTCTTCACAGGATTTTCCCCATCCCCTAGAAGACCAATTCATAGCAATGGATTCTCTTCAAAGGATTGCACCCATCTCCTAAAAGACTAGTTGGTGCAACACTAGCTTTTCTTGTTTAGTATTGTCTCACTCTCCTGCAAGACAAAGCACATTAACAGTCTCTCTTGCTCAGGATTGTCCCCCTCTCCCACAAGACAAAACCAATAATCGGGATCTCTTGCACATGATCGTCCCCCTCTCCTACAAGGAAAGTTCAACAAATAGAGTCTCTTCACATGATTTTCCCCATCTCCTAAAAGTCTATTTGTGGTAAATATGATCTCCTTCCTTGCAAACAAAGCTTGGCTTCTGGTGCAGAGCTACCATTCAAATCCTCTCTCTGGCATTCAAATTCAAGGGTGAATATTCTCACCACTGACCATCCAACTTGCTATTTGAAGAATGAATGAATGGAATGCAATTTGAACGCCTTAAGTCAAATACGAATTGTTTCTAAGAGACAGACTCAAGACTACATACGAGCAACTCTAAAAAACTGAAGGATTTTTTAGTCCTCTGACTTACCTATTCAAGTTCTCCAAAGAGAAACTTGAACCCATTTAAATTGACTTGAAACCACTGGAAAACCATTCCCATCCAATAAGGATAACTCGATTATTAAGGATGCTCAAAACCTCCCCAAAATCCTTCTCATTCATTGGAGACAACTCGAATTCTACCTACTGACTCGAATTTCCCTAAACCAATTCCATGTAGTTCGAATTGATCCAAATTTACTCAAATTAATTGTGGATAACTTGAATTGGACTCCAACCCCTTTAACCGATTGAAGATAACTCGAATTACCCCAAATCACTCCAAATGACCGAAGGTAACTTGAATTCACCCCAAATTTTCTATGGTTAACTGAAGACCACTTGTATAGGGAATATTCTCATCACGCATGTTGCATGGGTGCATGGGTGCATGCGCACATGGGGCATGGGTACATGGTTGCATGGGTGCATGCACACATTAATTAGGTGTCCTAGGATATCTAAGGTCCAAAAGGATCAAAATTAGAAAATGTAGAGTACTGTTAGGAATGTAATAACTCATATCTCCGTGAACCCCTCGCATGTGGAATCCAAGACCCCCCAACCATGTTTGTTGTCCATGTCGAGCCATTATTTAATTATAGGTAGATAATAAAATAATAAAATAATTTCAATAAAATCATCATAATATCCATGGTTCATGGTCCAGGCACCTAATTCCACCATGAAAGAAATTAACCAAAATCACATGCGTCTGGGGATTACCTTTGGGATATTACACCCCCTTCCCATTACATAATTGCATCGTAATCAATGCATAGTTACCCATACATGCCTTCTTGCATACCTTTATCATTACAACTCTTAGAACTCCTCTTCCAAGAAATCATAATACTTCACATTACATCTAATTTTTGTGTCCATCTCCATATCCTACAGGATTTGAATTCCTTCTCCCCACTAGTCCCTTGGGATATCATCATCCCTTCACCCTGCTAGTTCCTCGGAATATCACCATCCCATTCCTAGGCTTCCCGTATGAGAACCTAGACTAGTAGAGTGGTTCCTAATGTAGAAGCAAGGGTCAATCTTCAATCCCCATTACAGGGTCTTCAAACCTCATTACAAGGTCTTCAGTCTTCAACATAATACATCCATATGAATCATATCCCAATCAATCATATGATTAACATTATGTATAAAGATATATGTTGCATTATATGAGGAACAAGATACACAAAATACATCTTCATGATACATGAAATAAATTATATTTAATTGTAAGAAATATGTTAGTATATAAAAAGGTGCATAACATGTAGATAATTATTCAACAAAGATCACAAAGGTATCCATATCACAAAGATACTTTTTTATAACAAAGATCGTAAATACATTCACATCACTAGGATACATGAAACACTTCTTTAACCAAGATATATGATCACATTCTAATCATTTACAAGATTAGTAAATACTTTTCACCAATACACTTTTCCTACAAAGAGAAGTAAAATACCACCAGGATACCCTAGAAAGATACTTTCAACAAAAAATACAAGATATATTTTTTTCAATAAGATTGCCTAGATAGTTTTCTAACAAATATACTTGTATCACATTTTACATGATTAGTATTGGATATATACAGATACATGAAGTACATCTTCAACAAGGACATGAATCACACTTTAATTAGTCACACGGTTAGTACATACTATTCAACAAAGATATATGGAATACCAACAAGATACTACCAAGATACCTTTCAATAAGGACACATGAAATGTCACCTAGTCCCTGAAAATACCTTTCAATAAAAATAAAAAAGGCCACATCAACACTTAATGCACTTTAATGCAACAATAAAAGCAACTTATATGAAACAGTTCTAATCTAACTAAGAAATCAAAAGGCCATAACAACTAGTAGTTAAACATACTACTTTTCATCTCAACACAAAGAATAAGTCTTCTTTAGAGAACGATAAAAAAACCATTACACATTAGCTAATAGCAATTGATAACAACCAATATACATCAGTTGTCATGCATACATCAACCATACAAATCTTGGTCCATAATACAATTATTCATAATACCTCAACCATATATCAATGATATATTGATCATATATCAATCATACACTAATATCAACCAATGAAAACTATACATGCATTAGTTGGCCATATAAACAACAATCATAATACATCAGTTAGACTACATTAATAAGACTACAAAAATCAAAATACAACAATCGAAATACATCAGTCAAAATGCATTGATCGAAATACATCGACTAGAATACATCAATCATAATATATCAACTATAATTCATTGAACATAATACATCAGTCGAAATACATCAATCAAAATACAATGATCAAATACATCAATTAGAATACATTGAACAACATACATCAATCATAATACATCCATCAGAATACATCAATCATAACAACTGAGAGCAACCAAATACAACCAATTATAATCTTCATCACATTCGATACCATATACATCGAATAATTCCTCATTAAATCATATCATACCATTATCATCATATCCTTATATTAATAATACATATATACAACCAATAGCATCACACAAACACTACTAATATTTCACTTACGCAAACACTCGATACATACACAACCATGCATCTTCCCTACATACATACTACATTAGTAACAATACTATACACGCTTCGATATCAACCTCGTCTAATCCTTATTACATTAGCAATTATTTATATGTAACTTATACTGTCAACCAAGGTAAATACATACTCACATCCTGTAACCAAACTTCCTACCACAAAAATCTTCTAACAATAAAATAATTATTTAGTTATACAAAACTCATACCATACGTATAACACAATCATACATATATACACGTAGGTAATTACATATTATATCACTCATATATACCCATATCATATGATACCATATATACACAACTCGCTACTTGGTTACATATTTACATCATCAATTTTAAATACATTATAATACACATATACTACATTTATACCCATATACACTTCCTNNNNTATACAAACATACCTACATCGATACACACACTCTAACACATACACGATGTACACACTATACACTCTGTATGTGTGCGTGTGTGTGTACACACACACACACACACACACACAATCACCACACAATGTAATATCGTATTATTCCATATACTCAAATGTATATAACTATACTATATCTTATAAATATACATTTTATAATACACATATATAAACAATTAAACAAATAAAATAATCAAAACAGTTGTGAGGTTGGGGATGCATTCTCTTTAAGGAGACGTCATTTCCAAATACCATATCGATTAGTTACTGCATATTAAACAATTGTATGGGGGTTGTGTTCTCTCCAGATAGATGCCCTTTCCAAACACCATACTGATTAATAAAAACATATTAACACAATTGCATGGGGGTTATGTTTTCTCCAAAGCTTTGCATATACACTAATATATGAACAAACCAATGTGTTTGGGTCTACATATACAATAATATAGACCATATATATAACAGATAAATTGGATAGCTCTTGAGGATAGCATTTTGGCTAATTACATGAGCTAAATAATACATTCAGTAGTAATCCATAATCTGCTCTCTATATATTTCATTGAGCATAGAAAATACTATGCGTATCCACATAAATCCAAACTAATTGATCTCCTTACCTTATTAACATGAGAACTCTAAATCATTTCATTTAATATCTACATAGATATATACCTTGCCATCAACACCTAATATATCCTTCAAAACACACACACACACACACACACAATATGAAAATAACCCACCTAATAACATATTAGTTATGCCCTATCCTAGACCAATCAACTAAACATCTATTGATAACCCCTTATATTAATAAGCACCAATTTCATATCTCAATATTTAACCAACTAAAACTTTAAGTTAAATTCAATTTTTAACTAAATTAAAACTTTAACTTAAATTCAATGTTTAACTAAACTACAACTTTTAGTAAAATTCAATAATACACTCCAGCTTTAAACTTAAAGTTAAATTCAATATAACTAAACTAAGGATTCAAGTTAAATTCTCTTTTTTTAAAGTTAAATTCATTATTTAAATAAGCTAATATTTTTTAGATTTAATTATTATAAAACATAACCTTTAACTCCTCTTGACCTAATTGGTGATTTCATAGAGTTTTGTTATGGCAACTTGACAGAAATGAATGTACATAGAACCATTAAAACATGTCTTAATTTCAATAGTTTTAAAACTACATACCGATAAAAATATACCCCCTTTAGCCTTATTTACATGGTTGTCATAATTTAAACAAATAATTCAATGGATATAATAACCATAATATATCTAATGCATGCAATCACATGTGCAATCATATCATAGGGTACATATATGATATTTAGAAAATACTTGCTTTAATATCACAAATGGCCTAGTTAACACCTCATAGGACTTGAGATATTGCAGTTAATACTAAGTATTGGAGGTTGTGATGTTTTGTTCATTAAACATTGTTAGCACATCACAAACCTCTTTCACAACATATACAACATACATAAAATGCAGAAACACAAAGTCTTAATTTCATAGAAGGCCCGACAACCTTAGGGTTGTAACCTAGAGCTTTGATACCACTTTGTAACGTACACAAAACCCAAATACATCACGAGGGTCCGAATACTTGAGGGATTCTAACAAGGAAGGACTGATTAGAGGTTAAGCACAACAGAATAATGTTCTTCAAGGGTTAGGTTAACATGCCAACAAACAAAACTAATTAAAACAATAAGTCATCTAGGAAGACAACCCTCCCAATGCAAGTATATATCCCAATATATATGTGATGCAATGTGATGAAGCATGAATACAACCATTTTAGTAATTATTTTAACATGTACAATTTATTTCATCATCACATATATGGGAAAATTCATGTCGCCATTTGACCAATAAATAAATCAGGTCTGCATTTGTTTATAGAACTCCACTTAAGAGAGTAAACAAATCAACATTTCTAAATTCTAAGGAGGCAGAATTTCGAAATTGAATTACATTAGATTTATAAGATTAAAAATCAGTTCACAAACCCATATCAGATTTGATCTAGGACAACCATATACATCCATATGGTCTGCTCAAATATCTTACCCTCCAATTAACATGATCCATAAGCAAACTAGCTTCTATTTCCACAAGTAAATCAACATCATTACACTTCGTTAATAGCAAAATTATAACAATATTGTAAATCCGATTTATACGTTAAATATCAACCATAAACCCCCATGTAGGATCTGACCCGAAACATCCATACATGACCATATGTAATTCCCAAATATCAGATCCTAATAACTACCATAAATCATACAATGTAGCTTCTAACAACTAGCTCAACATATTCACATACCTGCTCCGTGAGTTGTCAATTTATCAACACTTTAATTAGAAATTTACCATGAACATGTATACAATATAAAAAAATACAATGACAAAGATATATCAAACTCCATGGGCACATGTACAATATAACATAATAAATATTAATCGAGAGTACTTATCTTTATTTATGGTGCAAATGGCATCGACTAGACAACGTTCCTCCCAGCTGTAGACATTGTCAAGCCAATCTAATTGAGTAGGTCACCCCCAAGCTAAGGTATTGGATCCACATGCTTAGGAAACTATCTTACTAATTTGATATCCTCAGTATCATCCCCATATCCTAGAAGATAAAGCTTCAATAAGTATGGTCTTCTTCACAAGGTTGTCCCCATCCCTTGGAAGATACAAATTCAACAAATATGGTCTTCTTCACAAGATTGTCCCATCCCCTAGAAGTTAAAACTTAAACAAATTTGGTCTTCTTCACAGGGTTATCCCCATCCCCTGGAATACCAATGCACAACAATGGATTCTCTTCACAGGAATGTCCCCATCTCCTGAAAAACTAGGCGCACCACTAGCTTCTCTTGCTTAGGATTTCCCCCCTCTCCTACAAGACAAACCACATTAATCGTTTCTCTTGCTCAGGATTGTCCCCCTCTCCTACAAGAAAAAAAATACAATAATGATTCCTCTTGCTCAGGATTTCCCCCCTCTTCGCAAGACAAAACCAACAATTAGGATCTCTTGCACAAGATTGTTCCCCCTCTCCTGTGAGGCAAGCACAACAAATAAAGTATCTTCAAAGGATTGTACCCATCTTATGAAAGACTAGTTTCGGTAAATGGGATATCCTTCCCTACAAACAAAGCTTGGCATCTAGTGTAGAACTATTATTTGAATCCTCTCTCAGTTGGAATTCAAATTCAAGGGTGAGCACTCTCACCATTGACCAACCAACTTACTAATGGAAGAATGAATGAATGGAATGCAATTTGAATCCCTTAAGGCCAATTCGAATGGTCTCTAAGAGACTGAATCAAGACTATATATGAGAAACTCTAAATCACTGAAGGATTTTCTAGTGTGACTGTCTGATCTATTCAAGTTCTCCAAAGAGTAACTTGAACTCATTTACACTGACTTGAAATCACTAACAATGTTGGGATTAATTAATCCTCCTTTGTCCAATATAATCTATTTGGCCATTTTTCCTAACTTAGTAAGTTATTATCACTATACTAGAGTATGGAGGACACACCTAGAGGTTATCTGCCACTTACTTCATGTGCATGCATGAGTTTATGTGCCTCTGGGACCAATCCCTACATTATAGGAGCCCACTCTAAGTGCCACAACAACCTCCTTATGTTGTCTATGGTAGGAAAGCAGTTATGCTAATTTATCCTCCATTTACAATCATTTAGATCACTATCAGTTAGCATAGCGCTAGTTTTGCATGCATGCAGGGAGTGTGGCACCTTTTGTCCACCTACCTCATCAGTTAACTGATTGTAGACTTATTTAGACATACAGAGTTAAACTAGTGAGCTACAACTGTGATTTAGACACACTTAGTTAGTTAATCAGTCAGTTAGAATTGATATATTCAAATCCTATATTTAGCATTCGATTTATATTTATTGTATAATCATTGTATTATTGATTAATGAATGAATATTATGTTGTGATTATGAGCGATTCTTATCTGATTTATCTGAAATTTTGTGGCATGAATTCTTTGCCCAATGTATATTGATCTCAATTATTCCACTGCATAATTCCTTTCCAATAGCTCTCATATTGGCCTCTAGATCTATCGTTCTAAAATTTAACATGGTATTAGAGCCTTGTTCAAGCTAGTAGCAAACCTCAGAAACCTCCATTGTGCACTAGAAGCATCTGAGTTTCCACATAATTCTTGTAATCATTGCCTTGCTAACTCTGGATTATGTCCAGAGAAGTCTCTGCAGGTGTGACAGAATATGAAAATGTGCACATGTCAAGGTGTAAGGGTTTGAAATGATTTGATTGTGAATTGTTTGTATTACAGTGATATTTTGCAGGTACATACGTAGCTTTTGATATATCTGACTGATCAACATAAAACAAAATGGAGAATTCTTCTACTCATACACCCATACTCCTTACACCCTTCAATTACATTGATTGGAGGGAAGATATGCAGATGTCCTTGCGCAAAAAGGGGTTGTATAGAATGAAAATGGGAAGAGAATTTGAGCCCCAACAATATATTGAGAAATCCAAGTTTCTAAACCAGATAGATGAAGCCTTCGACTTCATGTGCATTCACATCTCTAGGGATCTTCTATTTCACCTTGAGGGACTCGAAACACCAAAGGAAGCATGGGACAAGCTTGATATTTATTTGGTAAACAAGATGAGCTTAAAGGACATAATCTGGAGTATGAACTAATTGCACTACAACCCAACATTTTCGATACTATTCAACAATTCTTTTCAAAATACAAAGATCTGGTACTATAATGCAAACAATACGGGATAGAAAGGAAAGATGAGCAGCTTGTGCTGTCAATTTTGAGCAAGCTTGGCTCATAATTCTCATTCTTTGTCTCTACTTTCCATTCTGAAAGAGTTTCCATTCCAAATTGGAAGATGCCTTCTCTAGATGCTTTTGTAGAGTCTTTGATCCAGGAACAAGACAAATTGATTCAAATGGGAGTGCTTCAAACCTCCAAGAATCTAGCTGTCTTAGCTGGGGAATCTAGAAATGCACAAGCAAGATGGAATCAAAAGGGGAAGGATACCAAAGATACTAATTCAAAACCAAAGGAGAATCATAAATATTCCAATGGAGCCTCAGGTTCCAAGAAGAAGAAGAAATTCGAAAAGGTTAAGTGTTCCTATTGTATGAGAGGATTTCATCTAGAGAGTCAGTGCATGAAGAAAACCATTGATGATCTATCAAAGCTCCTTAAACAGAACAATATTGCTCTCCCAAAAATACCAAGGAATTCTGAAGAAGGATAACAGATAGTAGAACATGAAAGTTTCCATGCCTTGAAAGCAAATGTCTCTTGATCAAAGGATTTTCTAATTGATTAAGGAGCATCCAATCATATGGTTGCTTCCAAAGAATCCTTCACCTCTGTGGATCTCTTAGGAGGACCTAGCATTCATATGGGGGACGACTCACAATTCCTAGCTGTAGGGAGAGGTTCTATTAAAATCCAACATGGAGAGTTCAAAAATGTACTCTATGTGCCCTCTTTAGCTGCAAATTTGTTATCTGTATACCATATGACACATATTGGCTCACCAAAGCAAGTAGTATTTGGCCCTGACTCAATGGATAGCACATATATCTCAACTGGGAATATTATACTGAAGGGTGTTGCAAAACATGCCTCCAAGGCATATGAATTCTCACACTTTTTGCCATACTCGAATCTAGTACAACCTCAACAACCATTCAAAAGGGGAGGTAAAAAATTCTATCTACACCTTTTGTTAATGATGTATTGTCTAAAGTTTCATATTCAGAAGATGAGGAACACAATCAACATGATCTCAATATCGAGATTGAAACTCAAGAGGATCTATATCTAGATCCAATTCCTATTCCAAATCAGTGGTCTAAGCCTAAATGGGCCCAAAAACTCATTGAAATAACTGGGAATGTTGCTTGGGGATCCAGGTGACAGAAGAAGAACATGATCCCAGTATCATAATGAACATGTTTCACTCTCCCAAATAGCTTCTCTATATCCAGAGTGGTGCAACAAACTTTCAAAAAGATGCTACTTGATGATAAAGACAGATCCACAATTTGGCCCACTGAAGAACAAAATGGATTAAGGCATTATTCCTCCAGAAAGAAGAGGCAAATGCAATATTCCTTCTCCTATCTATCATTAGAAAGGAAGAAGATGGAAAAGTTCACATGCACAGTCCCAGGATGATGATGCACAAAAGAACCATGATTCTGCATGGTTTTTCCACAGAGTTGCAGATTGCAACAATTTTTCCACAAGTTTTTGCTCAAAGAGAAAAGTTTTCTCTTAAGTATGGAAGCTTGTTTCCTGATTACCTGCTTTTTCCACAAGTTTTTGCTGAAAGAGAAATTTTTTCTCTTAAGTATGGAAGCTTGTTTCCTGATTACCTGCTTATTTTGAGGGGGGGGGTCCCATGAGTTTTTCCCCATTTTCCTTATTTTATTAAGCAATATTTTATTCATTTAGATTGTATGGGTAACTTTTGGCCTAGTTTCCAGGGCCCAAGTTGTCCAAAGTTAGGATTAAGGGGGGGTGTTAGGATTAATTAACCCTCCCTTTACCCACATAGTCTATTTGATTCATTTATCCTAGATTGGGAGGTCATCATCACCCACTAGTGCATGGGGGACACACCTAAGGGTCATATTCCACTTACAACACATGATTGCATAAGTTTAGGAGCCCTAGGGACCAATCCCTACATTATAGGATCCCACTCTGAGTGCCACCAACAACCTCCTTCAGTTGGTTGTGGTAGGTAAGAAGTTATGCAAAGTTATCCTCCAGTTACAATCAGTTAGATCGATGTTAGTTAGCCTAGCACCAGTTTTGCATGCATGCAGGGAGTGTGGTTCCTTTTGTCCACCTACCTCATTAGTTAACTATTTGTAGACTGTTTTAGACATCCAAAGTTAAAATAGCGAGCTCCAGCTGTGACTTAGACACATTGAGTTAGCTAATAAATTAGTTAGAATTGATAGATTCGAATCCTATCTTTATAATTCAAATTCTATTTATTGTATAAGAATTGTATTATTGATTAATGAATGAAGATTAATATTGTGATTATCTAAGCAATTCTTGTCCGATTTATCTGAAATTTGTGGCATGAATTCTTTTCCCAATGTATATTAGTCTCAATTATTCCATTGCATAATTCCTTTCCAATAGCTCTCATATTGGCCTGTAGATCTATGGCTCTCAAATTTAATAGGAAAACCACTCCCATCCATTGAGGATAACTCAAAATTACTAAGAATAACTCAAAACCTCCCCAAAATACCTTTCATGCACTAGAGACCACTCAAATTCTACCTACTAACTCAATTTTCACTAAAACCAATCCCATGCAGTTCAAGTTGTTATCAAAATTTACTCAAATTAATTGTTGATAACTCGAATGGACTCAAAACCCCTTTAATCGAATGAAGACAACTTGAATTACCCCAAATCACTCCAAATGACTAAAGGTAACTTGAATTCACCCCAAATTTGCTCTTGTTAATTGAAGACCACTTGGATAGGGAAGAATATTCTCGGCATGCATGGATGCATGGGTGCATGCAAACATTAATTAGGTGTCCTAGAATCTCTAAGTTCCAAAAGAATCAAAATTAAGAAAGGTAGAGTATCATTAGGATAGCAATAACTCATATGCCCCCCCAACCCCTCTTATGTGGAATCCAAGACCCCCCAATCATGTTTGTTGTCCATGTTGAGCCATTATTTAACTATAGGTCGATAATAGAATAATAAAATAATTTCAACAATAATCATCATAATATCCATGGTTCATGGTCTAGGCACCTAATGCCACCATAAAATAAAATAACCAAAATCACACTCATTCTCTCAATTGCATGGATGTAAAATTCGAACGGGGAGAGAGAAGCTTGAAAAACAAGGGTTATTGGAGAGGAAGGAAGGGTTTGAAGGAATAAAACTCAACCTAAATCTGTAATGTCCCAAGTCTGGTGTACAGACCTGGACACTCTTCAATTCTGTAAATTATATTAAAATTTCTGAACTTGAATTAATTTACACAATGACTTCTCAGACTGAGCAAATAAGGGGTTTCTTCTGGGAAATTTGTAGGAAAAAGGAGTGAACAGTGGACAGAAAACAAAGAGATGTCAGACATGAAATTTCCTCTCCCCTAACACATTTAGATCTGGTTCCATTTAGGGTTCAGCGTTCGCACTGCGGAAACCTACTACCACGCTTTTGGGTGGCCAAACCGTGAAACTAAGGAGAGTAGTTCGATCTGTTTCAATCAGGGGATTCTAGGAACTTGCTAAGGCTTGTTTCAGAATTAATATAACATAAATAAATTATTTATATAGTTTATTGATGTTCTGGAAAGTTCTAAGAAGTTTTGGGTGAATTTGGAAATTTTTGGCAATTTTGGCCAAGGAGAACCCTGTGAAGAGGAGGATACAAAAACGTGGTACATACCCAAATAAAAATGGTTCTGGAGTTTTATATGGGAAGGTGGGTCTGTTAGTGACCCAAAGGAACCGACAGAGCTCAGATTGAGTTAACAGAAATGGTTTTACATCAATTTTACCAAAACTAGTTATTAAAAGCTAGTAATCTAGCTAGGGTCTAAAACAAACAGTTAAATCATCTCAAAAGCATTTCTGTAAAACATGAGAACTATAACAGGGGTAAATATCAGTTCATTTAATATGTAAAATCCATTCAAGCACTCATTTTTATTCAATTTCCCCCATACATTGCTAAATCAGGCCTTTTAGGAAAAAATGAAGACAAGACTCTTTATGGACAGAGATGTTTCGAACTGATACATGTAATTTACAGAATATTATGAACCTACAGAACATAAATTACATCATTGACTGACCATTACAAGGATGCTCCAAAAACAAGGGGCAAGAGGCCCGGATCATGACTAGCAAGGGCTGTGATCATAAGTGTAAGTGAAGCTAGGGCTTCACTAGATATGGACCTGAACTTGATGGAGACTACAAATAACTCTGTAAATCCTTAAATTCCTGCAATCTAGCACTCCACACCTGCAATGGAAGAAAAGGGGATGGAAGGAGAGGGGAATGGAAGGCTGGGGCTCATCTCCCAGTAGTCTGAGGCACAACACTCAGAAGTAATGCTCACATAAGCATTCAACAATAAAATCAACAACCAAACTGAAGCAATGGGTTCGAATTTATATTTTATAGACTTATGGATGACCTGCTTAGTAAGTTGAGGCCAATGGTGACTTGTGAGGGCAAGTCAACCCCATGGGTGACCTAACCCTAGCCACAAAAGCGTCCCCTTTGGGAAATTAAGCAAGTAGGACCATGTGGAATTGTTTCTAATTCCAAATATTCCTTCGCAATTAGAAACTGCACCCTCCCTTAGTCAAAATATGCCTCTTTTGAGTTATGACAACTTTCTGCTTTTCCTGGCTCATAAGGGAACTCTTTCTTTCCTCAAAAAAACTTTCCTGCTTTTACCTCTTTCTACTTTTTCTGCTTTTAGGAAACTTCCCTTTATTCTCTTGCTTTCTTTTGTCATGGAATTTCTTATTTTTACCAAGGAAATTTGACTAGCTTTTCCCAATGCACCCTCTTGACATGGCATCCTTAATTCCACATCATTATTGTGCATAATAAATAAAATTGCTGAAATAAAATTAAATACATGCTTTAGAACAATTATTAGTAAAAATTTATCCTAGGAGGAATAATTAATAACAACTTGAGCCCCTAGGAACTTAACATGGTCAACACTTTTAATGGTCAATTTGAGGGAACATGACAAACTCTCATATGAACCATTGAGAGATGAAATTAAGGTTTCTAGGTGAGAATAAACACCATTGGAGAGAATATAGATACCATTTCAAATCCATAAAGGTTGCTAGCATGTTAGATTTTCCAAAGAACCATAAAATACATGTCTAAGAAGCTTGACAATATTGGAAATGAAACTTGGAATTTGGCAGTGTCTTGGGATCACATTGGCCATATTGGAGATCACTTAGAGGACATGCATGCCTAAGGGATTGAAGAGTAGATAAACGATGACTTCTTGTGTTATATGGAGCAAGGGATGAGTGCCAATAGTTGTACTAGCTAAGAGGATGAACAAAGACTTGTTATATTGGAAGTATTTAGTGAAAATAAGAGGGGTTTTGCAAACCTTTCCAATATTCTTTTCCCTGGTGGTCTCAGTTCCCAACACATGGGTGGCATTCTACAGTGGAATAACTTATGATTGGGAAGAAATCAATCACCTATAGTTAGTTTCCTTAGAGCTTCACCTTGGAAAATATAAATGTACTATTTCTTAGTTTTTATTTATGAATTCAACATTTTAGAATAATTAGTACTTGATATCATTATCATGGTATTTTAAAAGAAAATTTCATCGATATGATGTCCCCTTTGCTTGATTAAATCAGGTGAAAATCATGTATGGCAAAGTGTTGTAATTTCTTGCATGGAAACTGATTGACAAAATAACTAAGGGAAAGGTTTCTAAGTCCCATTATGATTAATAAATGGGTTCCATGAATGAACTAAAACTTGTAAAAATTTAATGAATATTTTGGAATGGATTCATAAATGTATAAAATTGTATTACTCAACCCCTATTTATGGTTCAAAGTGAAAGTGCCCGTGTAGCTTTAAAACTAGAAACATTCTTGAGTTTCTGTAATGTAGGAATGTATAGAACACTCTAAAGATTTATCTATATGTAACAAAATATCAAATGGGTTGGTGTGAAATTTTTTGTGTTGCACACATATTAAGATGCTCATAAAAAATCTCAGAAACCCTATTTCAATTTGAGAGATATTAATTATGCAACAATGCCCTTTCCTCTAATCTAACGATGGGTGTTTGATGGAGGAAATGGGGTGGACAACCAAGAGAAAACCACAAAATGTTTGATAAAATTTATGTACAATTTGCCTTTGTTTGTGGGTTCCCACAATGTGTTTGACAAATTGTCTCTATCATTTTCCTTTGTTTGAGATTTCCCACTAAGTGTTTGAAAAAATTTCATGGCAGAAGCATGCTCTTGTTAGCATTAGTTGTAGGCCATGATGGCATGTTAATAAATGGATGCACATGTCTTCTTTTCCAAGGTCTAAATTATTTATCCTTTGAAGTTTCAAACAACAACTTGTATTGCTTGTTTAATGGATAAAATGTCAAGTTTAGACAATAGACTTGCTCATGTTTCTGTTGAGTATCAAATTGTGTCCTTGATTGGGTTATAGGATTGAGAACACAAAATTATTGTTAGTTGGATATTAAGATGTATACATGATACAAAAAATTGATTTGGAATTCCCAAAAATATGCATAAATACTAGTTTGATTCGTATCTATGCACAACATTGTTGTTAGATATACATATGAGAGCCCATTTGTTTGGAGTGTGCTTGGACACAATCTTTGGGTACATGTGCATAAGCCCTAAATGTCTTTAAGAAATATTATTCATAGCTCTTTTATTATACACATTTGCATGTATAAATATTATATATATCTCTATGTTCACAACCAATGAATGCTTGTGTTGAGTGATTATATGTGAGGATTAATTTTGGTTGAAGCCACACTTGTATTAAGCAATAGTGCATAGATTTAAGGCTTTTATGTTGTTGGGAAATGGACAATAGTGTTGGGCGTCTTTTTTTTGTTGAATTAAATCTGGTTTTAATTCCATACCTAGCCATTGATGTGGTGGGAGAATGAGATCATGTTGAGCAATGAGAGTGAAGAGAAAGAAGCATATTGTGGACTGCTGGTTCACATAAATGAACATATGTGTTATATTGATGACTTGAAAATTTCCTGCAAACCCAACATTGCTATATGCAATGGTGCCTTAAAGTGGTGTGGAATGTGAAAAGTTCTTATTGAGTTGTATTCATTAAATCATTAAGTTGTTCAAAATTGCCAACATGCATAGTAGGTGTTATATTTAAACTACTTAATGTTGGCATTCATGCCATTGATAAATACAAATTGGTACCAAATATCTTAACCCAATTGGTATCTTAAACTGTTTTAAATATAGGAACAAGTTATAGCTTATCATGTTTGTATACCATATGCTCTCCAAAAGTGAACTCCATCTGAACCATGTCTCTAAAGATATCATATGTTCTACTTTGACTTTGATTGTGGAGATATATGTACCAAGAAAGAAACAATTTAATGCTAAGTCTATAATAAAACATGATGGGGAGATACGTGAGCTTTAGTATTTGTTTCTTTTAAAATTTAATTGAAACTGTGGAGAAGGCTAAGAATAAATTGTTATCACTCACTAAAATAGAGCACAAATCTGCCATTTATAACAACCACTACAAATAGTCCAAAGTGTTATGTTTCTTGGGATTTGTGATAAAGCTATTTGATTCCTCCCTCTCATTTAGTGATTATTATGATTGATTGTTTTTACTCTATAAGGCATTGATCTATGCAGAGAGGTTTCTTGGGAAACATGTTTGTATATTGTATAGGGAATCACAAATATTGTTCACCAAGTTCTAGGGGCTTCCCCACGGTCTCAAGAGTTGATCTAAAGCATTCAAGAAGCTAGGTTGAGGTGACATTGGAATCTAGATTCTCTCATGCTTGCCACTCTTCATACCGTGATTTGTGATCTTATCTCGAGAGCTATTTTGAGCAGTAACACCAAGCATAATGAGGCAATTGTTATACGGGACCAATTTCAAGAGTTGTACTATGATTATACAATTATATGATTTGATATTTAAGAGTGTTTTTTGTTTTAGTTTACATTAATTTTATTCTTATATGAAATGCGAACTATGAGACCAAAACATATTAGGATCTAAATGTATGAAGTAGAAGAGGTATGTTACAAATTGGTATTAGAGCTATTGGTTACATCACTAGGGGCTATATGGGCTTAATGAAAGTAAATGACAATGTTTATGGTACTATGTTAAAGTAATATACATGTCGTATTTGATACAAAGATAATAGTTACTTTCTTCATACTCAAAATTGTATGGGATTGTTGTATTCAATTGTGTGATGGATCATGTCATCTAAGAGACTAATTAATTTCTCCATACTAAAAATGTATGGAATTGTTGTTCGGAATTGTGTGATGAATTGAAGAGTGATTTGTAATCATTGTGAAAATGTATAAATGTTAATGTAAGTGTTTACATTTGATCAAGCATTGATATTACCATTAAAACTAGACAATATCCACCCTTTCAAAGCTCTAAAATATTTTAATGTTGTGCATTGTTGTTGGTTGTGCTTGGTGGCATGTTGAGTGATAGTTGTTCACCTATAAGGATAAGAAGCTTTAATTATTGATGATACTTAACCTCATTTGGTATGTATCTTGTTTAATGTGTGTGTTTAAAAACATTGACCTTGTCCTCGGGATGATCATCCTTAAAAGTTAAGATACTTCTCAACCATGGTTTTATGAATGACTTTTGAAATGAAATTGTCTTATGTTTGTGATGAAAAAGTTTAACTAATGTTAAAATAAGTCAGCTTGGGTGTTATCTTGGTATTGCTAGTGTGACTTGGCAGTAAACCCACTTAGGGTTGTGTGCATTTGAGTGACTAGATATTTTATGTGTTTGAATGAGTAGTCCTCTCATGCTCATATGTATGCAAAGTGAAGTTATTACTCAAGAATAAGATGATATATGGCTATTAATTTGCATGGATGTTTGATATAAATGCATGCATGGGTATAACTGTAAAACATGAAATTGTACTTGTTATATTTTACAGTAACACCATTGTTACCTAGTTGTATTCATATTGAAGACTATGTTGTGTTGCATTATGCACCTTGAATACTAGTTTTGAGTGGATTGTATGCAACTCTTTAGAACGAGCATGGTATGAAATACTCATATAGCAAGTGCAAAGGAGTGTTATGCATGACATGAAATAAGACATATTTTTTGTTGTTGTTGACAATGATATAAAAAAGAGAAACAAACTTTAATTATGCTTTTGAAACTTCTCATGCCGATGACTGTGAAATTCCATACAACATGTTGAACTTGAATCTAAATTGAAGTTGTATGAATTGTTGTTATATATTTGAAAGAATAATTTAAGGTGTTAATCTTAATTTATACTTTATGTGACATATGAGATTGATATGTGAAATGACTTGCCTTTATAATATTCAATCAATACATAGAAATACCTTGGATAATGGTTGTCATTGAAAGGTAGAATAGTGCCACAATTTCATTGTCATTAGACCTTGGATTGGACAGGTTGGTAAAGACTAGAGTTTGAAAAGAATCAAATGAACAAGTAAATAAGTGAATGTTATTTTTTGATATAATATGATTATAAAAAAATGTTTTTCCTGGAATGTTGTAGATATTGTAATTAGTAAGTATAACTACGAAACTAATGACAACTTTATTGAGTGGTACAACTATATGGAAAAACAATTCAGAGTATAGACACCGTTGTTCCATTGGGATTTTCAACTAACTAAAATGTAAGTATCATGACAATGTTTGATCATATTTGAACTGTTTACTATGAGAGAGAGTTGAAATTTAATTTGATTGATTCTGATTCATTGAATCTTCTTGATGGAAAAGAGTTTAGTAATTATGATTTGCATATGAATGATATGTTGAATATACTTCATTCTAATTGAATTTGTGAGTTATCTTTATTGTTTTAGTGTGTTGATTGCATCAAAGAAGGAAACCAAGTAATAAATGTTGCAGAGCATGATGTCTTGCATACTAGAAAAGAAGTAATAAATGCCTAAACAGATCATGCTTGAATATGGACCACCTCGTAGGTAAGATCAACTACTAAGAGTCAAAGTGATGGCTGAAAATTATCCAATGGAATGTTGAAGAAAACCAGAGTTGGATGAGAGTAGCTCTAAGAGAGGAAATTCCAAGTTGGGCTTCACTAAAAATGCTCAAGGAAATTGGAGTAGCAAATCTAAAAAATAATAGAATGCAAAGGT
This sequence comes from Pseudotsuga menziesii, assembly GCA_001517045.1. Lineage (NCBI taxonomy): Eukaryota > Viridiplantae > Streptophyta > Pinopsida > Pinales > Pinaceae > Pseudotsuga > Pseudotsuga menziesii. Next base: position 445,424 of record LPNX010622020.1, read on the forward strand.
AGCTCAAGGCATCAAAGGAGGCTGCAAGATGCAGAGAATAGGTTATAGTCACATTATATTGGTAAATGATGCATGTGACAACAAAACATGTAAGTAAATGATGGTGTTTTCTCACCTTAAAAATTCTATTTTGTTTTGATATGAAGTTGTATGCATTTGAAATATAATGTGTAGCTTATGTATATGAACCAAGCTTTGCTACTTGGGTGAGAATGTCACAACTAATAATGTATAGTTTGATTGGCAAAAAGGCCATGGACTAAATTCGATATGTTGTGCAATTCTAAGCTATGCAAAGGAATCGGAAGGGAGAATATTTCGACTCCTATATTGATTTTCTATTATATTTCTCTAAATTGAAAAATCTATTATGCGTGAATAGTTAAGGTGCCATGGGAATGCTAATAAATATAAGAGAGTAAAATAGTTGGAATACATTTGCATTAACAAAGATATAGAGGGATACTATACGATAGAGAACATATAGATATGCACAGGTATATGTGACGTTGTGTATTAAATAAGAGTGGTTTGTTGTTGTATGCAATGAGTTTGGAATGAGAATTGAATATGGGGTGGCTAACTTGTATAACTTAATATGGTTGAGAACATGGCTGAAGATGTTGATGATTCAACTACCTATGATAGGAGACCTTGTGAAAATGATAATGAAAAGAGGATATTTTTCAAAAGGTTGATGAAGTGATCACGCGAGTTACTGTGAGGCATCAGTTTATCAGGTAACATCAAGAATGTTGATGGAAACCCTAAAGGTATCAATTTTTCATGTCAATATAATATATGACTTGAAAGGAATTGGTTAAAAATTCATTTAGTCATGCTTTAATATCTTAATTGATATGTTTATGATAACATTTGAATCCATGCAAGTGATTAATGCTCGATCAGGTATAATAAATGCAATTCTTTTGTATGCCAAGATTAGTAGAATCTTATTGATACATTTATCAATTGAGTTGGTTAAGAGTAGTAACTAGAGTGGATGAGTATTTATACTCAATTTATGAAATCATATTCCATGTGAAATTGGATGCTATATGAGATAACCAAGTATGAGAATAGTGTGATGGACTTGGGAAATGTTATAGCACTACGATTAAGTATACAATGGTCTCCTTGCTTGTAATCAATATCGGAGACAATAACCTTTTTGAAAACACTAAAGAGCACTAAATGAGTATATTCCTCATGTTATGTTTGGGCTAAAGAGAAAGGTGTATAAATGGTTAGACAAGCAATTGGGAGGTGGCCAGATGATGTGTTGACGTGTTGGTTGAGTCTTGTAACTAGTCTCGACTAAACACATGAATTTGGAATATGGTATTTTCAACTCAATGTGAAGTTGCATTAAGTGAAAGTGCATTTAAACTATTACATTTATGAATCTTGGTACATATGATAGATGCATTGATTGGATGCATGCTTGTATGGAAAATACATTCCTATTATTGAATTTCATGGAAGGATTCCTGGTGGGCTATAGAATATTGAAAGGAAACATCTTCCAGTACTTATGAGGAATGGTTGAGTGGTGAAAAGAGTGGTATGAGTTAGTAAAGGAAAAATTAATTTTAATCACATGCCACAAGACAAGATAAAATTAACTAATAACCAATTCTAAAATATGAATCTAGTGAAGAGTGTGATTGTGTGACCAAGAGTATTGACACATTTGTTGATTGCATAAATAATGTGATCATGTTATGTAATGATTATTGTGTTGCTAGTGAATGCATATATAACGACTGTATTTCACTACATTTGAGATATTGACAGTTGTTACGGATTGAATTATTTATGTGCTATATTTCTTAAATCACTTCACAAGTTGTTGTAAATGTTGCAATGAAAGGATCACAGTTTATTTGGTTGACTGAAAAGTTCAGATTGTAAGTAGAATTGATTTGAATGTGGTAGTGAGTATAAATCCATATGAAAACTAGATGCTACCTCATGCAAAGGCCAAACATTATGAGAATGATCTTATACTCGTGAAATCTAATTTATGTATGAAATAGATTTGAAAAAATTAATCTTATTAAAATTATATGATGATGTCTCATGGTAATTGTATGTGTATAATACAGGTGAGATGATGGATATGTCTACTGAGGATAATTGGTGGTTTCTTAAAGCTTGCAAGCAAATGGGATGGATGCTTCTATAGTGACACTAAGACCCTTTGATATGTCTTGATCTCCATGATCTATTTTAGATTAGAGTTTTCCAGTGGGCCACCCCAGTAATAACACTATATAAGCCTACACGCTTCCTATGCAAGAAAGCCTTAGCAAATGATGGATTGCTCGATGAACTATTTAGCAGAGAAAAGGATGCTTGAGCTTCGATGGTGAGAGACTCGCAAGGAAGAGGCAACTTGAATGAATCTATTGTGATAGATTCATGTTATGTGTGTGTGTGTGTGTGTGTGTTTTGGGTGCATCAAAGATTATAGTTAGCTCAGTCTTACTCATGGAATCCATATGGAGTAGAGCTATGTTCAAGAAAATAAGGATTGGCTTAATTTTCATGCTTCATCTTATGTTATACATATATATGCTTCAATTATGAAACCTGAATTCTCATGAAAAAAAAGTGATTTTTTGTACTGGCTATGATATGCATGTTTTCATTTGCTACTTGGTATAGGCATATGCTAAAATGATAGAGGCCTTGGACGTGTACCAAGGTTGTATAAAGGAATGATTGCCGTTGATGTTCAAGATAGCTATCAACAAGACAAAGTGGGCTTGAAGAGAGTCATTGCATGTGCAGTTGAAAATGAAAACATGGGAACCCTGCCCAAATGAAGAGAACACCCAAAATGACATTATTCCAAGGTGGAGGGAATGTAATACCCATGTCTTGACCCTTTGAACTTGATATTGTTTGTTTTGTAATTACATTTTTCTTAACACAGTGAGGTAAATGCCATGGTGATTATGAACATTGACGAACATGACCATTGTAATATTGATGAAAGGTTCCAAGGCTAATTGATGGGAAGGGCACTAATGGAACTATGAGTCCACTGGAGGGAAAAGTAAAGGGGTCCAATGGAAAATGGACAATGTCTTATGATGACGATTTACCCTATCCAAAGCCTCATTTATTTGATTGTCCTATTCGATTTATCCTTAAGTTTATACTAAATTGAGAGCCTAGTTATGTGAAAGGGAAAATATGAACACGATAACATAGTAATCCTATGAAAAAGTACATAGCTAATATTATGTAGTAACTACCCCCTCTTTTTAAGGAACCAAGAATGAAGTGGAGGAAAGAATCTTCCCTCACACTCATTCTCTCAATTTCATGGATGGAAAATTCGAATGTGGAGAGAGAAGTTTGGAAAAAAAGAGTTCTTGGAGAGGAATGAAGGGCTTGAAGGAAGAAAACTTGGCCCCACTCTCATATGAACCATGGAGAGATGAAACGAATGCATCTATGTGAGATTAAACACCATTGGAGTAGATAAATACTATTTCAAATTCATAAAGGTTGTTGTTATGTTAGATTGTCCAAGAACCATAAAATCCATGTCCAGGAAGCTTCACAATACTGGAAATGAAACCTAGAAGTAGGCAGTGTCTTGGGCTCACATTAGCCATATTGAAAACTATTGAGAGGAAGGGAATGCATGAGAAACTGAAGAGCATAGAAGTATGAATTATTATGTTGTATGGAGTAAGGGACGAGTGCCAAGATTTGTGCTAGCCGAGAGGTTGAACAAAGAACTGGTAGAAACTTGCTTAGTTGGTATATTGGAATTATTTAGTGAAAAGAAGAAGGGTTTTGGAAACCTTATCAATCTTATTTTCTATAGTGGTCTCATAGCCTAACACAGGGGTGGCATTCTATAATGGAATAACCTATGGTTGGGAAAAAATCAGTCCCTCCACATTAAATTGCCTTGGAGCTTCATCTTAGAAAAGATACATGTACTCTTTCTTAATTTTTATTTATGACTTCAATATCATAGAATGATGAGTACATGATATCATTATCATAGTATTTTGAATGCAAATTTGTTATAGATGATGTCTCATTTGTTTGATTAAGTCATTTACAAATCATGTATAGCAAAGTGTTGTAATTTCTTGCATGGCAATTGTTTGACAAGAGAACTAAGGGAAATGCTTCCTTGTCCCATTATGATTAATAAATGTTTGTAACAAATGAAATAAAACTTGCAAACCCAACATTTCTATATGAAATGGTGCCTTGAATTAGTGTGGAATGTGCAAAGATCTTGTTGGATTGTATTAATGTAATCATTAGGTTGTTCAACACTATCAACATGCATGTAGGTGGTATATTTAAACTACTAGATGTTGGCATTCATGCCATTATAAATACAAAATGGTACCATATATATTGACTCAACCGATATCTTAAACTATTTTAAATATAAGAATAACAAGTTATAGCTTTTGTCATGTTTTTATACCATATGCTCTCTATTATCATTCAAACTAGCAGTCCCGAATTTGTAGCACAATATAATGTGTATGCTAGTGAAAGTTAAGCATGGGAGAGAACTAAGCACAAATGTCACTTCAACTCAGTCTCTCAACTACTTTGGGAAACTCCTAAACCTAGGGGAGAGCCCTCGTGAAGATACCTGCAAATACCAACAAAAAAATACCTATCTACAACCTTTATAGTAGAGATCAATGCCTTATATGGAGTCAATCAATGAATTAGGAAGACTACTTGATTTACTAAGGAGTTAATGCAAACAACTATTTGCCCAAGATAACAAATATCAATGATTTCTAGCATAATTTCATGTTTACCAATGAATTCCACAAAACCCAAGGGACACCTCAAAAAAGTGTGCCCTTGGGAGGAGATGGACGAGTAGGGCAAGGTGAGGCCCTAAGAGGCCTCATAAAGAAAACATTGACTAGCGTTTCGAAGATATAGGGTTTTCATGTTTCCCGAGGCAGTGCCAAGAATGAGGATGCCCTTGAAGATCCATGGAAAAATCAACAAGGGCGAAATTGAGGGGTGGACCAAATTTACAAACTCGTGGCTATTTTTAGAGTTATGAATTTTCCAATTTTTAGGGTTTTTGGAAATTTTCAAAATTTTAGTTCTTGTTATGCATAAAATTGCAATCACAAATATAATACAAAAAATGTTGAAAATGGATTAAAAATGGCAAGAAAGGAGATATGTTTTTTGTCCCAACCCCTACAGAATTGAGAGATCTATGGTTAATGCCACTCTCTTAAGATGTTCCTCTAACACTTGCAAGCCAGGGAATCACTTAGCAACCTCTAGGGTTTGGTAGGTGAGCCTAACTAAAGAAAATGGAGAAGTCCAAGGCTCCAAAAGAAATAGGAAAACCCTTATGCAAGATGTTTCATTCATACAAAGTTGATAGAATATTAGTAAAAATCCCTAATTCAAAGAAAATACAGCATACAACTACCATTCAATCCACACAATAACATTATTCACCAACATTCAACAAGAGATGATAAAAAATGCACCTTTAGGTCTCACTTGTGTATGTGTTATTCCAACAAGTCTAGCATCAACCATAGCATGTGTAAGAAAGAAGCCCTATATCATTCATCCACCAACCATCAAGCAAAGAAGATCATCCTAAGAGAAGTGCACATCACCAAGAAGACTCAAAGAGTAGGAGAAAAAGAAATAATTTCAATTAAAACCCTTTTCATTAATATTTTAATTTTTGAGCTTATAAGTCTAACAATAAAATAATAATATTTTTAGGGTAAATTTGCATAATTTAGTAATAAGTTGAGAAAAGGCTTCACTTGATGAAGTAGCAAGCCAAAGGGGGGATTCCATGCCCCATCTAACCAAAAAATGATGCAGCTCGTCCGTCAACGCCCCCCCCCCCCCCTTTTCTAGGGCTTGTAGGATCATATGCTGAAAGGATGACATTATAGGCTAGTAGCACTAGAGTAGGGGTTTCTGGATGCTAAAAATAGGTCCAAGTGGGTGTAGAAGGTGTGCTCATAGGGGATATCAACTCTTTACAACACACAATCACCTTTGCATAAATAAAACCAGGATGGTCATGTGCCCCAGTGGGTAACCCCAAAAGCATGGGCTAAAAGCACTACATGGTGGAGATATCATCACACCGAAGGGGCAGTCAGCAAATCCAATAATCCAAGTACTTCTGAGAGTGAAACCAAGGGGATGGTTGTGACCAATCTAGGGGGTAAACAACCCCTAATCCAAATACCCATACAATAAAACCCACTTTGGCATGTATAATAAAAAAAATTGACCCCTTGCTCTAGGCTTAGCCTCGCTGGAATGGTACATCAACTTTGGTGCATAACACTGGATCCAACTATGGGACATGTGCTCTTCCCAGGAGTGTATGAGAACCTCGGTACCTGTAGACCTGCACACATGTCAAATAAAAAAGGCATCAAATGCATCAGAGGCAGACACTTTCATCTTTCCTTGTTCAAAATGAAAATGAATAACTCAAATGAAAGAACAACAAATGCAATGCATGGGTAATAGTAGATGTTGAACTCAAATGAAACTGAACCTACCTACCCTAATCATGATAATAAAAAAGGGTCAAGTGAAATCATACCACCAATGTAGCCACCTGAGCATATCATTCATACCAGATTTTTTCCATTTGTGTTTAGAGATAATCCAAGACAATATCTCATTAAGGATAAGTTGTGTACATACCAGTATCCTTGTTAGAATGGAGACGGAATGATGAAAAAAACTAGGAATATTGAATCCTTGAAATTTCTGCAATGGAAAATGATTGCTTTCACAAGCTTTATTTATCCATGCATGCATCAGGCTCAAGTATATGTTGTAGTAATCATATCTTTGTGTTGAGAATTTTTTTTTCATAAAATTAGTTGCCTAATTATGGACTTGGGAGACCATTCACAAAGACAAGATCTGAAAAAATACTAGGGAATATTAAGGGCTAGTTGTAACATATCCCTGCACTTGTTTGTGCATTCTTTTGGACACTCAAACATATTGTTCATCTTTCTAATAATCATGTTAATATCACCAATAATCCTTAAAATTAAAATTTTCAGCCACAAAATTCATACCCTCATATTTCAAGCGAAAAGGTAAATAATAAATATCATGAAAATGAGAAGTGAATACTATACCTATCCCGGTTTCGTTAACATGCATCATAGAAGACTTACCAGTACCGAATAGAAAGGGTTTCTCAAATTTTGTAACACTTGAGATGCATAGTTGGGAATGATAATCATGGCTCACCCTAGGAGAGGGTAAACCCATCGGCTCTATACCTATAAAGAAACTCCCAGTATGACACCCCATATCTTTCTCGATGCTAGGTACACACGACTGAACTAAGTCCCAAGAAATATTATCGAAGATGAAGCTTCCAAAATATTCAAATACTGCATGAAGTAGTCGCATGTGATGATAATTTATAATAGCAAAATGATTCATATTTGGGGGTGCTTCAGCACCAACTGTAATCACAAAAGGGTTGATCCAATCTTCATTGTTGAAGCATCGAGGAGAAGGAATAATCACATCTTCATCAATCGGGCTTTTCATGTTTTCAATATCCTTCATCGAGGTGATTAAGAACTCTTGATATTGCTCCAGAAATACATAAGAATCTGGCTTGGATTGATTCAAACTGACTTCTTCCTCTTATATGAATGGAAGGAAAATTTTATTGCTTCCTCTTCAAAGCATGTGCAACTGGAGGGATGATAAACAATATTGCTTGGTCTTGAAGAATCATATATCGATGACCCCATGAACTTCTAATAATCATAATCTTCAACAATATTATCACTTTCCTTCAAGAGCCCGAGATATCATAAGAAGTTGTAATATGAGGGTAAGGAGAACTCACCCTTTCCTTGCGTCCTTCAATTTCTTCAACTAGGGCTTCTCGGTCTTCATTTTTCTGAACCTCATCATCTATGTCTATAGGAGTACCCTCTTCTTTAGACAGGGGGCTTGGAATGTTATCAACAATATCCTTATCGATGCTTTCTTCAAGCAAGCTTTCTAAGACTTGATCTTCATTATGGATTTATTCAACGATGACTACATCATGTTACTATGGGACTTTTTCAACATGTTCTTCTTCATTGTTTTCCCTTTAGAATAATCTCTTTGCCTCTTCGACATATGGAATCCATTGCTTTCATTTTCCTGGGAACGAACAACTGCAAAATACCGGTATCAACTTTGCTAAAGAGGATATCGTACATTTTTGCAAGTCTTTAAACCAATCAAGTGCATTTTCATCCAGATTCCATACAAATGCCTTCATGTAGGTCTCCTCATCTTTCTGAACAACGTAACATGGATCCATATACATAAAATATTTGGAAAAGTATAAGGGATCATCATCTTCATCACATAATTATGCCAAGAATCCTTCTGGTAATTGTTTTAAACCATTTGGAAAGACAAGAGGAGAGAAATGTTCTTTGGGGGTTAATCTAATAGGCTCCTATGTGGGAAGAGAAATCATGGCCTCATGTAATGTTCCCAAAAGTGACATGCATGCAAACCCTAAAAGTGACATGCATGCAAACCCTAAAAATGACATGCATGCAAACCCTAAAAGTGATATGCATGCAAACCTTAAAAGTGACGCGGCAAACCCTAAAAGTGATATGCATGACATCTAAGCATTTTTTAATGATGCATGCACCCAATTAAGTCTCCATGTGCATGCATGCAATTCAACTGCAAATTAGAAGTTAAAGTGACCTAATTAGGTCAAAAGTTAGGGTTTTCGCAGTTGAAAGTTATAAAAGAAAGATAAAGTGAATGGAGACTTTACTTTTGATGATTATTGATTTTGGAGCTCTTGAGTAGCAGCACAGCGTGCGGCCACACCAGTTGGGGTTGGAGATGACGTCTCCAGCTAACGGGATTTTGGCAATGAGATATCTGCCCTAGTCTCCTTCAAGAAACCACCCAGGTTTGTCACCGTGTCTATTGCATTCAAAATTATCTAAAATTCCAGTATAAGTCCGAAGGTTATTGCAGATTCATCCGTACAGCTGGGGGCATTTAGCTGGGAAACCCTAATCATTCACCAGGACTCTGGATCACTATATTTCTTCCGCGTGCGGCCTACATCCTCACTGATAGGATCACTCTATTACATTGGGTGATTATCATCCATCAAATTGTCCATCCGGGGCAGCTAGCAGTAGTTTACAGGTTTGTGGGGGCGTGAGTAGTAGATTGGTAGATCAATTCGCTAGGGAATCTAGAGGGGTCAAAATTATTGCATGCTCTGGCCATCCTCTCTGGCACGGGCACACCTTCCTTACGACTTATTTCTAGCTGAAATTGACCATCCCTTCAGCAAAAACGTCACACTTTTTTGATTCAGCCAACTGGGGTATTGCAGCAGAAAACCAGGTTATTTCTTCATCAGCTCAGCTCATCTTGCATGCATATTCTCTCTGGAGCATATTTAGTCAGCTTATCAGTGGTAAGTGTTCATTCTATCCTGCAAAACCTAACCCTAATTTCAGCTATAAAATAGGGAAATTTTGCATGGCAGTTTGCATGCCCGGCTATTTCAATAAATTTTCATAGAAATAGAAAATATCAGTATTTGGGATATTACACCTCAATAGTTTCTTCATCAAGATTAGGATCCCATTCCCAAATTCCCTGACTAATTGCAAGAGTGAAGAAATCTCCTGAGGAGGAAACCCATGATACCAATATTCCATATCCCTATTATTCCACAAATCAAGAGAACTTACAAACCCCTTCATTTTGAGATCCTCATCCATAATCTCCCATGTTATAAGATATTCTCTGAACTTCACAATATGCTATGTAAGTATGGAGTTCCACCCTTGTTTATTTGACTGATTTGATATCCTAGTATAATTGATAAATCCAATGGAGCATATGGATTATGCATATGTATTTCATCATGGAAGCCATATCATCTTCTTATTGGTTGCTTTGAAATGCACTTTTTAACTTGTTGTCTTCAGCGAAGTCACCTTCTTGATCTGGTTCTTGAAGAGTACCTCTTTTAATTTTCTTTAGTAGGATTCGCCAGGAGAGACTTGTCAAGTTAGAATAACAAATCCCACCAAAGTACAAAAACAAGAAGGTAGCTAAGATGTCTTGATTGAAGCACTTGTGGTTGGAGTCGCCAAATAAGACCTACAGGGGTAGTCCTTAGATAATAATATGATTAATAATATCAAATGAAGGACTCACCTTGATTTCTTACCAAATGTCGTTCTTGCCAAGGAGATGAAGAATATGACCTGAGCCAACCACCTCAAGTATCTTGAAATGATCCTCGATAACGACACCAAAAAATGTTACCATTCAAACTAGCATTACCGAATTTGTAGCAGAATGTAATGTGTATGCTAGTGAAAGGTAAGCATGGGAGAGAACTAATCCCAAATTTCACCTCAACTCAATCTCTCAACTACTTTGGGTAAATCTTGAACCCAGGGGAGAGCCCATGTGAAGATACCTGCAAATGCCAACAAGCAGATCCCTATCTACAACCTTTATAACAGATATCAGTGCCATATATGGAGTCAATCAATGAATTAGGAAGACTACTTTATCTACTGAGGAGTTAATACAAACAACTACTTTCCCAATATAACAAATATCAATGATTTCCAGCTCAATTTCACGATTACCAATGAGTTCCGCACAACCCAAGGGACACAATAGAAAAGTGCACCCTTGGGAGGAGATGGTCGAGTAAGGAAAGGTGAGGCCCTAGAAGGCCTTAGAAGGAAAACGTTGCCTAGGGTTTGGGAGATATAAGGTTTTCACATTTCTTGAGGTAGTGCCAAGAATGAGGACGTCGTTCAAGATATATGGACACATCAGTTAAGGAGAAATTGAGGGGTGGACTAGATTTACAAAATCACAACAATTTTTAGAGTTATGAATTTTCCAGTTTTTTTTAAATTTTTGAGATTTGTAGGTCTTCTTATGCATAAAATTGTAGCCACAAATATACAATAAATGTTGAAAAAATGAGTAAAAATGACAACAAATGGGATATGATTTTTGTCTCAATCCCCAGGGCATTGCAAGATCTATGGTTAAGGTCCTGTTATCACTCCAGGAAACTCCTCTAGGTAGTAGCTCGAGGATGCCTAGTAACTTAAACTATTTTTTGGGTTTTTTCTGAATTGGATCAAGCCGGATAACCTATATAACCTCTCACTCTCAAGACATGCATGAAGCTCACTCAATCACAAGGCTTTTAGTTATAACTTGTTAAGTAGTTTGACAAAAAGGTGCAGGGATGGAGAACTCACCAGGCTGGCAGACTTACACACATAACACATGCATATAAATGGCTAAATCCTGTTGAGGATGGTGTTTATAAATCAAATATCACTAAATAACCAATAGGATGACAGCTATCGGCCCTTTAATAAATCTGAAAATTACCTAAATGCACATTCAGGCAATAAACACAGTAAAGAAAGAGATGGCTGAACAAATCACAACAAAAGAGCTTATACTTAGAATAAATCAGATGAGACGCTTGATAATGGAACATGCTCATAAATCCCCAGAGTCGAACCATTATTCATAAATTAATCGTGGGCTTTATAGCCTTTTACAAAATTACAGATCCTGAAAATCCGATTTGTTTTACACAAAAATAATTGGAAGTAATAGTTTTTCCAGATTAGGGCTTCAAACCCTTGCTAACTGTTTGTTTATTTACTGTGAAGATCTAGTTCACTGAGCAGTCTTTTAATGATTGAAGTAGTAGCTAATAACCACCACTGCTGGTTCATTGTGGAATTGCCGCCAACAACCAGTGTATCAGCGTTCAACTGAAGTGCCCAGTCTTGCTCAATTCGCCCAAAACTTTTACTTTGTTGCCACCATCGCAACTTTTAGCCACTATATCCTCCGCAGTGGCGAAACTTTTAGCCACTATATCCTCCGCAATGGCGGCACTTTTAGGCACTTTTAGTTACTCTTTTCTCCATAGTGGCAAAACTTTTAGTCATTATTTTCTCCACAGTTGCGGCTCCTTGGAGGACTAAATCACCGACGGTTAGTCTTTAGAACCTTCAATCGGCGGTGATTTTCTGTTGATTTATCGGATGTCTTGTTTGTTGCCTCGTCGACACTGCGGAGCTGCTTAGCTTTACGTTGTCGATCTGTAGCCCTTATAACCTCTGATCGTCGATGAGTCTGTATTATTTCGGAACCCGCAGCAAGTCTTTCATCCGCCGTTGCGGCTCCACAGTGAACTATTTTGTCACCAGTTAGTCTTTAGCCTTTCCGACGACGAAGTTTTCATCTGCTTGCGGAAGCCTTAGTCTATTTTTCTTCCGCAGTTGCGGCTCCTCAGAGGACTAATTCGCCGATGGTTTCTACTTTGACGATCGGAAGCTGTTTCCTCTAGCCCATCGGCACTCCAAGCTTGAATGTTTGCCACAGTTGCGGCTCCTTAATGGACTGTTGTGCCGATGATTAGTCTATAGTTCTTCCGATTGCCGCAGAGCTACTTGGTTCTAAACTCTCCGGTGATTAGTCTTTTATTCCTCCAGTTGTCGACGATTTCCTCTTGCGCTATCGAAAGCTTTTCTGTTAATTTATCGGAGGTCTTGTCTGTTTGTCTTCCGCAGTTTTGGCTCTTTAGAGGACTGGCTCGTCGATCGTTAGTTCCTTGAACCTTCAATCCCCGATGAGTCTGTGTTGTTTCGAAACCCGTAGTAAGTTTCTCTTCAGCCGTTGCGGCCCCTTAGTGAACTAGTTTGCCGCTCCGTTGTTCTTAGTTCTTCCGACAGTCGACGAATTTATTCTATTGTCGCGCTATTGGAATGTTTCTTGTCATCGATCAGAAGCCTTAGTCAGTTTGCTTCCCGCCGTTGTGGCTCCCTAGGGGGCTAGCTCATCGATCGTTAGTCCCTTAAAGTTTCGACAGCGACACTGCGGAAAATTTTAGCTTTACCTCGTTGCTGCTTAATCCTTAGCTCTTTTGATCTGATTTCGTTGCTGTCGGAGGTCATTGGAAGTCTGAATCAGAACGCTTAGTCACTATTTCCTCCGCAGTGGTGGCGCCATGGTGAACAAAGACTCGGTAATGTCAACGATCAGAACTCCAAACCTTCTCACCATCGAAACTTTTAACCGCTATATTCTCCGCAATGGCGGAACCCTTAGCCACTATCCTCTCCGCAGTGGCGGAGAAATAGAGGACTACACCTCCGATCATTGTCTAAAAATGTTCCGATGGCAGTAAAAAGTTTAGCAATATGCCTAACTGCCAAAGGGGTCTTCCACTCACCATTTATCTTCCATCTTTCGGTGGCTAATGAGATGTTTTGATCCTTTCCCAAGCCACCGAAACCACAACTTTGTGAAATTTGCATAAAAAATAGAGGTCTTCAAAACTGTTAGTGATCTTCATATCCTTCATTACATCATTTAAATTCTTCATACTATCAAAAAATAAATTTATTTTATTTGGGAGATAACATGTCCCTCTCTTAAGATGTTCCTCTATTACTTGCAATCTAGGGCATCACCTAACAACCTCCAGGGTTCGGTAGGTGAGCCTAATTAAGGAAAATGGAGAAGTTCAAGGCCCCAAAAACAATTGGAAACCCTTATGCAAGACTTTTCCTTCATATAAAGTTGATAGAATATTGGTAAAACACCATGATTCAGAGAAAATGCAGTATATAACTACCATTCAATAACATTATTCACCAACATTCAACAAGAGATTAGCAAAGAAGACAACATTAGGTCACACATGTGCATGTGTTTATTCCAAAAAGTATAGCATCAACCATAGCATGTGCAAGAAAAAAACCCTAGATCATTCATCCATCCACCATCAAGCAAAGAAAATCATTTTAAGAGAAGTGTGCATCACCAAGAAGACTCAAAGAGTAGGAGAAAAAGAAATAATTTCATTTCAGAACCCTTTTCTTATGATTTACAATGAATGAGATGATGTCTATTTATATTATTCCATCTTGAACATTTTAATTTTGAGCCTACAATTCTAATAATAAAATAATAATGTTTCTAGGGTAAATTTTACATAATTTAGGAATATTACCCTCAAACAGACAAAAACAATAAAAATAAGCTAAAATAAGCTAAGAAAAGGCTTCACTTGATGTAGTGAGCCAAGGGAGGATGTCATGCCCCATCTAACCCAAAAATGATGCTTGTCCCTCAACTGCCCCCCTTTTAGGGTTTGTAGGGCATTCAACTGTTGAAAGGATGATGCCATAAGCTAGTAGCACTAGAGTAGGAATTTCTAGACGTTGAAAATAGGTCCAAGTGGATGTAGAAGGTGTGCTAATAGGGGATAACAACCCTTTACAACACACAATCATCTTTGCATAAATAAAACCATGATAGTCATGTGTCTTAGCGGGTCACCCCCAAAATCCCTAGAGCACAAACCCATGGGATGAAAGCCCTGCATGGTGGAGATATCATCACACCAAAGGGGCAATCAACAAAGCCACTAAGCCAAGTACTTCTGAGAGTGAAACCAAGGAGGAAGGTCTTGACCAATCTAGTGGGTAAACAACCCCCGATCCAAATATCCATATAATACAACCCACTTGTTAGATTTTTATCATTTAATAAATATGATCTAGGATCTTATACGAGAGAATAACATGCACAACAATAATCACAAGAGACAAGAGACAAAGAGTTTTCCTCAGGGAAACCATAAAGGAGAAAACCCTGCAACTTCCTCAGAGATAGAATGAGCACCAATAGCAAAAGTAAAACCCCAAAAACAGAAAGATGATCTTCGATAGTTGTTCTCTCTCTCATTTGTGAGGGCTTCTCTTCTCTCACTCATGCGCTACAGTTGAGTGAGTGTGTGTCTCAAATAGAGAGGCTCACTCTCTATTTATACTAGTTTCCGACTTGACAATTACTTACCAAGGCCGACTTCTCTAGGAGAGTCTAACAATCCTAGTACCCCGAAACTGTGGGGACTATTGCCTCGCCTTATAAATGAGGGTTAACGTCTATGACTTTACACGACTTGATTACATTAATGATTCTCCCGATAGGAACATCGAGGTACAAATAAATACAACATATAAAATATACAAGTGACTACATTCCGAAGTTACAAATATATCAACACTCCCTCTTAACTAGGAAGGTATTCTCTTGACACAATTCATCAGCACAACTCTTTGTCACTGGATCATTCATCAAAGCTGGATCATCATCATAGTTGGATAATCATCATCACTAGATCATCATCAAATCTCCCACTGTCTCGAGCAAATGGTTTTATCTCTCAATTCTACTCGTCATAGGAAGTTCTACATAGCCATCTCTTTTTCATGTTGGTTGGTGGTTGGTTGTAGGCCTAGCCTCCATGTAGGTCTTCATCTTCTTCAATGGTTATATCCGACCATGGGAGGCCCAGCCTGCCGCCATGTTGGAAAGGCCTGCCCAACACTTATATCTGACCATGGGAGGCCTAGCCTGCCACCATGTCAGAAAGGCTCAGCACTCACATCTGACCATGGGAAGCCCAACCTGCCACCATGTCAGAAAGGCTCGTCCAACGCTTATATCTAACCATGGGAGGCCCATCCTGCCACCATGTCAGAAAGGCCCAACACTTACATCTGACCATGGGAGGCCAAGCTTGCCACCATGTCAGAAAGGCTCAGCACTTACATCCAACCATGGGAGGCCGAGCCTGCCACCATGTCGAAAAGGCTCAGCGCTTACATCCGACCATGGGATTCCTAGCTTGCCATCATATCGAAAAGGCTCAGCACTTACATCCAACCATGGGAGGCCCAGCTTTCCACCATGTCAGAAAGGCTTGGCACTTACATCCGACCATGGGAGGCCCAGCCTGCCACCATGTCAGAAAGGCTCGGCACTTACATCCGACCATGGGAGACCCAGCCTGCCACCATGTCAGAAAGGCTCAGAACTTACATCCGACCATGGGAGGCCCAACCTACCACCATGTCATAAATGATTTGCACTTACATCTGACCATGGGAGGCCTAGCCTGCCACCATGTCAGAAAGGGTCTGCACTTACATTCGACCATGGGAGGCCCAACTTGCCACCATGTCGAAAAGGCACGACACTTACATCTGACCATGGGAGGAACCAATCATGCCACCATGCCAAAAATTCTCTACACTTACATCTTACCATGGGAGGCCCAACCTTCCACCATGTCAGAAAGGCTCTCGGGCTCATCACTTCCCCTTGGAAGGAACTAATTCGATCTAGAGAACACCAAGCTTCTCCCTGAAGTACTCAAACTTCACTCTGGCTAATGGCTTGGGCAACACTTCAGCTATCTGCTCATCCGTCGCAACATATTGGAGCTTCACTACTCCTCTTTGTACCATATCCCTGATATAGTGATATTTGATCTCGATATGCTTCAACTTGTCATGGAAAACTAGGTTCTTTGACAACTTCACACAACTATGGTTGTCGCAATATATACAAGTAGCATCCAACTGGAGATCAAATAAATCAGATAGTAGCTTCCTCAACCACACTGCCTCACAACTAGCTGAACAAGCTGCGACATTCTCTGCTTCGGCTGTACTTAGTGCCACGTAGGACTACTTCCTGCTAAACCAAGAGATCACACCTGATCCCATACTGAAGTAGCACCCCAAAGTGCTCTTCAATATCAATGGCACTACCTGCCCAATCTGAATCCACATAACCTTCCAGGTTAGTCTTCTGATTCACCTCATACTTGAGCCCATAATCAACTATACCCTTCAAGTACCTCATAATATGCTTTGCAGCAATCAGGTGAACATGTCTCGGATCCGTCAGGAATTGGCTCAGTGTGTTCACAACAAAGAAAATATTTGGCATCGTATTCGTCAAGAACATCAAATACCCAATCATCTGACGATACATCGTAGCATCAACCGACTATGATGAAGCAAAACTCAATAGCTTCAGGTTCGACGCCATAGGTGTGGTCATGGTCTTGCAGTCCATCATCCCGAACCTCATCAAGATCTCTACTGCATACTTCCCTTGTCAAAGGGATATTCTATCCACATTCTGCCACTCCTCCATGCCTAGAAAGTAGTGCGTCATACCCAAGTCTTTCATCTCGAACTCAGCAACAAATCTCCTTCTTGCATCTTTAATGAGTTCCTCTTTTCGTGTCAGGAACAAGACATCGACATATAACAGGAGCATCATTGGCCTTCTTCCTTCAACCTTGAAGTAAAGGTTGGAATCCTCTTTACTCTTAGTAAATCCTAGATCCATCAGTAAGCTTCCATCCAGTCGTATCATGTCGAACCTCAGGATCTTCTACAGTCACTCCCTCTGAAGCGGAGCATCATTCTCCCTCTGCCTTTTGTACTCTATGTATTGAAACATTATGTACTGGAGTGACAAGTAGCTACCTCTGCTGCTAATATTCTATGTATTCATCTAGGGTCACTGGATACCAAGATCCTCTATCTTGAACCTTTTCAAAAGTTCTTCTCGCACCCATCTGTGATCTTGTCATCCTCTATAGGCTTTCATCTTCAACCTTGTAGAAAAGGTTAATATCTTCATCACTCTAGGTGATCTTCAAGCTCCTCATGTGTGTGTTTCAAGCTCCTCATGTGTGTGTTATCCCATGGGTTCCTTCTGAGCTCATACAAAGCCTTCTTTAATTTGCACACATGAGTCTTCCTATCATGTGTCTCAACTCTCACTGGCTACAAATGTCTCTTCGTAGTCTATGCCTTCTTTCTGTGAGAAGCCTCGTGCTATGAAACTTTCCTTGTATCCCACTATGTTGCCATCTATTGCATGCTGGATCTTGTAGATCCATATGGAAGACACTACGGACTTCCCTTTAGGTCTCGATACTGCATCCTAGACATCATTCTTCTTGACCTGGTGCTCTCCTTCCCTTTCTTCTTGGCTACTTCTTCATAGCTGGAAGGTTCTGCATCAATGACGTCGCTCAACAGTGTCACATAACTGCATTGTGTCTGAGACCTCTTTCTTTCTTTGAAAGTATCGTCATATTATTCTTCATCTTGGATTATTTCTCGAACTACTGTCACTTTTTCTTCGGAACAAGTCACGTCCTTCTTTTCTTGTAGGCGATTGTACGCGATGTTTCCTACAAGTCAAATGCATTAGTTGTATGGTTAGAAACATTTCATAAGGCATATTCACAATGGCAAATTCTTATGCATAAAGATATAATCATGCAACTATTTTAGCCAATACAACATTCATCCATATCTCAAGGAAACTTTCTAGATGCCTTCCATCTCTACCATGACATCATTGAGATTGTGCACTAATCCAATATGTTAGCAAAGGGGTCTCATTCTAGATAAGTAGCAATGGAGAGTTGTATAGCACCATGGGCTACTTACCCATCACATGCATATTAGTAGTATACTGTCATTAATGCAAACATTCTATCATGCATAACACATCAACTGAATATAAACAAATGCATAACAAACTAATATCATGAAATGACAATTGAGTACTTATCTTTATTTGTTTCGTGGGTAGACTCCTTCTTGAGCCTTCAACTTCATCATCTTCTTCATTCATAACAGCATCATTTCTTATCCAAATGCTAAGATGGATAAGAGGTTCTTCAAGAATTGAATCCTTCATATTCCTCATTGCTTGAGGGATCTTCTTTGAATCATGAGAGCTTGATCTTTAGTTGCTCCCATCTTCTCTTTTTTTATTGTGATTTGATCTTCTTCTTGTGTGCACTCTTCCCAGAGTCTGCTGAAGGTAATCACTTCCTTCTGGCACACATTCCTCGAATGAATGAATCCCATGAACCTGGGAGGGCATTCAAGGTGGTTATAACAATATCTTATTCTTCTTCAATTGCTTCATCATAGCATCGAACGCTTCTTTTTGGTGTCTTCAAATATGACACATGAGGGATGAGATGATCTTTAATAGAATCTGCAATGATTCTCTTGGCTCTCCCTCTAGTTCTTATAACTTCTTTACTGAAATACTGATCTAAGTCAATTTCTTCAAGGATCACGGAGTTCCTATACTTCTTCCAATTTATATTCTTCCCTTCAAAATAGCTTGGTCAAGGACTCAAACATCTCTTTAGGTGTCTTTAGGGAAGACAATTGTGGTATAAGGTGATCCTCTTGGCCTTGACCAAGTTCTTCTTGTGTAAGGATTTTAGCCTCATCTCCCTCTGGAACTGGAACCTCTCCACTTATGTAGGTGTCCAATTCATTTTCTTCAAGAACCAGTGAGATCTTATACTTCCATGCTTGGAAGTTGTTAGCTTCACCAAGCTTGTCATCAAGCTGGTGTGATTAGTCATTTTGAAATGAGAACCTCAAATGTAAATAGCAAAAGATTAGATCTTACCGATTTGAGGTGTTCGTCTTGGTTTCGGATCTGGCTGATCTAGGGTTTGTCAAAGAAACCCTAATTTTCAAAACTTGGAATCTTTCAGATCTAATTGGATAGAAAGATGAGCCTCCTTAAGGAGAGCTGAGAAACATCCTCATTTTCCCAAAACTGTGATCAAAACTACAAAATATTTGATGCCCTAGTTTTCTTCAATTTCTTATGCAGAATTTCCTGATATTGTTTCTGCAATATATCCAAAAGTACTTCTCCTCTATGTCTGAAAATTTGTCCTAAGGTAGCCTCGTCTATCCTCTTTCCAAAATCACAGGTTTGAGTAGAATTGGTTTCACCAATTGGGACTTATGAGAGTTTTCCGAAGGTGACCTATTTTAGGACTGTTCAGCATAGCGAACTTGTACAGACTACCGCATGTCACTGTTTCACATTCGGGGTATGAAACTCTTACCATAGAAAGTAATGTCTGTACCCTGTCTATAACATCTTGCAAAATTTCATTTGGACCTTCGTATCCTGAGATATATTAATTCTCCCACGGTGTCATGTTTAGGGATGAATCCTGGGAGAGGCTGGAACCTTGATTTGGAGGAATCATATCTCGCAGCATATAGAGAATCTGAGGCTAAAACTTTTACACAGGGTACATCAAGAATTTATCTTCGGCCTTTAAAATTTTCTGCTCCTGAGCCTTCTCCAGTCTCGAGATATAGCGAATGTACCAAAACTATTAGCTTTAGTATTCTAGGGTTTTTAGGTCTGGGGTCAAGTTAGGGTTTGACTTTCTTGGAGTTTTACCCAACCAAAAATTTCAATCTTGGTCTCTAAATTTCATTTTGAGGAGGAGAGCAATCCTATGTTGGGCTCACGCAAAAATTCCTCTTCTGTGAAAAGCCTCGATTTCCCGCAGTAGTGACAGGTCAAAAACTTAAAATGCCCGGAATCAAATTCTTCTTCGATAGAAAGATGCACCCTTCAATGGAGAGTTAGACTAGCCTCCTTTTGTTGATGATTTGTGGAGAGAGACCCAAAAATTAAGCAGCCCTAGCTTCTACAGCTGCACAATGTCTTCTTCTCAGGTTAGCTCTGATACCATGTTAGATTTTTATCATTTAATCAATGTAATCTAGGATCTTATCTGAGAGAATGTCATGCACAACAATAATCACAAGAGATAAGAAACACAAAGAGTTTTCCTCAGTGAAACCATAAAGGAGAAAACCCCCCAACTTCCTCAGAGATAGAATGAGCACCAATAGAAAAAGTAAAACCCAAAAACTGAAAGATGATCTCCGATAGTTGTTCTCTCTCTCACTTGTGTGAGCTCCTCTTCTCTCACTCGTGCGCTACAATTGAGTGAGTGTGTCTCAAATAGAGAGGTTCACTCTCTATTTATACTAGTTTCCAACTTGACAATTACTTACCAGGGCTGACTTCTCTAGGAGAGTCTAATAACCCTAGTACCCCAAAACTGTGGGGACTATTGCCTCGACTTACAAAGGAGGGTTAACCTCTATGACTTTACATGACTTGATTACATTAACGATTCTCCCGATAGGAACATCGGGGTACAAAGAAATACAACATATAAAATATACAAGTGAATACATTCCAAAGTTACAAATACATCAACACCACTTTGGCCTATATAATAAAAAAATATGACCCCCTCCTCTGGCTTATCCTCGCTAGAATATTGCAACAACTCTGGTGCATAACACTCTCCAAAAGTGAACTCAATCTAAACCATGTCTCTAAAGATATCATATTTTTTCCTTTGACTTTGATTGCAGAGATATATCATATATGTACCAAGAAAGAAACAATTTAATGCTAAGTATAGAATAAAACATGATGCAGAGATACATGAGCTTTAGTATTTGTTACCTTTTAAATTTAACGGAAACTGCAGAGAAGGATAGGACTAGATTGTTATTACTCACACAAATAGGGCACAAGTCTTCCATTCATAACAACCACTGTAGATAGTCCCAAGTACAATGAGGTAACTGTTATACAAAACCAATTTCAAGAGTTGTGCCTTAATTATATAGTTATATGACTTGATATTTACAGTATTTTTTGTTTTAATTTACATTAATTTTATTTTTATATGAGATTTGATCTATCAAATTGAAGTATATTAGGAGATAAATGAATGAAGTAAAAGAGGTATGTTACAATTCATATACATATAAATAGTTCTAGTGCTTCTTTATTCACAAATACACATATTTATACACAAATGCACTGGTATCGTCCTACTGGAAGGCTGCAATCTCCCCATAAACAATTTGTCCTATAATTTATCTTAAACCTACACCTAATTTACTCTTAACAATACATATGTATGAGTTGTATTCATACAAATTAGTAATCCCTAAATAATAGATATTATAAACTAACTAGAGCATTATTCTCCAACAACCCCTCTTAATGCAACATTACAAAAATTGAATTTTAACAAAACATAATTTGAAGTATTTGTCTCGATCATCTTTGCTCCTTGACCATTTCTAAATCTTGTAGGGTTCGAACTCCATCAATTTTTCTCTTGTTCCTCCAAAAGGTATAGCCTCCTCGTTGTGATCCAAGTTTCCTAGCAACACCATTAACACTTGAAATGTCTCATAACCCTTCTAAAGGTATACTTAAGTTCCAAATCGTGGATCTTCCCTAAACTATTGGACAACAATCCCCGTATGTGTGTCTCATAACCCATATGAGGTATATTTCTCTAACCCTCCAACATATTAGACTATATAGACAACCATCAATCTTGAGTTGAACTTCAAATTCTCTTCTGGCCTTAGAGCTACATTTTCTTCAGAGTTAAAAAATAAGTAGCAAGGGTACCCACACCCGGTGGTAGGGTACACATGCCCGTACTGGGTACTTGGGTACTCGTAAGATACATCTCATGTTGTACCCCATACTGGCTCCACGTACCCGAGACGTTGTTATAAAAAATGGGCACTTATAGGCAAAATGGTACGTCATACCCCGTGTTTGGGTGCTTCGTACCCCATGTTTGGGTACTCTGAGGCTACGAACGCTGGGAAAATGTAATGACCCCCAACCAAATATGAACTATTTTTTTGCTAAATGTGTATGGAGTCTAGTTCATGACTTATGTCAAACACTTTGCAACACTGTTCAAATTCCATTGAATATTGTCCAAATCTGGTAGACTAATTTTGCATCAGTTTACAATGAATGTTTTTATGGTTTTATGTTTAGCACTCATGGAACGTAATTTGACTACCAAATGTGCACATTAAAAATATACATATGTATTTAATACTGAGAAATACACTCACATCAACCTAGGAATATATTTGGCAATTTGAAAATTTTTATTGCATGTAACAACAATACAAATAGGTGTTTAAAAAAAGATTTCAAGTGTACCTTCAGGTCTGAGTTAGATTGTTTGTTACAACTGCCTAGTATAATGATTTATCAAATTTTATATAACTTCCAATCCTCCAATTGATACCTACTGCGTGTCTATGATTTATCAAATTTTATGTTTCAAATTTTCAATGTGAATGTTCATTGTTTAATGAATCTTTGAATTTAGAATTATGAATCATGATTCATAATTTATGAAGAAATCTAAAATATGCATATATGATGTGACTGTGACACACACACACACACACACACACACGCACACACACATATATAGTACCCCCGACGTACCCAAGTTCCTTGTTTTCAAAAAGTGTCGTCTCCGTCCCCGTACCCAAGTTTCCTAACAACTTAGGTTAAAAATAATTTTGTATTCTCTTGTCATTGTTTTCATTATTTATTTCATAAACATGGATAATGCTAATAAGCTTGCAATAATTGTTGTTGGAGTTTTTGGAAATAATTGTGTCAAAGTTTCAAATCATCCCAACGTTTCATATAGACACCCCACCACTGGAACATATATAAGTTGTGATGGGTGGAGTGTCTACCTTGTTAATTTTATTGTAACTTCGGAAGATATTCCAAGTAATATTGTATTCCTCCCTAGCGAGATGAGTTTGGTCTTGTCAAATTCATTAAAAGAAGCAATGTAAATCTCCGGATGTAAGTCGGGTCATCAGTACCCAAGTGTCGTTATAATAAATGCCATTTGTAATGTCTAGTTGGACAAGTCGGCCTTGGCAGCTAGTGAAGTCGGCCCCACTAAGTTAGAGGTCAAGTCAACAGAAGAATTTAAATAGGAGGCGCATCCCTTCATTTGTACTCACTCACTCAAGCCCTTCTTAGCAAGAGAGAGAAGTGGTAACACAATAGAAAGAATGAGGAAGTTGTTGCCTGAGTTTTACACTGTACTAGTTGAGTTCTATGCTGAGGAAATTTTGTGGGGTTTTCTCCCTTATGGTTTCCTCAAGGAAAATATCTGTGTTCTTGTGTTCTTATGTTTTTGTGCATGTTGTTCTTTCAGTATCTTCTAGTGGCTAATTGTTTAAAGATATCATCTAAACAATTTTAAAGAAATTTCAACATGGTATCAGAGCCACCCTGAAAGGAGACACTGCACAACTAGGGTTTGTTGTTCTTAGCAAAACTCTCAACAGATCAACCAGAAAAGAAGGCTACTCCAACTCGCCTCTGAAGGGCGCATCTTTCTGTGGTGACAAAATTGAAATCCAAGAATTTTCAATTTTGGACCTGTTACTGCTGTCACGATAAACAAGGGTTTCATTTTTTCAGGGTTTTCATCATCAATCTCAGAAAAAGGAAGATACATTCTACTTCGCCTTGGGAGGGCGCATCTTTTCCATCATTCAACTCCACCTGTGATCCCAACTGCAAAATTAGGGTTTCTACTCCAAACCGTAGAACCTCAGAATCAAGTGTTGTCTTCTGCAAGTAAGTATTATTTTATCTATTTCCATTTGAGGTTCTCAGTTTCTTAAAGATGACAAAGAATACCAAGCTAGATGAAAAGATTGAAGGGGCTGAAAACTGCAGACATGGAAGTACATAATCATGCTCATCCTCGAAGAGAATGATCTAGATCAATTTGTGAAAGAGGAAGTGAAAGAACCAGAAGAAGCTGAAGCTAAAGCCAAGCACAAGAAGGATATGATCATAGCTAAGAGAATCATAGCTGATTCAATCAAAGATAGCCTAATCCCTCAGGTATCATCCATGGAGACTCCAAAAGAAATGTTTAATGCCCTATCAAGTCTATTTGAAGGAAGGAACATTAACAGAAAGATGACCCTGAGGAATCAACTCAAAGGTGTAAGAGCTCAAAAGTCAAAAACTATGCAATCTTACTTCACAAGAGTAGCTGAAAGAAAGGATCAATTAGAAGCCATCGGTGACATGGTTGAAGAAGCAGAGGTTGTAATGACAGCCTTGAATGGCCTTCCAAGAGATTGAGAAGCTTTCATCCGAGGAATTTGTTCAAGAAGGAAGCTAACCAAATTCCAGAAGTTATAGGAAGAATGTGTCCAGGAAGAAGAGAGGATAGCAGCCAAAGCAGAAAAGCTAGATGACAATGAGGATCAAGCTTTAACTGCCCATACCAAAGGAAAAAGAAAGAGCCATGACCATCCTCCTAAGACTCGAGGGTTTAAAAGACCCAAGAGAGATTTCTCAAGCTTTGAATGCTTTGACTGTTACAAGTTAGGACACATTGCAATCAACCATCCCATGAAAGCAGAAAGACTCAAGAAGATGAGAAGGTTTCAAGCACATGTTGCTAAAGACAGTGATCAAGGAGAAGAAGAGGAAACAAAGAAGGATGAAGATTCCAGTGAAGAGTATGTTTTGATCTCTGCCCTAACCAGATCAATCTCACCACGAAATGTTACATGGCTGATTGATAGTGGTTCCTCCAAACACATGACTAGTTTCAAGGAGTCACTCTCATGCCTTGAACAAAATGAATCTCCACACAAAGTAATGCTTGGAGATAATTCTCAATATCCAATTAAAAGGATAGGAGAAGCATCTTATAAATTGGATTCTGGAAAACCTATGAAGATGAAGGATGTCCTATATGTCCTAGGACTAAAGAAGAATCTTCTCTCCATTTCAGCCTTAGAAAAGAAAGGCTTCAGAGTTTCCTTTATCGATGGAAAAGTCCTCATGTGGACCAAAGGAAAAACTATCAATGATGCAATAGATATTGGAGTTGAAGAAGGAGGTCTCTACAAACTAAAGGGACATACAAATTCTACATTAACAACCAGTACCATCAATCCAAGTGAGCAATGGCAGAAAAGGCTTGCTCATGTTCACTACAAGGCTATTCCAATTGTAAGCAAGGTGGTAACTTGTTTACCATAAATTCAGGTAAAACATGAAGGAGTGTGCAAAGGATGTGCACAAGCGAAGAATACTAAGAATCCCTTTCCGAAAAGTAACAGTAAGGCAAAAGGGATCCTAGATATTATTCACTCGAAAATCGGTGGACCAATGCAAACCACTTCATTAAGTGGGTACTCTTACTATGCCTCCTTCATTGATGACTACTCCAGAAAGACTTGGATATACTTCTTGAAAAAGAAGGATGAAGTATTTGAAAGATTCAAAGAGTTTAAATCTCTAGTAGAAAACCTTTCAGAAAAGAAAATCAAGATTATGAGGTCAGACAATGGAGGAGGATTTACTTCAAATGAGTTCAATGATTTCTGTAAAGAGGCTGGAATTAAGAGGGATCTCACCATTCCCTACAATCTGCAACAAAATGGTGTGGCAAAAAAGAAGAACAGATCTATCATGGAAGCTGTGAAAGCTATGATACATGACCAAGATCTCCCAATGTACCTATGGGAAGAAGCAACACAAACAACAGTATATGTTCATAATCAAATCTCTCACAGTGCTCTTGGGAATAAAAATCCAGAAGAAATGTTCTCCGACGAAAGACCAGAGGTAAGTCATCCTAATATTTTTGGTTGTCCTGGATACATTCATATTCCCAAGGAGAAAAGATCAAAATTAGATCCTTCGAGAAATAAAGGATTGTCCGTAGGATATAGTGAACAGTTAAAATCCTATCGAATATATATCCCTGGTTACCGTCAAATCAAGCTTAGCAGAAATGTTACATTTGATGAAGATTCATCTTTCAAGAAATCAAGAAAAGACAAGGAAGATGAAGAGGAGCATGAAACTCCCAAAACTATTGAAAGTCCTAAAGAAGTCAAAGTTGAAGAAGAAGACCTGACACCTAAACTTTCTACCCGACCATTTGCACCGATCGGACGACCAGCAATGCATGATGTGATAGCTCACGCGGGCCAGGTCGTCCGATCGGTGCAAATGGTCGGGTAGAAATTTTACTTTACCTAAAGATCATGATATGACTGAACCCCAGCTACCTAAAGATTTACCAAGTGAACTGATTTCTCAAAAGAGAAAACTGGCTTGGGCTCGTGAAGCAATTGAAGAAGCAAAAAGACTTGGTGCTCCTGAAGGAACCATCCGAGAAAGGAAGAAGCCAAAGACATACCCTAGCTACATGGCTTTGATGAGTGATCTAGTTGATAAAGAACCATCTTATTTTGAAGAAGCAATAAAACAAAAAGGAGTGGGTTGATGCAATGGTCGAAGAATACCAATCTATTATGAAGAATGATGTATGGGAAATAGTACCTAGACCAAAGGACAAGTCAATGGTATCCTCTAAATGGATATTCAAAACTAAGCACTCAGCAGATGGAATTATAGAAAAATATAAGGCTAGATTTGTAGCCTGAGGATTCTCTCAGAAAGAGGGAATTGGTTATGAACAGACTTTTGACCCAGTAGTAAGATACACCTCTATAAGGACTGTTATTGCCTTGGCCTCCAACATGAAATGGAAGCTACATCAAATGGACGTAAAGACGATATTCCTAAATGGAATAATTGAAGAAGAAGTCTATATCGAACAACCACAAGGATTCGAGATAAATTATCAGAAGACTCATGTATATCGACTAAAGAAAGCATTGTATGGATTAAAGAAAGCACCCAGAGCATGGTATGGAAGGATCGATGGATTCCTAATGAGCTTAGGCTTTACTAAGAGTAAAGCAGACTCCAACCTTTACTACAAGGTTGATAAAGATGGAGTTTTAATTTTGTTACTATATGTAGATGATCTGTTCTAGACGGGTGAAGATAAGTCAATTATCGAATGTAAGAAGAGACTTGCTGCAGAATTCAAAATGAAGGACCTTGGAATGATGCACTACTTTCTAGGTCTTGAAGTATGGCAACATTCATATGAGATTTTCTAAATCAAGGAAAGTATACTGTTGAAATCTTGAAAAGATTTGGAATGCTAGATTGTAAAGCTATTGAATGATGACACCTCAGAAGCTGTTGATGTCACTCTATATAGATAGATCATTGGTTCTTTGATGTACCTCACCAATACCAGACCAGATATATGTTTTGCAGTAAACACATTAAGTCAGTACATGGTGAATCCTAAACACGTTCATCTAATTGGTGCAAAGCATGTGATGAGGTATCTAAAGGGAACTTTAGATTATGGGCTCAGATATACATCTAGTGGAGAGATCAAGTTGCATGGATATGCATATTCATATTGGGGTGGAAGTGCCAAAGATAGGAAGAGTACATCGGGATTTTGTTTCATTTTGGGATCTAGCATGATCTCTTGGTTTAGTAGAAAGCATACCAGTATTGCACTTAACACAGCTGAGGCATAATATATTGCAGCATGTTCAGCCTGCGGTGAAGCAGTATGGCTTTGAAAGACGTTGTTAGGATTATTCGATGCAGAGATAGATGCCACTGATATCCTTTGTGATAATCAGAGAATCCCATATTTCATGATAAGTCAAAACACATTGAGATCAACTATTATTTCATACGGGACATGGTGCATAAGGGAGCTGTAAAGCTCAACTATGTTCCCACTAAGGAAAAGTAGCAGATGTGTTGACTAAGCCTCTGGCTCGAGTAAAGTTTGAATCCTTTCGAGACAAGCTTGGTCTGGTTCGAAAGGACCTCTCTCGAAAGAGGGAGTGACAGTAGATGTTGGATGCAATGGTGAGTACGTCAGTCTAGGGGAGGGTACGTCTGGATAGACTTGTTTGGACCGAAAGGGTTAGTAAGCCAGACTAAAGACCCGTCGATCCTAGGGGGATTAGTATGCCTGGCTATGCTTGTTTGGACCAAAAGGGTTAGTAAGCCAGACAAGGCTTATTTGGTCCCCAGGGAGATCCATCTGTCTAACTAGGCTTGTTTGGCTCGAAAGAGTTAGTAAGTTAGACAAAATGCCTGGATGGATCTACCAGATAACTCACTGTGATGTTGCTCCAGAGAAGATGAAGGGCAAGATGTATCCTCAATATTGCTATACTGTTGATTGTTGATGATTGCTGAAAATCTTGATAGATGTTTTAGTATTGCTATACTGATTGTCGATGACTGTTGAGATGCTTGATGGTTGTTACAGTATTGATATACTGTTGATTGTTGATGACTGCTGAAAAGATTGATAGATGTTTCAGTATTGATATACTAATTGTTGATGATTGTTCAGATGCTTGATACAGTATTGCTATATTGTTAGTTGTTGATGATTGCTTAATAGCTTGATGGTTGTTACAGTATTACTATATTGATTGTTGATGTCAGATGAGATGCTTGATGATTACTACATATAATGTTAGTAAGTTGATTGTTGATGATTGATGTCATGCTTGATGATTGCTTGAGATGATGACGGTTGTTAAAATTATTATGCTTGATGACTGATTGAGTCCGTATCAGTAATGATACACTGATGATTATAGACACATATTATTGCAGTACTCGTATACTGATAATGATATCGATGTTCCAGCATCTCTATGCTGATTATGCAGATAATGCTCTAGCATAAGTTATGGTTAAGTTTTTAGCACTAACAAGCAAATGATGATTGTTGATGTTGTCAATATCCTTACACTGATATTGCAGATAATAGAAATGAAGGAGATTTAGTATTTACATACTGATGTGACAGAAGAAGATTCAGTATTCACATACTGATGTTACGGAAGAAGGCTCAGAAGTTGATTCAAGTAGAAGACAAATAAAAGATGACCAAAGTTGTACGAAAGACAAAGAAGAAGATCCAGAAGATGGCAAAGATAAATAGAAGATGTTCGAGAATGTATGAGAGACAAATACTACAAGAAGAAGATCCAGAAGATGGCAAAGACAAAACGAAGATGTTCGAGAATATATGAAAGACGAAGACTATAAGATGGAGATTACAAAAGATGTTCCATTCAGATCGATGATGAAGATGTTAGACAAGTGTTCCAAAACTTCCTATTACATATAAAGTCTCACCAGATAGTTGTACAATTGTAGTAGCAGATGTTGAATACCTTCCTAGTTAAGAGGGAGTGTTAATTTTATTGTAACTTCGAAAGATATTCCAAGTAATATTGTATTCCTCCTTAGGGAGATGAGTTTGGTCTTGTCAAAGTCATTAAAAGAAGCAATGTAAATCTTCGGATGTAAGTCGGGTCATTAGTACCCAAGTGTCGCTATAATAAATGCTATTTGTAATGTCCAGTTGGACAAGTCAGCCCTGGCAGCTAGTGAAGTCATCCCCACTAAGTTAGAGGTCAAGTTACCAGAAGAATATAAATAGGAGGCGCCTCCCTTCATTTGTACTCACTCACTCAAGTTGTTCTTAGGAAGAGAGAGAAGTGGTAGCACAATAGAAAGAAGGAGGAAGTTGTTGTCTGAGTTTTACATTGTATTGATTGAGTTCTATGCCGAGGAACTTTTATGGGGTTTTCACCCTTGTGGTTTCCCTGAGGAAAATATATGTGTTCTTGTGTTCTTGTGTTCTTGTGTTCTTATGTTTTTGTGCATGTTGTTCTTTCAGTAATCTTCTAGTGGCTAATTGTTTAAAGATATCATCTAAACAATTTTAAAGAAATTTCAACATACTTAAAACTTAAAACTTAAGATGATTTGAAACTTCAACACAGTTATTTCTAGAAACTACAACAACAATTATGCCAAACTGTGGAAAGCTTGCAATATTTAACAAAATTCTATGATATTAGTCAACAAACTCAAATGAAATGAATTTGATATATAAGTTGTTGGAAATAAAGGTTCCGCCCTTTCAACTAAGAATGCCTTTGTATCGCTGATGCATGGTCCTCTTCAATGTTTTCATACATCTTATGTTGCCATCTCTGACACCGTTGTATTTATTGTCTTTTCCTTTGACTCCCTGATCATTACATACACTTCACATGGCATCTCCTCACCACACCTATCCACTCAACTACTTCAAGAAGGATTGGCATTCAGGTGCCATTTGAACACTCCCAAACCGATATACATTTCTATAGACTTTTTCATATTCATGTTTTGCAGCGCTGGCAACCTTTTCATCCTCATCCATTGTGCATGATTCACATACCCCATTGAGAGCCTCTTTACAATTTAATCCTATAGACAGTTTCTTATATATACGACTTTGAGCATCCATGCTACAACAGATCTCATATTCTCATCAAGATCGGTGTCCTAGAGGTGTGGGCACTCATGGAAATATGCAAAAAAAAAAAAGATGAGTGCATAGATCTTCAACTCACATGACTATCACCTCCACTTTCATTAAAAAAAAAAGCTCAGATTATCTTCTCTCTAGGCAACAACACTTTCTTCTCACACAAAAAGCAAACAACAAAATTCAACTATCAAAATTCAACTATGTTCTCCACATATTTATTTCTGCAAACTCTATTTACAATAAATTATTGTAATCTATCTACTCTGGTATCCTACACCTATGCCTAAGAAAACAATTTGCACGGCTTCTCATTTCCCTGGGTCCTCGTTGCGAATTTAAAATAATATATAAACAAGACAAATTAATTAATAATAACTAAAAGAGACACTACCTTTTAAACTCCACACACCCTCTATTTTCTTCGGCCGCAGCTTCTGTAGCCCTCCACATCCATTGCTACCCACATAGTTTTTCCCTCTCAAACAACTCCATGCCAAGACACTTTCATTTCTCCCACTCAGTCTACGCTCCAACCTGCAAGCTACACCCACGCGTTTCTTTCTCCCTTCTGGATTCCTACGCACTTCATCTTTCCCAGGCGTTTCCTTCTCCCCCATCTCACACCAACCTCCCCTCCATTGCAATCTTCCTCACCCAAGCCGCCTTCGAGCACACGTAGTGTGCTCTCCACCGTTCCCACCTATCATCTCCCACCGCATCCTTCATCATACTCCCACTGTGTCCTCTCATCCACTCCCTCCCTTAATTTCCTCTCCACACACTGCGTTCTCCCTAGCTCCACGCATTGCATCTCAAACCAACAGCAACCAAACACCCTGTTATTTCGGCATTTTTTTTCATTATTATGATCAAAATTTATCCTAGTTTCTGCAATTAATTTTGTGATTTCAGAAATCACAATCATGTTTCCTAGACTAAATACCAGATTTTAAAACTACCAAAATCGTCAAAATCACT
Organism: Pseudotsuga menziesii; assembly: GCA_001517045.1. Classification (NCBI taxonomy): domain Eukaryota; kingdom Viridiplantae; phylum Streptophyta; class Pinopsida; order Pinales; family Pinaceae; genus Pseudotsuga; species Pseudotsuga menziesii. The sequence continues at coordinate 477,327 of LPNX010622020.1, forward strand.
ATTTGAACAACTAAAAATACATTTTCAATCGTTATTATGTTGCCAAATGGGCTTTTTTTTCATTATTCGGAACAAAATCTATCATGGTTTCTGTAATTAATTTTGTGATTTCAAAATCACAATCAGGTTTCCTAAACTAAATAACAGAATTTAAAACTACCCAAATCGTCAAAATCACTATTTAAACAACTAAAATACATTTTCAATCGTATATTGCCTTATTACGACGGATCGAGAGCATTTTTGGTCGTCGGGTATACTACTCCACCACCTCTACCACCCTCACTCGGCCTCTACACAAACACCACCAGACTCTCCTCCACGTTCCTACATTCCCGCCAATCTCCCCTACCGTCTCCTTCCTCTCACCCAAGCCGCCACCTTCCGCCTTCTCCACGAAATCCCTACAAAAACAACCAAAAGTATAAATAATAATAAAATATTATTATTATTAATAAATTTAATTATTATTAATAAAAATAAAAACTTTATAACAAAAATACAAATATAATATAAAATTATTATTAATTTAAATAATAACTATTATACTTGTATTTTTAATTTTTCACCCTTTAAGCCAAAATTGCCAAAATTGGGTCTTGTCACTGACCACCACATCTAAGAAGCATGACGATAGAATTAAGAGCCCAATTCAAGAAATTGGAAAAAGATGTTCAAGCCATCATAGAAACTGTTGCCAAGGATCAAGAGAGTCTAAGAGAAGAGATCTCTACCAGATATGGAAACCACGTTAAACAATGAATTTGACACTATCATGGAAATGATGGAAAATAAAAAGTCTAGAAACCAACACCAAGGTCGAAGCAGTTCCAACATGTACGTCACCCTATCTCGCAAGTCTCAGTCGCCACCATGCAATAAATCAAAAGACACCCAATACCAGTATTTTATAATGTACCCACCAAGAGAAAAACTTGAGTTTCCAAAGTACAACAGAAGTGACGACCAATGTGTTGCATGGTTAAATAAGGTGGAGGAATATTTCGATATATACAACATTATGATGGATGAAGAAAAAGTGTATGTGTCAATGCACCTAGAAGGACACGCCTACAATTGGTACATATGGTGGAAATGAGACAATTTTTCATATACTTGGAAATTGTTTAAAAACAAGTTTTTAAAAGGGTTTCAAGGAATCATCGAGCACGAATTCTTCTCAAAGCTTACCAGGGTACAACAGAAAGGAAACATCGAGGAATTTACCCAGCAATGGGAATCTCTTGCTACAAGAGTGTTTGGGTTATCTGATAAACAATGACATGAAACTTATTTAAGAGGCCTAAAACCATATATACAAAAAGAGTTAAAGTTGCATGACATACCAAACGTCGAAGTGGCAAGATGTAAGGCAAAAGCAGTCGAAGCCAAATTTGACAGATTCCAATCAAATAATGGAAAGACATATGCAAGGAAGAACACCCTACCAACGACAGATACAGATAAAAACAAATACATTCCACCACCCAAACAAGACAACATAAAAAGTTTGGAAGGTCAACGAATGAAAGAAGGGAAATGCAGACGATGCAGAGACAAGTGGGATCCTAAACACAAGTGTCACTCAAGAGACAATTAAAAAAAACTATACACTTGCAACGCAGAGGAGAATAGTGAATCGGAAATGAACCATAAAATGAAGAGGAATATACCCAAATATTGTAACTGAAGTCGATGACGCACCCAAAATATCCATGGTAGCCATGACCAGTATTAGCCAACCACAAACACTCAAGCTAAAAGGGCATATAAAAAATGAGAACGTTACAGTACTAATAGATACCGAAAGCACCCACAACTTCCTTGTGTAGAATTATAAAAGGCAAGGCTCTGATGCCATGTAGAGAATTGATATTCTATGCTTGAATAACAAATAGAAATTCAACAGGTGAAACTTCCTCAAAAGAGATCTCTTACAGATATGCACAAGAAAACTACAAAGAGGAATAATGAGACTAAACACAAGATAAGTAGACAACTCATGAGAGGCAAAATCGATCTTATAAGAAGACAATTCATGAGTGATGGAAAAGCTTACTAATCATGGAATTTGGAGAGAAAATCATGGAGGATGGGTTGGCCAAAAAAAATACCAGTTGCCTAGTTAACTAGCTTTACCTTGTCCACGGAAAAGGAGGAAAATCACTCTAAAGGCATAAAATGATAGGAAGGCACAGTTACTAATATGGGAAGTCAATAAAGTTGCCAAAATCTTATCCATAATTAGTATAAGGTGCTCCTGGGGTAATTATCGCAAGTATTGACCAAGTGGTGCAAGTGGAAGCCAACTACCTAGTCTAAAATATTGAAAATTAACCAAAAATGATTAATTAATTATATCGTAAGTATGGACTGGGTTTATAATATTCTAACACCTCGACATAAAGGTCACAAGGAAACTCAAATTATTTGTGCAACCAGTTCCAAATATGATGGTAATGGTCGCTGATGATAAGAAAATTGAAAAGTTGGAAAATGCCACAAGGTGAAACTTCAAATACATGACTTTAAGTTGGAATCAGAACTCTACACCTTACCGTTGGGAGGAGCAGATATTGTTCTAGGAGTCCAATGGTTACAAACGTTGGGCACTTATTCATCCAATCACCAAAAACACTTCATCAAGTTCAAATGACATGGACAAACGTATAACCTATATGGTTTCCAACCACCCGAGACATAAGTAGTTTCATCTCAACACATGGAAAAACTCATTCGAAAAGGAGCATCAACGTATGTGATCCAATGTCGTCAAATGGAAGGTCAAGACTTAGAACAAGATGAGTCCAAAGAAGAAGAAATCCAAGAGTTACACCAGAAACACGAAAAAGTATTTCAAAACCTACCCATGCACTTACCGCTAGAAAGAAGTATTGAGCACATAATCGAGGTTAGACCGTGATCAAATCCTGTCAAGGTTAAACCATATAGGTATCCTCACCACCACAAGACAGAAATAGAAAGGTTAGTCCAAGACCTATTGAACTATGGTGTCATCACAAAGAGTAGAAGTCCATATGTAGCCACAGTCGTGTTAGTACAAAAGAATGACAAATCATTTAGATTATGCATCGATTATAGAGGGTTAAACAAAATAACAGTCAAAAACAAGTTTCCAATCCCCTTCATCGAGGACATGTTGGATGAACTTCATGACGCAAAATATTTTTCAAAACTTGACTTAAGATCAAGTTACGACCAAATCAAGGTCAGATTAGAAGGAGCCACAAAGACTGTTTTTCAAACTTTGAAGGGCACTATGAATTCAAGGCGGTGTCATTTGGGTTAACAAATTACCCCTCCACATTTCAAGCAACCATGAATGAGTTATTTCAACCATACCTTAGAAAAATTGTATTAGTTTTCTTTGATGACATTCTGATATACAACAAGACATAGAAGGAACACTTGAAGCATATGGAACAAGTACTATCCCTTCTAGAGGAAAACCAGTTCTATGCAAAAAGATTGAAATGCACTTTTGGGAAGCTAGAAGTGGAGTATCTTGGTCATATTATCTCAAAGGAAGGAGTCAAGGTGGACCCAAAGAAGATCTAAATGATAAATGAATGGCCCCAACCAAGAAATGTCTCCAAGTTAAGAGGATTTTTAGGTTTAACATGTTACTATCGAAGATTCATAAAAAATTATGCTCACTTAATTGCTCCGCTAATGAATCTCCTTAAAAAGAATTATTTTCAATGGGATGATGAGGCAGGGAAATGTTTTTGAGGCATTGAAACAAACTATGTCTATAACTCTTGTATTGACAACACCCGATTTTTCGAAACCATTTGTGATTGAATGTGATGCTTTAGGGTTGAGAATAGGAGTCGTCTTAATGCAAGAAGGTCACCCAATCGCTTTTGAAAGCAGGAAGTTAAACAAAAGAGAATGCTTGTAGTCTACATATAAAAAGGAAATGCTTGCCATTATGCATGCATTAACAAAGTGGTGACAATACCTATTGGGTAGCAAGTTCATGATCCGTACAAATCATAACAACTTGCAACACTTACTACAACAGAAATCACTAACAACCGAATAACAGAAGTGTATAGAGAAAATATCTAATTCGATATGAAAATATTACACAAAAAAGGGAAAGCTAACATAGTGGCGGATGCTCTCTCAAGAAAATATGAATAAGTACAAGTCTATGCCATATCACCGGTTGTTCCAAAATATTTAGATGAACTGAATATGCCAAAAATATGGAGGTTTTCTCCATAATTAACAACATACATCAATACCCAAAATTTGAATGGAAAGATGAACTCTTATGGTACAAAGGACGGGTTTAATCTCCAACTCAAGTTTTAAAACCAAAGCGCTTAGAGAGTCACATGATTGTCCAACGGCAGGACACGCAGGATTTTTCAAAATGTATTATAATGCAAGACAATCATTTCTTTGGAAGGGTATGAATACAGACATTCAAAAGTATATCGCAGAATGTGACACTTGTTAAAGAAATAAAAATGAGAATATTTCAAGTCCCGAGCAACTCCATCCGTTACACACCCCAAATAAAAAATGGGAAGAGATTTCAATGGATTTTATTGAAGGTTTACCCATGTCAGATGGGAAAGACAAAATACTGGTACTAGTGGATTGTCTGACCAAATATGCACATTTTACCGGGGTAAGAAAAATCGACTCCGCCAAGGAAACAACTAAAGCATTTTGTAAGAATGTTTATAAGTTACATGGGTTTCCAAAGATCATCGTTAGTGAACGTGACGCTAAATTCAAAGGGAATTTTTAGAGAGAATTCAATAAACATGTTGGAACATCACTAAACATGAGCTCAACTTACCATCCCCAAACAGAGGGTCAAACAAAAATTGTCAATAAATGTTTAGAAACCTACCTATGTTGTTTCATAGCAGATAAACAAAATAAATGGTTTCAATGGTTACATTTGGCCAAATGGTGGTGTTAAACTAGTAGCAACAAGGAAGGTCTTCCTGCATGCAGAAGACTTAAAATAGGAAACCAGTTGTATTTAATTTACTTTTGCTAAGTTTACATTGGAAAATAAATTAAAGTGATCTAAATTAACTTTAGTGAACCACTAGTTAAAGTGAAAGTGAAATTAGGGTTTTTGCTTTACCACTAGTTAGAGTAAAAGTGAAATTAGGGTTTTCGCTTTACCTAAAGCTATAAAAGAGAGATCAATTGGTGGAGAGAACACACACTTGTATTCCGATAGAGACAGGATACAGACAAGGAGAGAAAGTCAGACAGAGGATTTAGTCGAGAAGACGGAGGAGCAAACAGTAGGATCATCGAGCTTCGTACAGTTGGGTCATACACTCACACAGGAGGGTGTTGAGGTTTAGCTGGGATTTTCCCAATGATTATGTCGGGTACTGCATTCACCAGGTTTGGGTGAATTTGCAGTGATTGTAAAAGTTCCATATTTTCTCATAATAAAATCTATATCTGACTGCTGCACTGGTTTTCCCATCTTGGGTTTTTCCGGGGGTTTCCATACCCAAAATAATAGTGTCAATATCGTGATGTGATGTTGTAATTTATTTCTCAGTTTTATATTCCACTACATACTGTAAAAGATATTCATGTGTGTTTATCAATTGATATTTTGCATGCACTATTTAGCCCTAGTTGAATATTAAAGGAAAACTTTACATTGTATCAGAGCTCTGGTGAGCTAAATCTGAGAGATTTGCAGCAGCAGTGATAGATCAGGGGCAGATCTATAAGAAGACACAAACCTAGACATCCAGATCTAGGGTTTGACAGGTACACTTCACTATGGTCGTGCAATTGAGAGTTGAGGATAAACTCCAGGGTGCTCAGAACTTTCCAACATGGAAAGAAAGGATCACAAGGATCCTGGAAGTTAGTGATGCAGAGGAGCACATTGACTCCACGAAGGTTGCACCCACAGATCCGGCAGATTTAGTAGCTTGGAAGAAGATTGATTCCAGAGCCATGTTAATTATCATGGATGGAGTGAAGGGCCATATAGTCCCTCACCTTTCTGGTAAGAAGACTGCAGCAGAGATGTGGACGGCTTTGGAGAGTCTGTACCAAAGCAATAACGAGAATTGGAAGATGGTGTTGCAAAAGAGGATGAGCAGCACTAAGATGGTCAAGGGAGAAGGAGTGGTGCCTTATCTCACAAGGCTCACATAGATCAGGGATGAGCTTGGAGTTGTTGGCTCTAAGACAGTGGATGAGGAGCTAATTCGGATATCCCTCAATGGCTTCTCTAAGCCATGGGACACCGCAGTAGAGATGTGGACGGCTTTGGAGAGTCTATACCAAAGCAAGAATGAGAACCGAAAGATGGTATTGCAAGAGAGGATGTGCAGCACCAAGATGGCCAAGCGAGAAGGAGTGGTGCCTTATCTCACAAGGCTCACATAGATCAGGGATGAGCTTGGAGCTGTTGGCTCTAAGACAGTGGATGAGGAGCTAATTCGGATAGCCCTCAATGGCTTCTCTAAGCCATGGGACACCTTTGTCAAAGGTGTTGTGGCTAGGGAGAAGCTCCCTGATTGGCAAAGACTATAAGATGACTTTGTGCAAGAGGAGACCCACATGGGTCAAGGATCAGGCTCATCCAGCAGTGCCGCACAGATTGTGGATGAGGAGGCTCTAGCCCTTACAGGGAAGAGCAAGGGGAAGGCAAAGAGGAAGAAGGATGGTAAGAAGAACCTTGACGTGTCAAAGGTCAAGTGTTTTATCTGCCACAAGCAGGGACACTTTGCCTCCCAATGCACAGATAGGAAGAAGAAGAGTAACACTCAGATGTCTGGATTTGCAGAGGTGGATGAGTTCAGCAAGAACTTCGATGAGGAGTTTTGTTTGATAGCTTGCATGGCAAGCACCACAGGGAGCAACATATGGTACATTGACAGTGGAGAATCTAGTCACATGACTAGACAAAAGAGATTCTTCAAAGACTTGCAGGAGGGTGGAACAGGGAACCACGTTGAGCTGGGAGATGATGTGCGGTATTAGGCGCAAGGAGTTGGCACTGTTTCATTTGAGAGGGAGTTTGGAAAACCCCTCAGTTTTTCTGATGTGTCATATGTTCTAGGACTGATCAAGAACCTTATACTAGTCTCCACTATGGAGGACAAGGGATATCAGGTGAATTTTCGTGACCATAGAGTGTATATCATGCCCAAGGGGTCAGATAGGAGCTTGGATCGGGTGATTGGCAGAAGGAGCGGGAAAGTGTACAGATTACACTTTGAGCCTGCAACGGCTCTAATCATCAGCAGCAGTAGTAGTCAGGGTGAGTTGTGGCATAGGAGGATGGCACACTTACACCATAGAGCACTGAAGCATTTGAGACAGGCAGTCATTGGAGTTCCTCAGGTACAGGAGGAAAAGCATAACCACTGCAAGGGTTGTGCTTTGGAGAAGAACATAAGGAAGCCTTTCCCACCGAGTGAGCACAAGTCTAAGGAGCCCTTGGATTTGGTGCATTCAGATGTATGCGGACCTATGAGTGTCCATTCGTTCAGTGGTTACAGTTACTGCGTAACCTTCATTGATGACTATTCCAGGAAAACCTGGATCTATTTCCTCAAGGCCAAGTCAAAGGTCTTTAAGAGGTTCCGAGAGTTCAAAACTCTTGTGGAAAACAAAACAGGAAAGAAGATTTGAGTGTTGAAGACAGACAACGGGGGTGAGTACACTTCCAATGAGTTCATAAAGTATTGTTCGGCTGAGGGGATCAAGAAGGAGCACACTGTGCCCCATACCCCACAGCAGGATGGAGTTGCAGAGCGGAAGAACATGACTATGGTTGGAGCAGCCAAGGCCATGCTATTTGATCAGGGATTACCACTATTCCTCTGGGCTGAGGCATACAGGACTGTAGTATACATTCAGAACAGGTGTCCCCACACATCCTTGGGGAGGAAGACACCAAAGGAGGTCTTCACAGGCACTAGACTATATGTGAGTCACATTCGCATATTCAACAGTGTTTGCTATTGTCATGTTCATGCTGACAATAGGAAGAAGCTAGACCCTTTTGGAGAGAAGGGGTTACTTGTTGGTTACAATGATATTTCTAAGGCATATAGAGTTTACATTCCTGCTCGCAAGAGGATCATTGTGAGCAGGAATGTCCAATTCAATGAGGACAGGGCCTGTGGAGATCTCTGGACTTACCAATAGAGCAGCAACCAGCACAGGAGTTGGGAGTCAAGTTGGAGGAGCCATATGTATAGGTATAGGTACAGACACAGAGCATAGGTTCTAGTGGTAAGGAGGAGTCAGGTGGACAGGATCCTTCAGTCATTGACTTGAAGGATGAGTTCCAGCAGGAGACGGATATCCAGCAGCCACAGCAGGTTGACACTAGGCCAAGGCCTAAGTGGTTTAGATCCACAGTGCAGGATTCCGAACAGGTAGATCCTCCACAGACATCTTTTAGACAGAGAGGCTTAGTTATATGGCACTAATGACAGAGTTGATTAACTTTGAACCTTCCAGCTTCGAGGAGGATGCACAACATGATGTGTGGCACAAAGCTATGGTTGAGGAGTATGACTCCATTATGAAAAACCAGGTATGGGAGGTTGTGCCGAGGCCACAAGGGAAAAAGGTGGTGGGATCCAGATGGATCTACAAGGTGAAGCATGCAGCAGACAGAAGCGTGGATAAGTGCAAGGTGCGCTTCGTGGCAAAGGGGTTTTCATAGAAGGAGGGTATTGATTATGAGGAAACCTTCGCCCCTGTTACCAGGTATTCTTCCATTCGGACCATTATCTCACTAGCAGCTGAGATGGGTTGGCGTGTCCATCAGATGGATGTCAAGACTGCCTTCCTTAACGGAATTATAGAGTAGGTGTATCTTGAGCAGCCAGAGGGGTTTGATGTGGAGAACAAGGAGACGCATGTATGCAAACTGCGTCGAGCTCTTTACAGGCTCAAGCAGGCACCTCGAGCATGGTACTCGAGGATTAACAGCTATCTACAGGAGATGGGATTTCAACGGAGTGAGGCTGACCACAAACTATACTTCTTGACAGGTGAGGTGCCTCTCATATTGGTCTTATATGTGGATGATCTCTTTTTGACAGGAGATGAGAGGTTGATTGGAGACTGTAAGTCCAACCTTGCAGTAGATTTTGAGATGAAAGACCTTGGGCTGATGCATTATTTTTTGGGCTTGGAGGTTTGGCAGAGAGATGGATGCTTCTTCATCAGACAAGGAAAGTATGCAGTAGAGATCCTAAAGAGATTCAGGATGGAGGATTGTAAGCCTATGGCCATACCTCTAGTTTCCAACTGGAGGAAGATTGATGCATCCGGATCAGACGGATTTGATCCTACCTTGTATCGTCAACTTATCAGATCGCTTATGTATCTAGTCAACACTCGACCAGACATCAGCTTTGCAGTCAACTCTTTGAGTCATTTCATGGTGGACCCTTGGAGAGTGCATTGGAGGGCTACGAAGCACATACTTCGCTACATCAGAGGTACAGTGGAGTATGGATTGGTTTATGAGCGCAGGGGGAGTGTACAGTTAGCAGGTTTCACAGATGATGACTAGGCAGGATGTGTAGAGGACCGGAAGAGTACTTCAGGTTGTTGTTTCAGCATTGTATCAGGGGTTGTCTCTTGGTTCAGCAGGAAGCAGAATTCAGTTGCATTGAGCTCGGCAGAGGCTGAGTACATGCAAGCCAACATGGCTGCTTGTGAGGGTATGTGGATGAGGAAGTTACTTGCAGGGTTGTTCAAGTGTGAGCTAGAGGCTACAGTAGATCACTGTGATAATCAGAATGGCATCAAGCTATCTGAGAATCCAATGCTCCCTGACTGGAGAAAACACATAAACATCAAACACCACTTCTTGAGAGATTGTGTTCAGAGGGGAACCATTCGGTTGGAGTACATACAGACAGATGAGCAGGTGGCGGACATTTTCACCAAGGCACTTTGCAGACAGAGTTTTGTGAAGTTCAGGGATAAGTTGGGGTTGCTACCGAATCCCTTCCTCGTTGAGAGGGAGTGTTAAACTAGTAGCAACAAGGAAGGTCTTCCTGCATGCATGTGTTCTTGCATGCAGAAGACTTAAAATAGGAAACCAGTTGTATTTAATTTACTTTTCCTAAGTTTACTTTGGAAAATAAATTAAAGTGATCTAAATTAACTTCAGTGAACCACTAGTTAAAGTGAAAGTGAAATTAGGGTTTTTGCTTTACCACTAGTTAAAGTAAAAGTGAAATTAGGGTTTTTGCTTTACCTAAAGTTATAAAAGAGAGAGCAATTGGTGGAGAGAACACACACTTGTATTTCGACAGAGACAAGATACAGACAAGGAGAGAAAGTCAGACAGAGGATTTAGCCGAGAAGACGGAGGAGTGAGCAGCAGGATCATCGAGCTTCGTACAGTTGGGCCGTACACTCACACAGGAGGGTGTTGAGGTTTGGCTGGGATTTTCCCAGTGATTCTGTAGGGCACTGCATTCGCCATGTTTGGGTGAATTTGCAGTGATTGTAAAAGTTCCATATTTTCTCATAATAAAATCTATAGCTGACTGCTGCACCGGTTTTCCCATCTTGGGTTTTTTCGGGGGTTTCCATACCCAAAATAATAGTGTCAATATCGTGATGTGATGTTGTGATTTATTTCTCAGTTTTATATTCCGCTGCATATTGTAAAAGATATTCATGTGTGGTTATCAGTTGATATTTTGCATGCACTGTTTAGCCCTAGTTGAATATTAAAGGAAAATTTACAGGTGGTATAACTCCACTTATCATACATCCGCCAAAATGACACTATTCTAAGCTCTCTACGGATAAGAACCCCCAAAATGGAAGGATCTCATTACCAACCATGAAAGAGTTGTATTAGTAAATGACACTTAGAAGAGAATCAAAAGGTTGTTTAGATACTCAAGGAGAATCTTAATGTCACTAGAAATCGAATGAGACAACAAGTCGATTGACATCCTACAAAAAGAGAATTTGAAGTTAGAGATTAGGTATTTGTAAGAATACAATTCTATAAGCAATTGTCACTTAAAAAGGGAGGGAAGAATAAACTGACACCCATGTTTTATGGTCCATATCAATTCATCAAGAAGATTAGTCACGTAGCATATGCATTAGAGCTACCAGATAAAAGTCGCATCCACAACGTTTTCCATGTCTCATGTTTGAGAAAGGCTTTGGGACAACATCAGAAGGTACAAACCATACTTCCTATGCTGGACGAGGAAGGACGACTTATTTTTGAGCCAGAATCTATTATTGCTAACAGAGAAAAGAGATTGAGAACTTGAGTAATTAAAGAACATCTTATCAAATGGAAGAATCTTGAAGAAGATGCATCTTGGGAATCAAAATAGTTTCATCATCTACACCCCTCATTACCATTGCTTTGAGGACAAAGCTTCCTTTAAAGGGGGTGGAAATGTTACAAATGTAAAATAATAAATAAACAAGACAAATTAATTAATAATAATTAATAATAACTAAAAGAGACATGATTGTATGAAAAGTCACTATGAAGCCTATATAAGTTAGGGATTCTCATTATTGTAATCATCATTCAAAATATTATTTTGTTCTGTTCAACACACCTAATCCAGCTCTGATACCAAGAAAGAATAGGTGAAACCCAAATATTGAGACACAAATAAATACGTTTACTGCTTCTTTTTTCACAAATACACATTTATACACATGCATTGGTAGAGTCCTACTAGAAGCCTACAATCATAATTACGGGACTCGCGAGTCAAACCGAGAAAATCGCAAGTTTGACTCGGCTCAGTCGCCAAACGATCCGAGCAGGCTCGCGGCGAGTTTAACTCGAGCCGAGGATTCCTGTTTTGGTCATCGTTTTTTACCATTCTAGTTTGACTGTCGTCAGTTCCAGTTTGATTGTTGTCGGGTGCATGGTAATCATTTTCGAGGGTTCCAATCTCTATCCTTTCCTCTATTCCGGCGACGACAGACACATTTGCGCCTGTGGTTCTCTCCTCTATCCGCGTGACTCCGGATCGACTGTGGTTGGGTGGATGTTAGTCTTTTTCGAGGGCTTCGAATTGCATCCTCCTCTCTATCCCGATGACAATAGACACATTTGTGTCTCAACTCCTCTATCCGCTGGATCCTCCTCTCTATCCCGACGACAACACATCTGTGTCTTGTGATTGACGGTTGTGGGCGGATAGGTAAGCGTGACGATCAGTGGATTTTAAAAATTCAGCATCGAGCATATATATATATTTGTTAAATTTATGATCTATATATATTATATATTTGTTAAATTTCAATCATAGGCGGCAACACTTAATTTATTATGGTTTAGATTATTTTATGTTATAAACTTATCAATTAAATTAAATTATTTATTAAATATTAATAATTTCTATTATTTTTAAAATATATATCTATATAATTTTTTTATAATACATATACATATGTTAATATATAATAAAATATAATTTTTTTATTTTAATAATATTGTTAATATATAATAAAATATAACTTATATTTGAATAATATTAATAACAACTAATTAAGAGTCTAGGTGGAATCTCATTATTAATTTCTGATTGGAATAGAATTGATATATTTTGGGTATCTATTAATATCTGATATCTTTTGTACATTTATTGATATCTTGATTTATATAGACATGTATATTCATAATATCTATGAAAAATGTTTTTTTAATAAATAAAAATGTATATATTTAATTATTTTATTTACCGATTTTTTTTCGATCCTATTCAAACTCTTTGCTCTTTTGCCTCGCCAATTTATTGTTGATTCCTAGTCTAGTAAGTATGCATGCAATCTCTATACTAATACATTGTCCTATAATTGCTCTTAAACCTACACCTAATTGAACCTTACCAGTACATATGTATGAGTTGTATTCATACACAACAGTGATTCCTAAATAATATCTATTACAAACTAACTGGAGCACTATTCTCCAACAGAAAGATCAATACTCTTCAATCACTCCACCTTTTCATCAAAGGAGAATTCTCTATCACGGGGTGATACTACCCATCTTTGAGCAAGGAGAGAGGAAAGGCAGCAACTTGTCCACCATTATGGTACCCAATCCACATGTAGCCTTCATTCTTCAAAGGTGCATGAGCTACATTGCATATTATATTTATTTCGTTTTCATTTCCATTGTTGTTTGTGTCCTTTGTTCAATTTTGTCTGTTTACTAAATTTCTTATATTCATATTGTTGTTACACAGCCCAGCGCTAGATGGCATAAGGTTTAGTAACATTGGAGGAAGTGTTGGTCCTCTATTTTTAGTTGTTTAATACTTAGTTTTCTAGCCTAATACTTGGTAAACTATGTAATATATTAGTTTTATTCATGTTTATTTATGGTTGGAGACCCACGTGAATAAAAACCTTGGTGAATGATATTTGTGGGTATTTTATATTGTTTTGTGTATACATTTGGCTTTTCAAATGTGTATATATTGTTTTGTGTATATATTTGGCTTTTCAAATCTCATATATATATGTCCGGCGAATTGATAGCTCGTTATTCTTTTATGCAGGGTTTTTCGGCGCTCCATGGAAGATTCGCGATGGCACAATGGCTGCACCGGCAACTATGGGGGTTTCGATCCACACTTTGGGCTTACCCTGAGCTTCCATCGCCTTCCAACATCCCCACGCAGGCTTTTCAGGTTCTGTTTTTGGATGGCCGTTGAATACGAAGCTGTTGTTTTCTTGTTTTAGTAGATTTGAAAGGGATTCGAGTTACCCTATTTGGCTCAGGTGTGCCGAGTTACCTGTAGAATTGTTTGAGGATCAATTTCTGTTACATGGTTGATTCTAGTCTGTAATTTTAGTATAAAAGGGCTTTTGAAACCCTAGGAAGGGGAGAATGTTGAGAAACGATTGTAATGCTCCATTTTGTTAATACAATCAGCGTGTATTCTTTTTAAGGTTTCGATCTAGATCTGGAAGGTGTTGAGGGAGGGCCCCCTTCAGCACCAACCTTGGTATTTTGCATTGTGTGTTTTGTAAACAGGTTAATGTCTCTGTTCTTTGATATTGTTATATAGAATACTGATAGTTTCCCTCATATGAATGACTGCAGATTATTAGTTAAATGCAATTGATTTATTCTGTTGAATAACTCAGGAACAGTTTTCATTTGATACCCCTTTTTGGCTTCAGCGTGGACTGTGTTAATGGCCATGAATATTGCTTAGGGTTATTGGTTTTTTTTATGAATTGTGTGATGGTTCGATTCACATTTTTGCTGTTTGAAAGGTTATAAGTAAACTGAGTTTTTATTATTTCTATTTGCCAGCGTATAGTGGACAGCGCTAGACTTCTTTTTATTCACTCTTCCTATAGCAAAATAGCAATAGATTTTTCCTTTTATTGCTAGCAGATAGACTGTAAAAGTAGATTAAGGAATGGCGTGAGTTAATGTTTTCTTTGATTTCCGGTATGCAATGCAGCATTGGCAATTTGGTTGCCTCTAGCTGTTGAAAGTAGTTAATAACAGCTCATTCTTTTCATTTTTAAATTTGCAGAGCTGTAGGGTAGCACGGCACTTGTGATAGTCTGTAAAAGGATTGAAAATTGGAATTTATAGAGCACCTAGAGCTTTAATAATCTTTTAAACAAGTGAGTAATCAGGCTGTTTGAGTTTGGAGAAGACCCTAGTCTATAATATTGCTCTCCTGAATTAACACCAGCTTCACAACGTGCACATGCAAACCAGCACTATTGAATATTTTTCATACAGTCCTATTATTGATTAATGAGCATTGCTTGGATAACCTTGGCCTTTTTCCGGTGTGCATTAATGTGCATAAATCAAACAGAGTATATTTGAATAATAATAACCAGCCAAGACTCATTATAACAAGTTGTGTGTTGACTATTTAAAGTCAAGAGATTACAGGTGTTATTCTGGCAATAATTTTAGCAGTATTTGTGTGAAGTGAAGCATTAATTCTCATAGGATTATAGTGGAGTTTTCAGATCAAAGTTATTTATTAAACTCTTTCAGTTTTAGAATAGATTATGAGCACTGTAGCTGAGTGTGGATTGTGGAATGTTCAAGGGATTGCTGTAGGGTTTGTTTTATCCGTAGATTGTTCTTCTGAAATATTGCTGTAGGTAGGACTTCTCTGAAAAGATTGTTGTAGGTGGAATTTCTATGAAAGATTAGGGTTGTTTTAACACTATCTTGCCTGCACATATAGTGTAGCAGCTCAAAGTTTACGATTGCCCGGTTGATAATTAAATTGAGGTTAATTAAGCAACATTAAAATTGACCAACAGGAAGTACCAAATATATAGAAACATCTAGCTACATAGCGAGCTGGATAATCTCAAGAGCAAGGCAGGACTATGACACTAGCTATGTATACCAATAATTGACGAGGATTTGCAGGTCATTCAACAAACGTCAAATGGAAGATAAGAATCATAAATTGATAACTAATAGCAACACTGAATACTTCAAGACATAATAAAGCAATTCTTGGTTTAACGGAACTGTTTAAAAAGCATATTAGAGACAGGAAAATAGGGATAGAAAAAATACAAGACAGTAACTGGAAAATGGAAAATCTTGATAAAAGTAACAACTATTGAGACAAACCAATTGATGTTTTTGTTTTTCAAAGTATCTTTCATAAACAAACTTGCAAAGGCATTCCATAATTGTTTGAAAGAACTGCTCATATTTTGGTGTGCAGTCTAGACTCTACAACAGCAAGAAAGAAGTTCACACCTTTTCTTCTCTTTTAGTATTTAAGTTTATTGCATGGACATCGATTCCCTTAGTTTGGGATTACAGAACTCAAAACTTTAACAGTAAAAATCAAAATTCCATGTGTTTGACGATTACCATAATTTTTGAAATACTTGATCTCATATACCCAATTTTGTATGGTTGAAGATGAAACATCTATTGGCCTGTCTTAAAATAAGACACTATTTTTATATGTCATGCAATCTCAGCTCTTGCTTTAAGGGATTCTTAAAACTTTAAATGATCTGTTTATACTGAATAAAATTAGATCAGATGTTCATTTAAAGTTCCAAGATGGAAACTGTTAACTAGTTTGACACTTCAAATTAAATGGATGCCATTTTCTGCATGGAGCATACCAGGAGGAAAGTCCCGAATCTTTCTAGGAGAATGTAATATCCCAACTGATATTTTCTTCTTTATATTGATAAAGTTTTATGGTTTTGGTTTATAGTTTCAGGGTATTGTAGCTTTCGGTTTGATAAAATCAATTTGCATGCAATATTAAGTGTACACAAACCCCAAAATAACAATAAACTTGAATTCACAATGAAATTAACTGCAGAGACATACCAATATTAATAGCTTGAGTATTTGAGCAATCTGGAACAAGCATGCATGCCATGCAATAAGAGACAAGGTGAAAACGTGTTGTTCCTTTAGTGGTTGACGCCCATGCAAGGAAAAACGTCCCTCTCTAGATGATAACCCTCCCATAGATGCTTCAATACTCGAAGGACTATGCTGAGACTTTCTAGGTGATGTAGTATGGTCTCTCTGAATATTTTGGTGGACACATGCAACCCTTTGAAGCCCTTCTTGGACACAATAGAATTGTTTTCCTCTGGATGGATGACACCCCTTCCTCTCTATGTTTCTGCTGGTATCTTCTCCGGATGTGCAAGAGATGGCATGATGATCACCCAGTATAACAGTATGACCCTTCCAAGGAGAATGGAAGTGACATGCGGAAGAAATGACGAGTCTTTGGATCAAGGTGAATTGTTCTTGATGTCTCCAACTCATCCCCAGTAGTAAGACGTGACCCTGTGTGGTAATCTCTCCTCTGTGTGTTGGATCTCTGATGATCAATGAATAGCTTGAAGTGCGGATGATAGATCTAAATGATCTATCTGATAAGTGATTAGGGCAGATAGATTTCGCTGCCAAAAACACTCGTTAGTTGATGGCTCACGCCCTCAACCCCAACTTGTTGCTGCAACTACTACTGTTGTTGCTCTCAAAACCAATCTCAAAAGTGAATAATAACAATAGATACATTTTTTGTTTGACTTGTCTTCTTTTATACCTTTTAGGGTTTGCATGACTTAACTTTTGCATGCATGCAATCTAATTGCCCAACATGCAAGATGAAATAAGGCCCGCATGCTCTGCACTTTTTTTGATATCTGTTTCGATGGCCTTCTTTAATATACTGATGACATAATAATACTGAAGAAATGTTCTTTTCTGTTCCCGGTATTAATAGTCCTCAGTCAATTCTCTTTTTCCTTGATACTCGCTCGAACCTATGGAAATTAAATAGGTTAACGGGTGTCTCGGATGCTTAGTGAGAAGAGGACATTGCAGTCCCCCCTTCTTGAAATAGCTTGTCCTCAAGCAACTGTAAACTAGGATGTTGCAATACCTGTCCCCTTCCCATGTGGCATCTTCAATAGGTAACTCTTTCCATTGTACCAAGTATTCATGAATTACCCTGTTTCTAAGTTTTCTTTATCGAACCTGTAGAATCTTTTCTGGAATCAGCACTAGGAGTCCTTCATCATCTAACAGAGGTAACTCAGTGGATGGAGCAATGTGTTTCCCCATTGTTTTCTTGAGATTTGATACATGAAATACATTAAGGATTTTCCTTTCCTTAGGAAGCTCGAGTTCATAAGCCACCTCCCCAACCATTTTGACTAATTTGTAAGGACCATAGAAGTGAGGCTTCAATTTCTCTGCCCCTTTTTTCTTGAGTGAAGATTTTCTATAAGGTTGTAGACGCAAGTATACCAAGTCTCCTACCTCGAAACTGTGCTCGACCCTGTGTCTGTCTGCGTACAGAGTTTGTTGGTTCTGTGCTATCAGTAAATTCTCTTTTAGTACCTTGAGAATATCTTGATTGTCCTGTATCCAATCTTTTTCATTAGGTGCTCTTCTATCTCCGAAGACTATATTTGCAAATTTTAGTGCCTCAGACATATAAAGCCTTGAAAGGAGTCATCACAATAGACATATGGTGTGTGGTATTATAGCAGTACTCCCTCAGATGTAGCCATTTAATCAATGTCCTTTGTTGCCTTGCTACATAATTTCCTAAATACCCCTCAATCCATTTGTTGACTATTTATGTATGTTCGTCACTCTATTTCCGTCTGTTGACTAGTAGCTAATTTTGTTCCTACTAATCTAAAAAGCTCCTGCCAGAAGGCACTGGTGAATTTACTATCTCGAGCACTGACAATAGTCTTAGGTAGTTCATGTAGTTTGAAACCTCGAAAAAACAACTCTGTTGAGCCGAACAATAATTCGCTCACACACAATATTGCCAAAATACTTGGAATATTAAATAAACCATGAATAATAATATAATTTGAATATTGAATAGATAATAGATTGATCTTTACAATGATAAGGGACCCGTATAAATAGGTCCTCATGGTGACTATTCACCCAAACGAGGTGTCTCTTAATCACCCTAACTATTAATTATTTTATTATTTTATTATTACTTATGATGTTCATAACATTGCCTCTTTCATAGAAAGGCTTTGTCCTCAAAGCCTTATAATGTTGTCGCATCGTTCCTTGTGACGTCGTAGCTTACGGAACATGTCGATACGAACTTCTAAGTGTAGAGCATAAATTTCGATATGTTGACGAATCAATCCATCCCAAATTGATTTGTTGCTGACTGTTGGGATTCCTTACTGATCTGTCGTCAAAAGCTTTGATCACATTAATACCATTATCTTTCGACATTTCCCCCTTTTAGGATATCAGTTTTTCTGATTGGGGTGTCGATAGAGAATTTTCACAATGTCATTTTCTTTTACGAGCGTCGTCTTTTGAGCATTGATCTGAGCTAGAAGTTGTATTTTCGTCCCTTGAGGTTTTAAAGTTCCGTTATGTATCTTTTCCAACTTGTTTTCTAACTGCATGTTGTCATTTTGAAACTTCTTAATCAATTTTATTTGTGACTTTTAGTCATCTTCGGACTTCTTAAGTTGTTCCTTAAGATCTTCATTATGATTTCTAATGCAGCTATTTTCTTCTTGCTTGTCTAGAAGTTTTCCTCCAATGTCTTATGTAGAGTGTTCTACCTTCTGACTAGTTTTCAACTTCTTAATTTTCGTGACTAACGTCTTATTATGGTTCTTTAATCTGAAAATTTCTTCGAAATTGTTGGATAATGTTTTATTACCTTTTGCAATCTCTAACTTGTGTGCCTTTTTAGAGTCGTCATTTTGTTGTTGAAGAACTTTTATCTGTTGTCGACACTAGTCAATTTCTTATTCTTGATCTTCTAATTTCTTTCATATTTGCGTCAGTTCTTCATCCTTGTCGTTAGCGATTTTTTTCACGTGTATTATTTCTGCTTCATAATCTTTTATTTCTTTTTTTATATCTTGGTTTTTTAATCTCTGATTGAAATCACTTTCGTCTTTTAATTCCTCGATTTGCACAAGCAAATTTTCTACATGATTTTTTTGGTCAAAGTTTTTTTGTTTCTTGAACATTTTTTGTATCTTATGTAGTTTAATCATTACTTTCGATTTTCTATTCATGTCGCGTAAATCTTCATTGTCTCTTCGATAATGCCTTAACTTTGTTTCAAATTTTTCTATTTGTAGTCACAAACCAGCTTCCATGGTTTTTGACTTCTTCAATGATAGATAGTCGTTTTTATGACTTTGAATTCTTTGACGAGCCTTAATTGGCTTTGACTTCTTCGAATATTCTTCCTTTGATTTAAACTTTTTCAACGATAATTTGTCTTCCTTTGACTACTTTTAACTTTGACTTCCTTCTTCTTAAAACTTCTTTGTGGATTGTGTGTAGATAGGGTGGTTGGGAAGAAGGATTGTTACCCACCCCACCCAAGTTCAAATATTGGAGATTAACTTTTATAAAAAGAAATATCAAGCCTTGGGACTCACTCTTATAATATATTTTCTTAAAATATGATTGATCCTTCACTCTATAATTTAATTCTTTTTCCCTTGTCATAAAACCCATTTTTATTAATGTAATGGTTTTTTATAAAGAAAAAACAAGTGTAGTTTCATAATACAATGGGTTTTTTTGTTTTTGTTTTCTCCCTTTTCTTCTTCTTCTCCTTCTTTTTACATTTTGATTTTATGACTTGTTTATAAAATCACGTGTGGTTTTTATAAACCTTGTGTTGTGTTTTATTTCTTCTTATTTTTATTGTTTTACCTCTTCTATTTTCCTTCTTGGTCAAAGACCACAATTTTAGAGAAACCGTCGGATAATGGTTAAAAACCAAATTTACACAAAGTGTAAATAATGGCCAAGGGCCGGATCACTATGATACCAAATGAACCGAACAATAGTTTGCTCACAAACAATTTTACCAAAATACTTGGAATATTAAATAAGCCATGAATAAGAATATAATTTGAATATTGAATAGATAATAGATTGATCTTTACAATGATAAGGGACCTATATAAATAGGTCCTCATAGTGACTATTCACCCAAATGAGGTGTCTCTTAATCACCCTAACTATTAATTATTTTATTATTTTATTATTACAATTTAATTATTACTTTATGGAATCAGCACTAGAAGTCCTTCATCATCTAACATAGGTAACTTGGTGGATGGAGCGATGTGTTTCCCCACTATTTTCTTGAGATTTGATACATGAAATAGATTATGGATTTTACTTTCCTTAGGAAGCTCGAGTTCATAAGCCACCTCCCCAACCTTTCTTACTACTTTGTAAGGACCATAGAAGTGAGGCTTCAGTTTCTCTACCCCTTTTTTCTTGAGTGAAGATTGTTTATAAGGTTGTAGCCGCAAGTATACCAAGTCTCCTACCTCAAAACTATGCTCGACCTTGTGTCTGTCTACGTACAATTTTTGTTGGTTCTATGTTGTCTGTGAATTCTATTTTAGTACCTTGAGAATATCTTGACTGTCCTGTATCCAATATTTTGGCTTAGGTGCCCTACTACCTCCGAAGACTATATCTGCAAAGTTTAGTGCCTCGGTATCCATATAGAGCCTGAAAGGAGTCATCCCAATAGACATATGGTGTGTGGTATTATAGCAATACTCCCCCAGATGTAGCCATTTAATCCATGTCCTTTGTTTCCTTGCTAAATAATTTCTTAAATACCCCTCAATCCACAGTGTTGACTACTTCTATCTGTCTGTCACTTTGAGGATGATAACTTGTGCTAGTAGCTAATTCTGTCCCTACTAATTTGAAAAGCTCCTACCAAAAGGCACTGGTGAATTTACTGTCTCGGTCACTGACAATAGTCTTAGGTAGAATGTGTAGTTTGAAAACCTCTTGAAAAAACAACTCTGCTACCTATGCTACAGAATAATCAAAAGGATTGGTAAAGAAATGAGCAAATTTTGTCAGCCTCTCTAATACCATGTATAAGCAATCTCGTCCCTGAACCTTGGGAGAACCTGCAATGAAATCCATCGAGATGCTTTCCCATTTCTGCTCGGGTATGGGTAATGGCTGAAATAACCTTGCTCGATGAGTGTGTTCAACTTTATTCTACTGGCAAGTACTGCACTCCCGAACATGTTGCATTACATCCTCCTTGAGGCCTTTCCATGAGAACCTCTCTCTAATCTGTCTGTAAGTTTTCAAGAAACCTTGATGTCCTGATAATGGTGAATCATGTGAAACCTGTAAAACATTTTTCTTTAAATCTGATTCGGGGACTAGGTAGATCCTATTCTTGTAGTAAATGATGTCATCGATCACCCTGTATCTATCATCCTATATTTGTCCGTCTAACAACTCACAAGTAAATTTATTTTTAGAATATTCAACCAAGAGATGAGACCTCCAGTCTATAGATATACTCATAACTAAGAAAGAGTTTGGCCGTCTAGATAATGCATTTGCTACAACATTGTTCTCCCCCTTAACATATTCGATCTCGAAGTCATAAGCTTGGACCTTGCTGACCCATTTTTGTTGCCTTTCATTTAACTAATTTTGTTCTAAGAAGTAATTGAGGTTGTTGTGATTTGTCTTAATTTTAAAACTGCATCCTACCAAATACTGCATGAATTTTGTTAAGGCGTGTAAGATTGCTAGCATTTCCTTGTCATATAAAGAGTAGTGGCGTTCATAATCTTTAAGTTTTCTGCTTTCAAAGGCGATCAGGTGGTGGTTCTGTATTAGTGCTACCCCTGTTCCTTCCCTTGAAGCATCACATTCTACTACAAATGACCAAGTGAATTCCGATAATGCCAAAACGGGACATGAGCTCATAATCTTTTCAAATGTATGTTGTGCCCCTTCAGTCCAGCTGAATGCCTCTTTATTTGTAAGATCTGTGAGGGGTGCTATCAATTGTGAAAACACTTTAACATACCTCCTATAATAAATGCAAAGGCCCAAAAATCCCTTCAATTCTGTTACATTTTTTGGTGTAGGCAAATCCAAAATAGGTCTATTTTATCCATATGAACCTATACTCCATTGGTACTTATTGCATGCCCTAAATATAACATTTCTTGTATACCAAACTCACATTTAGACATTTTGGCATATCGGGATTGTTCTTCTATAATTCCTAGTACGTCATCTAGGTGTCTCAAATGTTCTTCCCAAGTTTTACTGTATATTAAAATGTCATAAAAAAACACAAGTAAAAACTTACGCAATTGAGCCTTGAAGGTGTGGTTCATGCAAGATTGAAAAGTTGTCGATGCATTTGTGAGTCCAAAAGGCATGACTAAGAATTCATAATGACCAATGTGGCAATAAAAAGTTGTTTTTGCAATATCTTGATCCCTTACTCGAATCTGATGAAACCCTGATCGGAGGTCAATTTTTTAGAAGTACTTTGCCCCCTATAATTCATCCATCAACTCATCAATTCTGGGAATGGGGTACATGTTCTTGATAGTTTTCTTTCTTGTTGAGGGCCCTGTAATCGATACACATCCATAATGTGCCATCTTTATTTTTTACCAATACCACTGATGATGCAAATGGGCTAGAACTTGGCCGTATGTAACCTAACTCCAGTAATTCTTTTATTATTTTGTCTATCTCATCTTTGTACCTTTTGGGATGCCTATATGGAGTGGTGATAATTGCCTTTGTTCCCTCATCTAACTCAATGATGTTAGATTTTCATAAGATTATAGCAGTATATCTTAATTGCATTTACCAATAGGATCACTAGAAGAAAGACAAAGCACAAAACAGTAACACGAGTGTTTTTATCCTGGGAAACCCAAATGGGAGAAAAACCCAACAACCTTCGTCTAGAGATGATGATTCTGAGAACAAAGTATAATGAAGAAAGAGAAAAGATTGAAATGCCTTCCAAAGATAGAAACCCTAAAACAACCTTCTCCACCAATAGGTGCGCACTTCTCTCTCTCAGTGATATGAAAGTCACTTGAGTGAATGAGTGAATAATAAGGAGGGGGTACCTCCTATTTATACTGATATTCCACTAGGAAAATTCACTGGGGCCGACTTCTCTTGGGGGAGCAATAAAATACATTTTTATAATTTTATTTGTATTTCTTTTTATTGCTTGCTTTTCACCCCAAGGTTTATATTGTTCTTTCTAGGGTTTGTATGATGATTACAACAAGTTCAAACTCCCGTAGGAGGTACAAGTAAATAATGTCTTCCAAAATTGCACAAACTTCAACACTCCCTCTCAACAAGGAAGGTATTCTTCGGTCTTCATCGGCATCACAATCATCTCGGTTTCATCTGTACATCTATACTATCTCCATCATCTCTATACATACTGAAGGTTGTTTGCACGATCTCTGTCCTTCGAGAGGTGTCTTCATGAATCAGTTCTATCAGGATATCTGACAGAAAATCTTCTGCTACCTGTCCATCTCTACTGTCGATGGGAAACTTCCATACCTTGCTTAAGAATCCTGGACAAGCAAATGTGTATGACCATATACTACATGTTCGTCTCATCTGTCGATGGGGTACTCCCATACCTGGCTGAGAACCTGGATGAGTAAATGTGCACGACCATCTACTACATGTTTGTCTCATCTACCGATGGGATACTCCCATACCTGGCTGAGAACCTGAATGAGTAAGGGTACATGTGCAATCACACAACCATCTACTACCTTTTCGACTCATCTGCCGATGGATTTCTCCCATACCTGGATGAGCACCTAGACGAGCAGAGGTACCTGTGTGAACCCGACCATCTACTACCTATTCGTCTCATATGTCGATGGGATTTCTCCCATACCTGGCTCAGAACTAGACGAGTAGAGGTACTTGGGCAAAGGCATGGTAAATGTCTCTCAGTCTCTCAATCATCTCTCCCTCTCAAGGAGGAATACGTTCTCTTCTACTCCAAGTCTTCTGCAAAAGTATTCAAACTTCACCCTGGGAAGAGGCTTGGTGAGAACATCTGCAGTCTGGGCATCTGTCCAAATATATTGTAGCTCGACCGCACTTTTCTGCACCATATCATGTATGAAGTGATACCGAATCTCTATGTGCTTCGACTTGTCGTGAAATACAGGATTCACTGACATCTGCACACAACTCTGGTTATCACAGTGAAACATGGTTGGCTCTGGAATCTGGCCAAACAATCCTGCAAGAAGTTTACGAAGCCAAACTAATTCTCAGGCTGCTAAGCTAGAAGCCATATACTTGGCCTTTGCAGTACTGAGAGCTACTGAGTTCTACTTCCTATTGCACCAGGAAATTACTACAAAACTCAGATTGAAACAACATCCTGAAGTGCTCTTCCTATATGTAGTCCATCCGACCCAATCTTAGTCTGTAAACCCTTGCAATTTCAAGTCACATTCTGAATCATATCGTAGACCATATCCCACAGTACCACGTAAGTATCTGAGCACATGTTTTGCAGCAATCCAGTGAATCTGCCTTGGTTCACACATGAACTGAATGACATCATTCACAACAAAACATATATCTTGTCTGGTGTACGTCAGATACATCAAGGACCCAATCAGTTGGCGATACATAGTGGGATCAATCAAATCTGAATCTGAAGCAGAATCCCTCAGCTTCTTCAAGTTTGCATCCATCGGAGTAGCTATGGACTTGCAGTCCAACATTCTGAATCTCTTCGATATATCTATGGTGTATTTTCCTTGACCTAGGAAAATCTCCTTCTGCCTCTGCCATACTTCTAATTCCAAGAAGTAATGCATTAATCCAAGATCCTTCATTTCGAACTCAGAGGCAAGTTTCTTCTTACACCATACGATAAGTTTCTCATTTCCAATGAGAAACAGGTCCTCAACATATATAACCAAAATCAGCAGCTCATCATTCACAACCTTGCGGTAAAGGTTGGGGTCTGCATCACTCTTGGTGAATCCCAGACTCATCAGGAACCCGTCTATTCGTCCATACCAAGCACAGATGCTTGCTTGAGTCCATATAAATCCTTTTTCAACTTGCATACATGAGACTCCTTTCCATGGACGACAAACCCTTCTGGTTGTTCAATATATACTTCTTCCTCAATAATACCATTGAGAAAGGTTGTTTTGACATCCATCTGATGCAACTTCCATCCCATAGTTGAAGCAATAGCAATGATCGATCTGATGGAAGTGTATCGAGCCACATGAGCAAATGTCTCATCATAATCGACTCCCTCTTTCTAAGAGAACCCTCTGGAAACAAACCTAGCCTTGTATTTTTCAATACTACCATCTTCTCCATGTTTGATTTTGTATAGCCATCTAGAAGTTACAACTGACTTCCCCTCAAGTCTCGATACAATCTCCCACACATCATTCTTCATGATGGATTGATATTGTTCCACCATAGCATCCTCCCAAACTTGGTGTCTGGATGCTTCTTCATAAGTGGTGGGTTCTGAGTCAATGATGTGACTCATCAATGCTACATAACTAGAGAACCTCTGAGGTCTTTTGCTTTCTCGGAAAGTGCCATGTGGAGCTTCATGCCCCTCTGCATCCTGTAAGGTCGGTTGTGCCCACCTAGGTATTTTCCTGCTTACTGCAATATTTATGGGATCATCAACTGTCTCGATTGGATCAATGGTATCGATGGGTTCATCTTTTTTTGCTAACTCCCTCTGAGCTTGAGGTGGGGGTGATCTCATCTCCTCTGATCCTAGCATCTCCTCATCATCGATCTCCATGTCTGATCCTCTACCTTTCCTGACAGCCATTTCTTCTTCAAAGGTCACATCCCTGCTAACTTCAATCTGTTTGGATCCTGGGATAGAAATTCTGTAGGCCTTTGAAGATTCAATGTATCCCATGAAGGTTCCCTTCTTGCCTGAAGGTTCTAACATCGTCCTTTTCTCCTTGGGCACATGTATGTAGACTGGACAGCCAAAGATTTGGAGGTGACTGACTTATGGTTTTACTCCTGTAAAAGCTTCTTCCAGAGTCATGTTCTTCACTATCTTATGTAGGCATTTGTTCTGTACATATACAGTTGTTCTGGATGCTTCTGCCCATAAGAACATGGGTAGACTCTGGTCATGTATCATGACTTAGGCCGCCTCCACAATCGTTCTATTCTTTCTTTCAGCAACCCCGTTTTGCTGGGGGTTGTAGGGAACTGTTAGTTCCCTCTTAATTCCTGCTTCTTTGCAGAAATCATTGAATTCTGTGGAGGTGTATTCTCCACCATTATCTGATCTTAGAATCTTGATCCTATTCCCAGACAAATTCTCGACTTGTGCTTTGAATTCCTTGAATTTACTAAGTACTCCCTTGGATTCCTTGGTCTTCAGAAAATATATCCAAGTCTTTAGTGAGTAATCATCAATGAAAGTTACATAGTAATGATATCCTCCCAATGAAGCAACTGTCATTGGGCCGCACAAGTCAGAGTGCACTAGATCCAATATTTCTTTGGATCTGCGCTCACTATCTAAGAAGGATTTCTTGGCATTCTTTCCGAGTGCACATCCTTTACATGTTCCATCATGGTCTACCTGTAACTATGTTCTTTATTGCTAGGAGAGCTCTGTAATTTATATGAGCTAGTCTTTTGTTCCATAGCTCTCCCATACTTGTAGAGTCATGGACTAGGGCTTGAATTGGTAGAGTATTCAGTTGGTACAAGCTCTCCTCTCTCATACCAATTACCTTGGTTGTATCCATGCTTGATTTCTTCTTCCAAGAAAGTACTTTTCCATCTGAAATGCTACTTTGTATCCTTTGTCTTCTAAGGTTGAGACGGAAACAAGGATTATTTTCATACCAAGTACATAGAGCACATCACTTAAGTGTAGAGTATCATTAGACTCTAGTTGAAGAGAGGTGGCCCCAGATCCCTTCACAGTGTAGTTAGCATCATCTCCAAGTACAACACGGAGATGAGAATCTTTCTCAACTACTTCTGAGAGATTTTCTTTATATCCCGTCATGTGTCTAGATGCACCTCTATCTATGAGCCAAGTATCACTAGTGGTGGGAACAATACCTGATAGAGCTGATATGAAGAAGAATTTTGTACGATCTTCATTCTTCTGTTTCTTGTGATGATGATATTCTTTTACATCAGCAATTGAAGCTTCATGCTTCCTTTTGTTTGAACTTCAACAGTTACTGACATAATGGCCATATTTCTTGCACCTGTAGCATTGTATCTGAGATAAGTCCTTCTTTTGTTTCTTCTAATCTGAGGGAGGACTTGATCTCTTATCTTGGTGCTTGTGATTGTACGACTTCCTTCCCCTTCCCTTGCCTTTCTTGGCATGAGATACGAACGCTTGATTCTCCTCAGGTTGAGTGCGATGAAGTCTTTGACGTGCTGCTATTCTCGTCTCTTCCTGAGTGCATTCTGCCCATAGTTTATCAAATTTGGGCAACTTGGTTCGACCACTTATAGTTTGGATGAAAGATTCCCAAGATGGTGGGAGACCATTTAAGGTGGTCATAACGAGATCCTTTTCTTCAATATTGTCTCCTCTGGACTTTAGCTTGTCCTAGAGCTCGGTGATCCTCATGAAATATGAGGCAATATTCTCGGACTTCGTCATGTTCATATTCGATAGTTTATCCCTCAATGTGAGAGTCACATTGATGCTACTGTGTTCAAATAGCTTGTTTAAGGTTTTGAACATCTTCCTCATTGTCGCCTTTTCTGAGATCTGTGGAACTAAGTGGTCTCTAACTAAGTCCACCAAAATCCTTCTTGCTTTGGCATCTTTCTTCCTCCAGCGAGGTTTGTCTTCTTCGGCTTCTGGTTCTGGGACCTTTCATTTACAAACTGTAATAGATCATTTTCTTCTAGTAGAAGAAGAAGCCTAGACTTTCAGGGGATGAAGTTGGAAGCCCCTTCCAGACGATCTTCAACTTTCATACTAATCATCTTGACTGCAGATCTGGATCTAAAACCCTAGCAAAGGCTAGGTCAAAAATGAAAGTTGGAGTTTTAAAAAATTGACTCCACAGATAAATGCGCCCTAGAAAGGCGAGCTGAGAAGAGGTAGAGTCAAGCCAAAACTGTGCAGGAAGTAGTTCAAAAACTGAAACCCTAATTTCTGCTACGACTGTAGAATTAGGTCAAAAATTAAAAGTTATCAAAATTGAGTTCTGCCTTCACCAAAAGATGTGCCCTCCTTATAGTGAAATTCCCAAGGCTCTTTTTCTGCCAAGAAGTTGAGTGAAGACTTTAAAATATGAAACGCTAGTTTCGATAGGGTTCCGACAATGTTCGACAATGGCTTCTTCTAGTATTGCTTTGATACCATGTTAGATTTTCATACGATTATAGGAGTATATCTTAATTGCATTTATCAATAGGATCACTAGAAGAAAGACAAAACACAAAACATTAACAGGAGTATTTTTATCCTGGGAAACCCAAATGGGAGAAAAACCCAACAACCTTCATCTAGAGATGATGTTTATGAGAACATAGTACAATGAAGAAAGAGAAAAGATGGAAATTCCTTCCAAAGATAGAAACCCTAAAACAATCTTGTCCACCAATAGGTGCGCACTTCTCTCTCTCAGTGATGCGAAAGTCACTTGAGTGAATGAGTGAATAATGAGGAGGGGGCACCTCCTATTTATACTAATTTTCCACTAGGAAAATTCACTGGGGCCAACTTCTCATGGGGGAGCAATAAAATACATTTGTATAATTTTATTTTTATTTATTTTTATTGCTTGCTTTTCACCCCAAGGTTTATATTGTTCTTTCTAGGGTTTGTATGATGGATTACAACAAGTTCAAACTCCCGTAGGAGGTACAAGTAAAGAATGTCTTACGAAGTTGCACAAACTTCAACAAATGATATGCTCAAACCCTCTGTCGGGCTGTCGACCTGCTGGAAGATCTCTGAATACCTTCTCATGCTTCTGTAGCAATGCTTGTATATCTGCTGGATGTTGTGTTGTTATCTGGAGGTTTCTAAAAAGTGATAAAACATTCGGCTGACCACTCTGTCTCCCTGTCTGAGCACTGCCTCCACCCTCTGTGATGATACTGGCTTGGGGGGTAAGTGTTCATGCCTCTCAAGACTACTTTATTTCCATTCTGTCCTTGGAATTCCATTTACATGGTCCTATAGTCACTAGTATACTTCCCTATAGAATAGAGCCATTGAACCCNGAAGTGTTCATGCCTCTCAAGACTACTTTATTTCCATTCTGTCCTTGGAATTCCATTTACATGGTCCTATAGTCACTAGTATACTTCCCTATAGAATAGAGCCATTGAACCCCTAATACTACATTTGTATCTGCTACATTGACCACATAAAAGGAGTATGTAATATTATAGTTTCCCAGTGTGACATTTAGTTTGGGAATTCAGTAATTGCACTCCATGTTGTTATTCCCTGCTGCTGCTACTGTGAACCCTTCGAACTCCTTTGTTTGGATACCCCGCCTAGCCACCCATGCAGCATCTATAAAGTTGTGGGTCGCCCCACCATCAATCAACACACCTACCTTGTGGCCCTGTACTACTCTAACTCGAAGAGTATGATGTCTAGGCACTCCTGACAATGTAGCAATAACTCCACCCTTGGGCTCTCCCTAGAGTGACTCCTCCTCTGTTGCTCTAAGCTCCTCAGATGCTCCCTTTTCAGGCTCATCCTCATCTTCTTCACTATCTGAGTAGAGTTCTATATAGTGTGCTTTAGCTTTCCCTATGCACCTGTGACATGGGACCCATGGTTCCTGACAAGTGAAGCATAAATTATTTCTTTTGAGTTCCTTCCTAGTGTCATCATCCATCCAATTTTTCTTCGACCATTCTTGCTGGAAGGGTTTCTTATCTTTATCTTTAATTAGGAAATTTGTCTTAACCGGAAATCTGTTCTTGGGAACCGAATCTTGTAAGTCTCGGGTTCTACTGATGGCATCTTGTAAAGTGGATGGTTTGTAGGATTTCACCCACCCACGTAAAGGCTCAGTCAAAGCTTCTATAAATAACATAACCAATTTGCTCTCGGATACATCGGTCACCATCACTGCCACTCTAAAACTCTGAGATGAAGGCCTCAACACTTTCGGTCTGCTTGAGTGAGCTATCTCTCTGAAATCAAGGTCCCTCTTCTCAAACAGCTCCATGAGCCTTTGTGTGAAGTCACCATATGAAGTGATGGTGTTGTGACCTAGCGTCACTAACCCATGGTACCACCACTCATGAGCCTCCCTGTCCAGATGTAATGTAGCCAATTTAATGGCATTAGCCTCTATCATAGGGTTTAGTTGGAAATAAGTATCCAGCTTCTGGACCCATATTCTCGCTAGAAAACCGCAAGATCCATCAAAATTGGGAATAGTCAACCTTCCTTCAGTCTTTTGCAATTCATAGTTTTGAGTAAACCCTCTATTAAAATTTCTTGGTCGGTTCCTTCTTTTCATATTGCAAAAGTTAGAAAATGACATAGCTGAGTGGAACTCATCTCCCAAATCCTTGTATGTCATGTCCCCATTCCAATAGGTCTACTAGTTGACAATGTTTCACCCACCTACTAGTTCCCTAGATTGGAGAGGAGGCATTAAATATTTCAATAAGGGAGCTATGGGACCCAAGAGAACCTTAGTTTATCATTTACACATTAAATGGGGTCAAACAAATAATAAATATGGAGAAAATAAAGTGGAATTGCTTCATAAGGACATTGAGGTCCATGGGGGCCTTAGGTGGCTAGATGCTTCCTTACACATGTCATGACTTAACCCCAAATTTGAAATTATGAGTGATGGAATGTTCTTGGAAGGTGAAGAGGCATCAAATGACATATCATGAGCCAAGGATTCGAATGGCTGAGTAGGAGTAACTCCCCATAGAAGAGGAAGAGTCTAGGAAGAAACTAGGTGCCATGTGGAGCTAGATTCCCTGCGCTTTATGACAACAATGATGGAAGATTCTCTGACAAGTCAGACCTGATTGCTAACATATGACAAATCTGACATGACGGCTAAAAATAACCACCAAGAGGTCGAATTTGGGAGTTAGAGGCAACCATTCGAACTTGGTGGAAGATGAAGGGTTAAGGAGAAGGACAAGTGGCATGGAGGTTACTAAACATCAAGGATGAGGTGGAGGAAGCCTATGGGAATGAATTCGACTTTGGAGGGCCTTAGGAGGGTTATAAAAATATGAATATCTCATGAGGAATGTAAATGGCTTTTGATCATTTGTGAATTTGCCTTTGGCATTTGGAGAGCAACTGCTTGTCCTTTGCATGGTGAGTGCACACTTACCCTGCTAGTGAGCCAATTTCAAGAGAGTGAGATTCTCATCCAAGTTGGCCATGGGAGAGGCCATTCAGACCTCTCATTTAGAGCTTCAGAGAGTGTTTTATTGCAGATAGGAGGCTGCTTTTGTTCGTGATCCATCTTTCCTCCCATTCTCTCAATTTCTACTTCTAGATTTCCAATTTTTTCCATGAAGGTGCACTTGTGTGAATGGTGGTTGTGCCCCATTGAGTTCAGTTGATGCCCGCACATGGGTGAATGATTCATGGCTTTGTAATATGTCTCACATATCCTCTGTAAGTCGAAATCAGAAGAAATACATGTGCAAATGTCCACATTTCCAAGCATTATTGTGACTAGTTTCCATGTGATGATTTTCCCTTTCAATGGAGATTGTGTATCTGATGTATATTGCGACTTGGATTAATGTTATGTGTTGTTAGTGAGCTACTGAAATGATGTCAATGATATATATTCATCTTGCTCTGTTCTGAACCATTATATGCACCAGTTATGAGTCGAAGTTGAGCTTTTATGTGTCATTTCCCTTAAGCAAATATCACTGAAATTGTGCATTAGTATATGAAGATTTTAAACTCAGTTTCAGAACTCTTAACCACACCAAATGACAGTAAATGAAGTATAATTACAGTCCCCATACTCTGTTCTGAAAGTTTGGAGGGTTGAATAGGAGTTGGAGAGCCATTTCTGCCCATACCCTAGGGGGAATTGCATCATAAATTGCTAGTAATTTTGCCCTTTTTGCCATCATGCCCAATTCAAGTTGCAGATGTCTATGACCTATCATAAAACTATCAGAGAGTCACTTTAATAGTCCTAATACTCTCCACATCAGTCCCTACCAAATTCGAGACCCTCTTGAGCCATTCGAATCCCCCTTGGTCAAAACTAGTCAAGACAAATTTTCCAAAATTCTGCCTTTATTGGGAATTTTTGAATTGGGACATTACACTGTATTCTTGTAGATATGCCCCAAATGGTTCACTTGGTTCAGCTAGTATGATTGGTCCTACGGTGGCATTTTCCAGAAAGTGAGGCATGGCAGGTCTGGAAGGCTTATTGTATATATGAGGAGTGTTCTGCACATGAGTATACTCATGTCTCCCACTATTGTTGGTGGATCCTCTGTCTTCCAGTGAAATTGGTAGATTTTTCTGACTCTGCTTTGATTTAATAAACAACGTGTTTATAGCATGTAACATCTCTTTTTGTCCCTTGGCTAAGTCATTTAAGGCACTAACTAAACTCCGAAATGTCATTCTGTCTTCATCTTCCCCTGTTCCCTTTCCTCTAACAGAGTGTATCCTTGTTATGTCCATGTTCGAATCCGTGTCTTCCAATTTAATCTCCTCTAACTCTGGATCCTCTGTGTACCTTCCCTTTCTTCTTCTATATGTCACAAAGCAATGTCTTCTAGATTCATTTATTGTTCATGTTCAAGCCCACAGCTGGTGAGGAACATGCTCTGATACCACTGTAATATCCCAATTAATATTTTCTTCTTTATATTGATAGGGTTTATGGTTTTGGTTTATAGTTTCAGGGTGTTGTAGATTTAGGTTTGATAAAATCAATTTGCATGCAATATTAAGAGTGTACACAAACCCCAAAATAACAATAAACTTGAATTCACAATGAAATTAACTGCAGAGACATATCAATATTAATAGCTTGAGTATTTAAGCAATCTTAAACAAGCATGCATGCCACACAATAAGAGACAAGGTGAAAAAGTGTTGCTCCTTTAGTGGTTCATGGCCATGCAAGGAAAAACGTCCCTCTCTAAATGATAACCCTCGCGTAGATGCTTCAATACTTGGAGGATGATGCTGAGACATTCTAGGTGATGTAGTATGGTCTCTCTGAAGATTTTGGTGGAAACATGCAACACTTTGAAGCCCTTCTTGGACACTAGCGAATTGTTTTCCTCTGGATGGATGATGCCCCTTCCTCTCTGCGCTTTTGCTGGTATCTTCTCTGAATGTGCAAGAGGTGGCATGATGATCACCCAGTATAGTAGTATGACCCTTCCGAGGAGAATGTAAGTGACATGCAGAAGAAATGATGACTCTCTGGATCAAGGCGAATTGTTCTTGGTGTCTTCAACTCGTCCCCAGCAGTAAGACGTGACCCTGCATGGTAATCTCTCCTCTGTGTGTTGGATATCTGATGATCAATGAATAGCTTGAACTGCAGATGATAGATCTGAGTGATCTATCCGATAAGTGATTAGGGCAGATAGATTTCACTACCGAAAACACTTATTAGTTGATGGCTCATGCCTTCAACCCCAACTTGTTGCTGCAGCTACTGCTGCTGTTGCTCTCGAAACCAATCTCAAAAGTGATTAATAACAATAGATACCTTTTTGGTTCGACTTGTCTTCTTTTATACCTTTTAGGGTTTGCATGCATGTAATGTAATTGCCCAATGTCGCATGCAAGGTAAAATAAGGCCCGCATGATCCGCATGCTTTTTGATATCTGCTCCTATGGCCTTCTTTAATATACTGATGACCTAATAATACTGAAGAAATGTTATTTTATGTTCCCGGTATTAATAGTCCTCAGTCAATTCCCTTTTTCATTGATACCCGCTCGAACCTATGGGAATTAAATAGGTTAACGGGTGTCTCAGATGCTTAGTTAGAAGAGAACATTACAGAGATTTCCTTTCCCTATACCCGATAATTTGAATACTAAACCTACTTCATTAATCTTAAGTCTTACTGCATGCATTGCATGCGCATTATACAATTTATTTTAGAGCCAGTAAGACTTGTGGCTTTGTCCCTTTAAACCTGGAAATGCTTGCCATCCAAGAAAAGATGTGGGTATATAATATATATCATTGTGTAAATATCTCTAGCATCATCCTTGGTAGAAGAGCAGAAATGCTAACTCTTTTGCTTGTGACAGTCAAATTTAAATCTATTTCTTTGGTAAAAGACCTTTGAGAAAGAAAGAAATCATACTGATGTCGATGCATAACTATAAAGTGGTCAAGATGATCAAATAACTATAATACACATCTAAACCTACCTAAGTCACAATACAAACCTCAAGTCACACTCAAAACGTTGTTTCTACCCACCCAAAAGGATAAGTGACCAAAATTTACAAACAAGCTAACTCTGTTGTAAATCCACAGTAAATGAATTACAGCAAGCCCACTTTACCTTCCAACATGAATGCATTTCACAACTTCCATCTGAACAAGAGGAAATTAATGGAAAAGAACTGAACAAGGCTTACAGCATTGCTTACTATTTGAATAAATACAAATGATTGCATACATTCTTTTCTGATTCATATTATAGGAAAGAAAACAAATGAAATACTAGATTTGGAAGGAATCTACCATAGTTCTCAATATTTTTTCAGAATTTGGCCACTGCCTATCATTGGCACTAACCACAAATAATATAACTGTATTTCCTTTTGCTGTAGCTTTTGCAAGATTGTGTGTGCCCGTTTTGGCATATGGAGTCTCCAATGTATACCTGTAATACTGGAGAGGGGAAAACAACATAGTAAGAGAATGGATTAAATGCAATTATTGTGAAGAGCAAAACCAAATACAGGTCTTTGAATACCATTTGTGTGGCACTGAAATGATGCAGAGCAATATTTTTTTGAAATGCTACCACCAACTAAGTTTACTTAGAAATTTCAGACAAAGTGATAACCAGGTTAATTCCCAGAAGGTTCCAACGAACACTTTCATGTATACTTACCGTTTGGTCGTCACGCGTTTGCACATTGCTTTCAACAAGCTCATCTGGGTCATAGCTGTTCCCAGTCACAAAGGGACCCAATGAAGCAATCAACTTCTCTGGACTTCCAATGTCCTCAATTTGAGCTTTTGGTTTGTTTGTAAGGCGGATCAAAGGAGATGCAATTACTTGCACAGTTCCTTGTTTTTCATCTTCAAACTTCGCCTCCACCCAAGGCTCAGCACACTTAGGCTGACAATAGTTACCTGATAGTATATTAGCAATTCGGACCTGTTTCCAGGTAGGAGGAAGAATAAACTGATAAGGTTCCACATTGCCTGCCAAAGAACAAATCATGAGTTAAAGGCATTGATCCCTAAAACACAAATGGCGCATAATTTATTAAAAAATAATGAAAAGTATTGCTTTTGTTCAAGCAAGACTGATGCACTTTTAATAGAATCATTTAATAACATATATTTCGAAGCTGTAGATAAGTCAGTCAAGCTTGTATGTCGAAACTTTTTGCAATAACCTTAACAAGGACCAACTCCACGAAATGGTAAAGATGACACACCTTAGTTGGTATAAGAAAGGTCAAATTATTGTCTACAGCTACAGAAGAAGCAGAATAATACAACCCAAATTGGAGCCAAGAGGATCGAGTGACCATGACAAATAGATACACAAGTCCTCAACAATTATTTACAGCAAAGTCTTCCTGCCTGACTTCCCTTTTCTAAAAAGAAAGTGTATCCTATATTACATTGAATTGTCAATATACTTATCAGGGGCTAAGAACTGCTAATTTGGCTCTCTCCCTACATAAGCAGAAAGGGCCATCATGTCAACCTTAGTCTCAGTTTCAAGAGAGTTAGCATCTTGCCTAAAGAAACAAATCTTATATATCAATTTTGTTTTGTGCTTATTTCATATCAACCATGATACATATACTGGGACTTTATTAGATATAGGATAATTATTTTTCAATTTTGCAGTTTCTGTATATATAAAATCCCATTTCAATATCTCTCATGATTGCATACTTGCAAACATTACATAACAACATGCACGGTTTTGAAGCCAAGAGCAAACTTCTAAAAGCTAATATATATATATAAACAGTAACGGGTAGAATTTATATTATAAAGTGCTGAGGGAAACCCAAATAGCCTGGAATTACACAAAAGACTGTAAACTTGTCCAAAATTGCTCTTTTGAGCAAAAGTAGCACATACAGTACATCATAGAAGCAAGCATAAAACTACATGCTGTGACTTCCCTAGAAAATCTAAAGCTGTACTGCCTAACAAACTGACCAAGTAAACATAAGCAAAAAAGAACATGTGATAACATTTCAACCGAATTTGTGACCTGAATGGGGCTTGTCCATTGACGCATCTTGATAATCCATACCATCTTCAGCCTGAATATTTGACTGGTCTGCTAATGTTACTGCAGTTTTCTGCTGTACCATTTCTTCTTCGCCAGCCTTCTCCATCACTGAACTTGTGGACTATATTGGATGGCCTGCTATGGATTGAATCCCCTGGAAAATCCCAAGATGATGTTGTAATGCATTTCTGAGTCATTAGCTAGCTTTTCATATTTCAATGCTTGATTGATCCTTCATGGCAGTCTCCATTTCCTCTTGCTTACTTTCTTGTTTCTCCAAATGAATGCTAAGATATTGGATTGCTTGTCTCATCCCTTCAAGCTGACTGTTCAATCTTCTTAAAATCTTCTTCAACTCCAGGATACTATTGTTACTGTCACATGCCCCAATTTTGCAAAAAAACAATATTATCTTATTTGATTTTATTCAAAGACAATATGTTAAATTTTATGCTAAGTTGTAATTGATGACTCAGCAGAGTCAAGGATATTAAATGTAATTCTGAATATTTTAATTATAAATAAATAAAGGTGGAGACAACAACTTAGGAGAGCTGTTAAAAGAGTGTTACTGGTCAAATTGGTGGAGGAGACTGGGTGGAGAGCAAACAGACATGTGGCAGCATCCTCAAACCACTTCCAACTGTTGCAGGTGGCAACTTCCCTACATTTTGGGTCATGATCCCCCAAGAAAGTGGGATCAGAGCAGGTGGCTCAATTAATGACAACTGACCCAAAAGACCTAGGCAATCTTTATAAAAATACCCATTGAAGAGAGTTGAGGCTGCTCATTCTAGAGAAGTGATCATTCAGGTGAGTGTACTTCAGAGAAATTCAATGGCAAGGGAATTTGTGAAAAGAGTTTGAGGGGTTAACTGCTAAGTGATCTAGTGCAACTTTTCAGCTGAAGGATTTTACTGTTGAGTGCAGAGTGTTTACTGAGTCATTAGACGAGTCTGTTGTTTGCATGCTCCACCAGTTCTCAGCCAAGAAGGCCAGGAATAGGCTCGGGGGTCCTGAGGAAGCGTTGTTTGAGCGCTCTCCAGGAGTTTGGTAGGGAAGAACGGCCTCCTAACGTTGTTGTTGTCCATCTTAATCAGGTTCTACATTCTATTGTGTTACTGTGTTAGATAGTAAAATGTGAATCTGACTGATTAATGAATGTTATATGTTTAGTTGTGAACTGTTAAGAGTTAGTAATCTTTTAGTTTATTGAAAGAATGAAGCTGAAATAGATGGAAAATAATTCTAATCTGTGTTTTTCCACGTCTGGAAGGACCAGACCGTACTCCAGCACAGACAGAGTATTTAAAAGTAGATGAAGGAAATGAAAAGAGACTGAAATGATTAGATGTGTTAGGCATTTCTCCATAGCAAAATAATTTATTTCCGTATGTAGGTTATTATCAAAAAGACCAATAACTTGGTTATCTGTGTTTTCTGTTTATGTAAATACACTGTAATGAAATAGCAGTATTCCATTACAGGTAGAAAAATTATTATGTTAAGAGAATACACTAGTAATTAAGATGTTATGTTTATACACAGTATATTATATCATTATTTTAAATATGCAGGAGGGTAAACAGTGTTATGTCTCATACATATTTTCTTTATGTTTAATTAGTAACCAGTTGCTTATGCAATAAAAGAAATGTAGTTAAACTACTTCGTTTACATTCAGTTCATTAAATATATAACTACTATTCATATAGATTATTTGCTAATAATATTATTTAAACTAAGTCTAACATTTATGAATAAGCAAGTGGTGTATTACTAAAGTATTTGAAATATAAAGAGCAAACTAAACTAAGTTACAGAAGCTGGATTCTAAGTATTTTTCAACCAAGTCTACTTCAGTAAATTAAACAATAAGAATGCGATAACAACAAGTTCATAAATGAAATATTTATCTATATAAGAACTGTTCTGTATTTACTAACAGGTTTATACCTGCAAGAGTAACTACAGGGTCGAAACCCTTTATTAAATTCTTTGTTTTAATAAAAGAAAAACAATAAGCTATAATTCTATTATTTGGAACATTATCATTAAATAAAATGAACTATTGTAGATTGGTTATAGTCTTCATAACAAATACATATATACAGAGGCAAATTTAAGAAATTTCTTTATATACAGATAATCATATTAACTTAAACAATATTTGTTTACAAGTAATAGAACCTACTTAAATAAATTAAAAGAATTATTTTAAACAAGGGTTCATTCATGAAACCTTAGCTCGTAATTCATGAGCCAAGGAGGAAAACAACTTGTACCATGACTGAATGACAGTCCTAAAATCTTTATCAATAATCTAAAGCAAATAATAAACAGTAAATTAATAATACACAGTCAAATAGGGTAAAAACCCTAAGTGCACAGAGTTACGAAAATAGCATTTAGATAAAAACTGAGTCCAAGCACGAAGGAAAACCCCTTTTGCTTTAAAAACCCTGTGTATTGCTTGGCAGGCCGAAGGGCTTAAAACTTTAACAGAGTACAAAAACCAGCTTGAGCCGGTGCACCCATATCGTGATATGGGGTTTAATAAACAAAAAAGTAACTGACTTTATAATAACACTTACAACATTTTAAAATTATTTTTTTTATCACAAGAAGAGAGCATTACAAGTCACGGCAATGAGCCGGAGTCACCCTGCTGTAAGCAAGGGTTTTAAAACGAAAACAAACTCATAAACCAAAGAACAGTAACCCAAGATTGGGAAGGACCATGCCGAACTTCTTCCAACTGTAAACAACTCCCCTAAGTCTGAACAAGCAGGGAGGGCCATTCTATAATCGAGGCTTACCGGTAGACTGAACGCCGGTCCAAACGAGAAGTGGCTCCTTCCAAATTTTATGCGAACTATCACCAGCAATTTTTTTGAAAACCTAAATTTAATTAAAAACTGGAGCGTAGAATCGAAACTGTAAATTCTTTTAACTTTCAACTTCTCAACAACGATGGGTTACCTGTAATGCTGGAAACCAAGGCCGAGGTCACGAAGAAGGTAGACCGATACCATGAGCACAGCAACCCTCGTATTCACCTGAGAAGGAGGTAGTGGAGTTCGAGATATCAACCTCATCAACAACTGGAGCAAGAGCAAGCCAAGGCAGTGGCTAAACCACAAATTTCAACACTGAAATTATCAACTGTGAATACAATCTTCACGCACCGCAAGATTGGTTATAAAATCAACTCATTCATGAGCTATGGCTTACAACTCTCACCCTAAACAGCGGTTCTTCAAAATAAAAATGCACGGACAGTGGAGCTGGAGGTGAGCAACTGCGAGCCCTCATGGCCGCAGTGAACCCAACCTTGCAGAGACCAAAACCCTCACTGAACAATGAAGGATAGGGTTGCAAGGTCAAGTTTATAAATCATGAATTGCATGGCGAGAAGAGTTCCACGTATACACAAATCTTTTCACCTCACGATGGGTTATTTGTATAGTCTCCACTGCAATCATTCGAACCAAATAATTGATAAATCAATTACATTATGCATGCAATGATATTGTAATATCACATAAGTCAAGACTCAATATCATATCATTTCCAAACGAAGTCAAGCCTCGATGACGAATAAGTAGTATATCATCGTTTAACCTAATGTTAAACCACGAAATCATCTTTGGTAAGTACCTTTTTGTTTATGGATTCGTTGCTATGTTAGCTAAGA
Source organism: Pseudotsuga menziesii (assembly GCA_001517045.1). Taxonomy (NCBI): domain Eukaryota; kingdom Viridiplantae; phylum Streptophyta; class Pinopsida; order Pinales; family Pinaceae; genus Pseudotsuga; species Pseudotsuga menziesii. The sequence goes on from LPNX010622020.1 coordinate 517,877, forward strand.
TCTTATAACCTTTCATGATCAAACTTATAAGAAAAGATCAAGAGGATAGTAGAAGCTTGAACAGGTTTGATAATGCCTTTAGTAACTTGGTCTTATAATCGTGAACTATGATTGTTTAAGTTATAAGAATTAGAATTAAACTAATAAGGTATATATAGATATAATAACACTTATACACAGGAATAGCTCCTACACTTAAAAAGGGATCTACAGTACTAGATGTAGGATATAAAACCTACAAGTACATGATCTTTGAACTCCATAATATTTACCAAGTTCTAAGACGAATCGAATCAAGACGAAGTTAAAATTTAGAGTTAGAATGGTAAACTCTCTAGGATTTTATTGCAACTTATTCACATATAAGTAAATAGTAGGGTAATGCGAAATTGTCACATTATGTTGATCATGAAGAAAATGGGATTTCCAATCACAATCTTGACGATTTTTATGTAGAGGATATCTTATAAAATGCAAGCGATGTTAAGCTGATAAATTTACCATGTTGAGTCCTAATTAAAACCGAGTTGAAAAGAATACAATAGGCTTATGTTCTGAAAGACTTAGGTCTATTTTTATAATGATAAGTAGCATTTTAAATATTAAAATAATAATAGCAATAAACTCTTATGTCAAAAAAAGAGTTATGATACAAAGTAAGCTCTATTAAGAACTAGAAATCTTTTAAAGTAAAGATAGAAGAAGGTTTTATCTATCGTAAAGATCTATCTGTTAAAAGATAAAACAATAGGGCGACGTTAATAACCCTTACGACACAAAGATTAAGTAATATCATATTTATGAATCAAGTAAAAAAAACATTACTTTACCTTGCAGGATCTTGAGTCTTCTAAGCAAAACTTTTACTCTAGCAGTATATTTTATGCTAAAAGAAATATATCTGGTTTATCGCCTTAATAAACTTTTACTGGGTCAAAAATTACCTGTCAAGCCTGTAAAGATCCAAAAATCCAGATACGTTAGCAATTGCTAAGTAAGCCCCAACTAGAAAATGACTCCTCACCTACTTGACATTCAAACCATCAGTAGAGCTAAATAATCGAATGCAGATTACTTACATCACATATCAAAATTAAAACAGCATTAATCTATATGTGTTAAAGTTAAATGGTTACTTTTATTTGTCTGTTTCATATCTTATATTAGCTGCTAGCAATTATCTAACTGCAACTGTAAACATTTTATGTTATCTCAAAATTTTAAATTTTTGTGAAAATTTGGGGTTTTGACAGTTACCACCTAAGTTGTACTTGGTGGATTTTTCAAGCGAGCCGACGAAGTGGAACAAGTATTTCTTTAGAGTTCAGAATCCCGCCAGGCTTTTTCTGAGAGTCTCTTCAAAAAAAATTGTAACACATGTTGATACCCCCTTGGGGAAATTGTAAATAATGTGCTAGCATGGTCAATTTTTATAAGAGGTTCGACTTCCTAGACTTTGGCATCAAGCCGACTAGCCTAGACTGTTTTTTCCCTCGGTAATTATTGCTTGTTGAACAAATGACTAATAATTTTTGAGTTTTTCACTCACACCTCCAAAGTTGGGGTAGTTGTCTTGGTGGTTAGGTCTTAGGAGGTTATTAGAGCCTCCATGTCAGTGTCTATCAACATGCTAGGCATTCGAATTGAGTCGTATGTGTTGATTTTTCCTAAGCAGCATCGAGCATTCTCTTGGAGAATGGGGACATCTGATCAAGGACCAAGATGTGGAACTAGTCCAGCACTAGGGGAACTCAGCCTTGAGCTGAGTAGCCATTCTTTTGAATGGGAACATCTGGTCAAGGACAAGGATGTGGAACCAGTCCAGCACTAGGGGAACTCATCCTTGAGCTGAGTAGTCATTCTTTGAATGGAGACATATGGTCAAGGACCAGGATGTGGAACCAGTCCAACACTGGCGGAACTCATCCTAGAGTTGAGTGTCCATTCTTTGAATGGAGGCACCTGGTTAGTTACCAGGAAGATGAACCAGTCTTGAACAGGGGGACTCAGCCTAAGGCTGACGGCCATTCTCCGGGAAAATGGAAGCGCTTGGAAAGTTAACAAGTATTTGAACTTGGGTCAAATTATGCAGCCTAGGGTTGAGGCACCTGGTTAGTTACCAGTACATCACTATAAGTCCTAGACCGGGTCTAGGCATGTGAGGCACTCCTATCCTTGATCTGTGGGATTTGTGATCTTCTACGGGGATTAACTACTCCTGGTTAAGACACCTAATATCCGATCTTGGCGGCACAAGGAGTTTGAAATAAAAGCATTAGTAATTCTCTCTATTTATGATGATGTACTTTGAGTGGGTATGAAGGACCCCTATAACCACTTGCATTGACCACGGGGCACTTGAAGAAGGCCAAAAGGTAAAAGTAAAAAATACATAAGGGCCCTTGGACCACTAAGAAGTCAAAGTGAAAATACAAAAAGACCTTTGGTACCACTAAAGGTAAAAGTCAAAAAGTAAGAGAATAAAATCATATTATTTTATTCTTTTTGTGTATGGTCCACATCCAAGTGACTAAAAGCCTATAAAAGAAGTCACTTTCATTTCATTTGACACACACTTCATGATCAACAAGTGACTGCTCCAATTGAAGATTTTCGCTGGATTTCTAGAAGAGTGAATATTCTTGTTTTCTTTTATGCCCTAGCATGGAGGCTTGATCTAGCTAGGGCATCTTCATCCTTCTGCTACATCAAACCCCTAAGAAACTAGGGCATCACTTCCTTATGAATAAGTGAGTAGTAGATACCTGAATCTGCTAGGGTATCCCTCTTCACATTCACGGGAAGCAGGAGCAGAACTATGGCTTAACCCTAGGGCTCCTTCCTATTCACGGGAAGCCTCCTATACACTTCGGGCAACACCCTCTCCATCTCCAGGCAGACAAAACAATTACGGGCAGTCTATCCCTAACTCGGGCAAGATGCTACAGGGCTCAAGCAGCCTCCCTTATTCCTTGGGTAGTAGGAATAGTCCTCTCCACCCTTCGGTCAGCTACAACAGAGGTCTAAGCAAGGCTTGGGTTGCCTACTCTATCATCTAGGCAGCACAAAGAAGAATCTGGGCAACCTGTTTGGCATCTGAACAACACAGAGAAGAATTCGAGTAGCCTTTTTGGCATCCGAGCAGCTTGTTTGGCATCCGGGCAGTCTTTCTAAAGTTCGGGCAGCCTATTAGTCTTCTCTGGCAGACATAGGAAACTTGGGCAGTCTTAGATTGATCTCGAGTAGCAAGAAAGAAATTAGGGAAGCAGGCCCTAATTTGAATTTTTTGTAAAAAAATATTCTTGTGGATTTTTATCAATGGTTCAAGCCTATTAGGGTTTGAAAAATTATTGAAGAACATTCATCTCAGAATTTTGAGATTGAAAAACTCAGTCATCTCATTCAAGGGATGAATTACTAATGCTTTTGGGGTTTTTGTCCGTTAAAGGTTTCCCCGTGAAAAACATCTTGTGTTCATGTGTGTGATGTTTTGATTTATCTATTACACTTGTCTTATTGTTATCTTAAAGTTTGCAAAATTTTAAAGAATACATGCTAATGCTAAAATTCAACATGGTATAAGAGCTTTGCATGTGAAGACCCCAGTAAGACACAGATTACTGTTGTCTTCCTAGACCTTGGGACATTTTGCAAACTTGGATAACTGACTTGTGTAGCAAAGATGGATACTAACACTTTCGGACCGGAAGAAAAGCTTGAAGGTTCAACAAATTACAACTCTTGGAAAGCTAGGCTCATAGCCATCCTAGAGGAAAATGACCTTGATGACTTGTTGTTCAACACCATAGAAGAACCAACATCTAATGTTGGCAGAATTGCTTTCAAGAAGAAGCAAGCAAATGATAGAAGCATCATCAATGACTCAGTCAAGGAAACCTTGATTCCCACCATCACACCATTGAAGACTGCCAAAGAATATTTTGACACCTTGACAAATCTGTATGAAAAGAAGGCTCCTAGTCAGAAGAGAGTTTTGAAGAAAAGGCTTCAAACACTGAAGATGAACAAGGATGAAGGAGTTGGACCCTTCTTCACAAAGATTGCACAGGTAAGAGACCAACTCACTGCTATTTGTATTATTATGGATGATGATGACCTTGTACAGACTGTATTCGATGGTCTCCCAAACTCTTGGGAAACATTTTTGGCAGCAGTTAGCGGATGTGAAAATCAACCAAACTTTGATAGGCTTTGGCATGATTGCCTGGAAGAAGAAGGAAGAGTTTCAAACAAGGCTACTAGCACTATGGAAGGAAATCTTACTCTTACAGCTAAGACAAGGAAGTTCAAGAAGCCCTCCCCTTAGAAAAAGAAGGGAAAGAAACCATAAGGTAAACACATTGATGTTTCGAAGATGGAATGTTATAATTGTCATAAGATTGGGCACTTTGCTAAGGATTGTAGGCAGCCCAAGAGGAAGTTCAAAAGAAGGTTCCAAGCTTCTACTGCAGAAGAAGAAGAAGAATACTAAGGCTACCAAAGAAGATGAACCTAGAAGGGAATACTACCTGATCTCTTCTCTTTCTGGATCCATCATTGACAGTGCTACCTCTTGGTTAGTATATAGTGGTGCCTCCAGACATATGGCAGGTAATCATGGAGCACTCACCAGCTACAGAAAGAAGTTCACTACTCAAGTGGAACTTGGAGATGACTCCACTTACAAGATTGAAGGAGTTGGCTCAACCTCACTTCAACTTGATTTAGGTACGGTCTTGCATATTGATGATGTCTTATATGTTCCTGGTTTAAAGAAAAACCTCCTCTCGGTTGCTGGCTTAGAGGACAAGGGCTACAGAGTCCTCTCCATGGACAAGAAGGTCCTACTGTGGGCAAAGAATGAGAAGCTAAGCTTAGTTGTACCGATTGGGGTTCGAGAGGGAGGTATTTATAAGGCTTTCGAAAATTCCACACAAGCCTTGGTTCACCACACAATTGATCCATGTGAGCTGTGGCATCGAAGGTTTGGACACCTCCACTATACAGCTCTTCCAGGCCTACAAAAGATGGTTACAGGTATGCCAGAGGTCTCTCCCAAACATGATGGAATTTGCAAGGGTTGTGCTCTAGGCAAGAACACGAAGAAATCTTTCTCCAAAAGCAAGAATAGATCTAAAGGAAAATTGGATTTGATTCACTCTGACATTTGTCAGCCTATGTCTTCAACCTCCTTGAGTGGCTACTTGTACTATGTTTTATTCCTAGATGATCATTCTCGAAAGTCATGGATTTACTTCCTTAAAGCCAAAAGTGAAACTTTTGACAAGTTCAAAGAGTTCAAAGCTCTGATTGAAAATCAGACAAGCACACACATCCGTATCATAAGGTCAGATAACGGAGCTGAGTATGAGTCTAATGAGTTTGATGATTTTTGCCAAGAAGCAGAAATCAAGAAAGAGCTGACAGTGCCTTACAACCCTCAATAGAATGGGGTTGCAGAAAGGAAGAACAGAACAACCTGTGAAGCTACTAAAGCCACGCTAACTGACCTTGATCTTCCTTTATCTTTGTGGGCTGAAGCTGCATGTATTGTTGTGTACATCCAAAACAGAATCCCTCATGCCATCTTGGGGGAAAAGACTCCAAAAGAAGTCTTCACCAACAAGAAACCTGCAGTTGACCACATGAGGATCTTTGGCTCTTCGATGTATATTCATGTCCCAAAGGAAAAGAGGGCTAAGCTAGAGCCTTCTGAAAAGAAAGGCATATTTGTGGGTTACAGTGAAAGCTCGAAAGCCTACCACATCTATGTCCCTAGACAGAGGTACATTGAAGTCAGTAGATACGTGATTTTCCATGAGGAAGCTGTGTTTCGTCAAACACAAGAGCATTCAAAGGAAGATGAAGAACCTACTTCTAAAATCCCAGATTCAGAAGTTCAGAGGGAGGAAGAGGAATTTAAGAATAAAATTCCGGATGTACCTCAGGAACTTGAAAGTCCACCAGAAGAACTGCTTGAAGTCCCTCCTTCCAAAAGGAGACCTTCCTGGTACCGAGAAACGGTACAAGAAGCTGAGAAGCATAAAGCTCCTCCCGGAATTTCAGAGAAAGCATAAGGCCACAGAAATTCTAAGGTCTTATGAGCCATCTCATCAGTGCTGAACCTTCCACATACAAAGAAGCAGCAAGTCAACAGGTATGGATTGATGCCATGATTGAAGAGTACAGTTCAATCATGAAAAATGATGTGTGGGAAGTTGTTTCAAGACCGACAAAAAAGTCAATGTTAACATCAAGATGGCTCTACAAAATCAAGCATGCTGCCGATGGTAGCATTGAGAAGTACAAAGCCAGATTTATAGCTCATGGCTTTACCCAAAAAGAGGGCATAGACTATGATGAGACTTTTGCTCCTGTCACCAGGTATACTACTATCAGAACCATCATATCTCTTGTTGCAGTGTTCGGATGGAAGTTACATCAAATGGATGTGAAAATAGCCTTCCTCAATGGCACAATTGATGAGGAAGTCTACATTGAACAACCTGAAGGCTTTGTGACTCATGGGGATAAGTCCCATGTGTGTAAACTGAAGAAAGCCTTGTATGGGCTCAAACGGGCTTCGAGAGTCTGGTATGCGAGGATGGATGGATACCTTCACAGCTTGGGGTTTTCCAAAAGTACTGCTGACTCCAATCTGTACTTTAAGGTTGTTCATAATCATATCTTGATCGTTGTCCTATATGTGAATGACTTGTTCCTTACAGGTGAGGAACAGTTGATAGCACAGTGTAAGAGGGGGCTCACCGCTGAATTTGAAATGAAGGATATTGGTTTGATGCATTATTTTCTTGGCCTAAAGGTCTGGCAAAAGCCAGGCGAGATCTTCCTAACACAAGGGAAGTATGCAGTCGATATCTTGCAGAGATTTGGGATGCAGGACTGCAAGTCCATGAGCGTGCCCATGACAACCAACTTGAAGAAGTTGCGAGACTCAACCACCAGTTCACAAGATGTGGACTCTACCCTGACAGCTCATTGGATCTCTGATGTATCTCGTACACACGAGACCAGATATCTGTTACAAAGTGAATGCTCTGAGTCAATTCATGTCCGATCCGAAGCACATACACTTGGTAGCTGCAAATAATGTACTCAGATATGTTTGAGGTACTATCACTTATGGGCTCAGGTATACCTCCAGTAGCGGAGTATTGTTAGCAAGATATGATGACTCAGATTCGACTGGCAGTGCAATAGACCGGAAAAGTACTTCAGGTTGTTGTTTCACTATGGGTTTGCAATGATCTCTTGGTCCAGCAGAAAACAGGGTTCCATAGCGCAGAGTACAGTTGAACCTGAGTATATTGTTGCAAGTGATGCCTGCAAGGAAGCAGTTTGGCTTAGGAAACTACTATCTGATATGTTTGGTGGAAAGCTTGACACAACGATTATTCATTAGGATAATCACAGTTGCATTAAGCTTTCAGAAAATCCGGTATTTCACGATAGATCGAAACACATTGAAATGAAGTATCATTTCATCAGAGACCTAGTACAGAGAGGCACTCGAAAGTTACAGTACAAACGAACAGAATGCAGATATTATGACCAAGCCTCTGATAGCAACAAAGTTTGTGTACTTTCATGACAAGTTTGGCATGGCAGAGAATACCTCTCTCGTTGAGAGGGAGTGTTGATTTTTCTAAGCAGCATCAAGAGCCATTCTCTTGGAGAATGGGGACATCTAGTCAAGGACCAAGATGTGGAACCAGTCCAGCACTAGGGGAACTCAACGTTGAGATGAGTAGCCATTCTTTTGAACGGGGACATTTGGTCAAGGACCAGGATGTGGAACCAGTCCAGCATTGGGGGAACTCAGCCTTGAGCTGAGCAACCATTCTTTGAATGGAGACATCTGGTCAAGGACTAGGATGAGGAACCAGTCCAGCACTGGGGAAACTCAGCCTAGAGCTGAGTGGCCATTGTTTGAATGGAGGCACCTAGTCAGTTACAAGGAAGATGAACCAGTCTACAACAGGGGGACTCAGCCTAGGGTTGAGGGCCATTCTCCATGAGAATGGAGGCGCTTGGTCAGTCACCAAGTATTTGACCTTGGGTCAAATTATGCAGCCTAGGACTGAGGCACCTGTCAGTTACCAGGACACCACTATAAGTCCATGTGAGGCACTCCTATTCTTGATCCGTTGGCTTTGTGATCTTCTCCAGGGATTAACTACCCCTGGTTAAGACACTTAGTACCCGATCTTGGTGGCACAAGGAGTTTGAAATAAAAGCATTCGTAATTCTCTCTATTTATGATGATGTACTTTGAGTGGGTATGAAGGACCCCTATAACCACTTGCATTGACCACAAGGCACTTGAAGAAGGCCAAAAGGTAAAAGTAAAAAATACATAAGGACCCTTGGACCACTAAGAAGTCAAAGTGAAAATACAAAACGACCTTCGGTACAACTAAAGGTAAAAGTCAAAAAGTAAAAGAATAAAATCATATTATTTTATTCTTTTGTGTATGGTCCACATCCAAGTGACTAAAAGCCTATAAAAGAAAGTCACTTTCATTTCATTTGACACACACTTCATGATCAACAAGCGACTGCTCCAATTGAATATTTTTGTTGGGTTTCTGGAAGAGTGAATATTCTTGTCTTGTTTTATGCCCTAGCATGGAGGTTAAGCTAGCTAGGGCATCTTCATCCTTCTACTACAGCCAAACCCTGAGCAGTTAGGGCATCACTTCCTTATGTATAAGTGAGTAGTCGATACCCAAATCTGCTAGGGTATCCCTCTTCACATTCATGGGCAGCAGGAGCAGAACTAGGGCTTAACCCCAAGGCTCCTTCCTATTCGCAGACAGCCTCCTATACACTTTAGGCAGCATTGTTCCTTCACGGGCAACACCCTCTCCATCTCCAGACAGATAGAACAGTCACGGGTAGTCTGTTCCTAACTCGAGAAAGTTGCTACAGGTCTTGGGCAGCCTCCCTTACTCCTTGGGTTGCAGGAACAGTCCTCTCCACCCTTCGGTCAGCTACAGCAGAGATCTGAGCAGGGCTCGGGCTGCCTGCTTCATTCCAGGCAGCCTGTTTGGCAACTGGGTTGCACAGAGAAGAATCTGGGCAACCTATTTGGCATCCGGGCAACACAGAGAAGAATTCGGGTAGCCTGTTTGGCATCCGGGCAGCACAGAGAAGGATCTGAGCAGCCTGTTTGGCATCCGGGCAACACAAGTGAAGGATCCGGGCAGCCTGTTTGGCATGTGGGCAACATAGGTGAAGGATCCGGGCATTCTTTCAGAAGTTCGCATCTCCCTGATTGGCAGATGGGAGATGCCATGGCAAATGGGAGAAGCCATGGGACACCTTTGTCAAAGGTGTTGTGGCTAGGGAGAAGCTCCCTGATTGGCAAAGACTATGGGATGACTTTGTGCAGGAGAAGATCTACATGGGTCAAGGATCAAGCTTATCCAGCAGTTCCCCACAGATTGTGGATGAGAAGACTTTAGCCCTTACAGGGAAGAGCAAGGGTAAGGCAAAGAGGAAGAAGGATGGTAAGAAGAACCTTGACGTATCAAAGGTCAAGTGTTTTATCTGCCACAAGCAAGGACACTTTGCCTCCTAGTGCCCAGAAAGGAAGAAGAAGAGTAACACTCGGATGGTTGGATCTGCAAAGGTGGATGAGTTCACCAGGAACTTCAATGAGGAGTTTTGCTTGATAGCTTTCATGGAAAGCACCACAGGGAGCAGTATATGGTACATCGACAGTGGAGCATCTAGTCACATGACTGGACAGAAGAGATTCTTCAGATACTTGCAGGAGAGTGGAACAAGGATCCACGTTGAGTTGGGTGATGATGTGTGGTATCAAGCACAGGGAGTTGGCACTGTTTCATTTCAGAGGGAGTCTGGCAAGCCCCTCAGTTTTGTTGATGTGTTATATGTTCTAGGATTGGCCAAGATACTCATATTAGTCTCCACTCTGGAGGACAAGGGATATCATCAGGTGAAGTTCTGAGACCATAGAGTATATATCAGGCCCAAGTCAGATATGAGCTTGGATCGGGTGATTGGCAGAAGGAGCGGGAAAGTGTATAGACTACACTTTGAGCCTGCAAAGGCTCTAGTCAGCAGCGACAGCAGTTAGGGTGAGTTGTGGCATAAGAGGATGGCACACTTACACCATGGAGCACTGAGGCACTTGAGACAGGCAGTCATTGGAGTTCCTCAAGTACATGAGGAGAAGCATAACCACTGCAAGGGTTGTGCTTTGGGGAATAACATCATGAAGCCTTTCCCACATAGTGAGCACAAGTCTAAGGAGCCCTTGGACTTTGTGCATTCGGATGTATGCGGACCTATGAGTGTCCATTCTTTCAGTGGTTACAGTTACTGCGTAACCTTCATTGATGACTATTCTAGGAAGACCTAGATTTATTTCCTGATGTCCAAGTCAGAGGTCTTTGAGAGGTTCCGTGAGCTCAGGACTCTCATGGAGAACCAAACAAGAAAGAAGATTTGGGTATTGAGGACAGACAATGGGGGTGAGTACACCTCCAATGAGTTCATGGAGTATTGTTCAGCTGAGGGGATCAAGAAAGAGCACACTGTGCCCCATACCCCACAACAGAATGGAGTTGCAGAGCGGAAGAACAAGACTATGGTAGGAGCATCCAAGGCCATGCTATTTGATCAGGGATTACCACTATTCCTTTGGGACGAGGCATACAGGACTACAGTGTACATTCAGAACAGGTGTCCCCACACAGCTTTGGGGAGGAAGACACCAGAGGAGGCCTTCACAAGCACTCGGCCAGATGTGAGTCGCATTCACATATTTGGCAATGTCTGCTATTGTCATGGTCATGCTGACACTAGGAAGAAGTTGGACCCTTCTAGAGAGAAGGGGTTACTTGTTGGATGTAGCGAGACTTCAAAGGCACATAGAGTTTACATTCCTGCTCGCAAGAGGATCATTGTGAGCAGGGATGTCTAGTTCGATGAGGACAGGGCCTTGCAGAGATCTATGGACTCACTAGCAGAGCAGCAACAAGCACATGACATAGGGATCAAGTTGGAGGAGCCAGATGTACAAGAACAGGTACAGACACAGGGCACAGGCTCTGGTAATCTGAGGGAGTCAGGTGGACAAGATCCTCCTATCTTTGATGGGGAGCATGAGCTGCAGCACCAGACGAACATCTAGCAGTCGTGGCAGGTAGACACTAGGCCACGGCCTAAGTAATATAGGTCCATAGTACAGGATTCCAGGCAAGTTGATCTTCCACAGAGATCTTTCAGAAGGAGTGTACCACAAGAGAGGCTCAATTATATGGCACTGATGACAGAGTTGATTGACTCTAAACCTTCCAGTTTTGAGGAGGTTGCACAACATGATGTGTGGCAGGAGGCCATGGTTGAGGAGTATGACTCAATCATGAAGAACCAGGTATGGGAGGTTGTGCCGAGACCTGAAGGCAAGAAGGTGGTAGGATCCGAGTGGATCTACAAGGTGAAGCATGTAGTAGAAGGAAGTGTGGAAAAGTATAAGGCACGCTTCATGGCTAAGGGGTTTTCACAAAAGGAGGGTATTGATTATGAGGAGACCTTTGCCCCTGTAGCCAGGTATTCTTCTATTCGGGCCATTATCTCTTTAGCAGCAAAGATGGGTTGGCGAGTCCATCAAATGGACGTCAAGACTGCCTTCCTCAACGGAGTGATAGAGGAGGAGGTTTATATTGAGCATCCAGAGGGGTTTGATGTGGAAAACAAGGAGACGCATGTATGCAAGCTACATAGAGCTCTTTATTGGCTCAAGCAGGAACCTCAAGCATGGTACTCGAGGATAGACAACTATCTACGAGAGATGGGATTTCAGAGGAGTGAGGATGACCACAACTTGTACTTCTTGACAGGTGAGGTGCCTCTCATATTGGTCCTATATGTGGATGATCTCTTTCTTACAAGAGATGACAGGGTGATTGGAGACTACAAGTCCAACCTTGCAGTTGAGTTTGAGATGAAAGACATTGTTCTGATGCATTACTTTATGGGCTTGGAGGTTTGGCAGAGAGATGAATGCTTCTTCATTGGACAGGGGAAGTATGCAGTAGAGATCTTGAAGAGATTAAGGATGGAAGACTGCAAGCCTATGGCCATACCTCTAGTTTCTAACTGGAGTAAGATTGATGCATCAGGGTCAGACGGATTTGATCCTACCTTGTATCGTCATCTTATCGGATCGCTTATGTATCTGGTCAACACTCAACCAGACATCAGCTTTGCAGTCAACTCTTTGAGTCAGTTCATGGTGGACCCTCGGAGAGTGCATTGGACAGCTACGAAGCACATACTTCGCTACATCAGAGGTACAGTGGAGTATGGATTGGTTTATGAGCGTAGGGGGAGTGTACAGTTAGCAGGTTTCACAGATGTTGACTGGTAAGGATGTGTAGAGGACCAGAAGAGTACTTCAGGTTGTTGTTTCAGCATTGGATCAGGGGTTGTGTCTTGGTTCAACAGGAAGCAAAAGTCAGTTGCATTGAGCTCGGCAGAGGCCGAGTACATGGTAGACAACATGGCTGCTTGTGAGGGTATGTGGCTGGGGAAGTTACTTTCAGGGTTGTTCTAGAGTGATCTAGAGGCTATAGTAGTTCACTGTGACAATCATAGTGGCATCAGGCTATCTGAAAATCCAGTGTTCCTTGACCGAAGCAAACACGTAGACATCAGGTACCACTTCTTGTGAGATTGTGTTCAGAGAGGAACCATTCGATTGGAGTACATACAGAAAGATGAGCAGGTGGCAGACATTTTCACCAAGGCATTTTGCAGACAGAGTTTTGTGAAGTTCAAGGATAAGATGGGGTTGCTACCGAATCCTTTCCTCGTTGAGAGGGAGTGTTAAACTAGCAGCAACAAGGAAGGTCTTCCTGCATGCATGTGTCCTTGCATGCAAAAAACTTAAAATAGGAAGCCAACTGTATTTAATTATTTTTCCTAAGTTTTCTTTGAAAAATAATTAAAGTGATCTAATTATTTGTTGACTTTAAGTGAAAGTGAAATTACGATTTTCGTTTTACCTAAAGTTATAAAAGAAAGGTCATTTGGTGGAGAGGTGACACACACTTGTATTCCGGCAGAGACAGGATATAGACAGAGAGAGAAAGTCAGACAAAGGATTTAGCTGGGAAGACGAAGGAGCGAGAAACAGGATCACAAAGCTACCAAACAGGACAAAGCTCGCACGGATCGACAGGCAGCAGCTGCAGAGGGAGATCATACAAAACCGTACAGATTCCGTACAATTGTCGTACAAACCGTACGGATCTGCACGTGTGAGATCGTACAACTGGGTCGTACACTCACGCAGGAGGGTGCTGGGGTTTAGTTGGGATTTGCCCAGTGATTCTGCTGAGGTGTTGCATTCGCCAGTTTTGGGTGAATTTGCACTGATTGTAAACGTTCCATATTTTCTCATAATAAAATCTATATCGGACTGTTGCACAGGTTTTCCCATCTTGGGTTTTTTCGAGGGTTTCCATACCCAAAATAATAGTTTCAATATTGTGATGTGATGTTGTGATTTATTTCTCAGTTTTATATTCTCCTGCATACTGTAAAAGATATTCATGTGTGGTTATCAATAGAGACTTTGAATGCACTGTTTAGCCCTAGTTTGAATATTAAAGGAAAATTTACAGGATTTACATGAAGAACTTGGAGGATGCATGGGGGCAGTTATCAAAGCCCTTCCCAACCCATCTAAGGGGTTCAAACTTATCCTAGAAGGGTAATACAAAAATCACCCTTCAAAAAAAATGTAGAGTTTTTAATTCACTTGCCATTTACAATGGACGACAAATATGATAAAATTTCAAAAGAAGGGTGACATTTGCAACCACCCATCAGTGTCTTGACTCCAAAATCTTGGGTGCTCAATGATCATTGTAGATTCAGTGATATATGAGGGTGGATGTGAATCATGATCAAGATTTAGAATTCTACACCCACTACTCGCTTTTATCATATAAAGACTCAAATCATCTATATTTTAGATCGTTCTCATCTATTCCCTGATCCGGTGCACCCTTCCACAACAATAAATCCATCACATAGTTCACACCCACATAATCCTACCATCCTATTGGCATGTCTACCATTTCAAGTCTCACTTTATCAAAGCTTCCCTCTCAAAGAGTTAGAGTACTCCCTGTCAAACTGGATAGTAACTTGTGAGGTATCAAAATGGAACAAGGTGGGACAAGAAGGGTGGGGAGAACCTATGAAGGTAGAAGGTAATGAGAGTGTGATCAACTCGGGGGAGGGACCAAGAGGTGTTGGATGGGAGCAGAGCCTAGTTAGCCAAGGCATAGTCAACCACACTAGTGCCACCACTATGGGCAAACAAGTGAAGCTACCAGAATCAAGGTACCAAGAGAGGTCATTGTGGAGTAGTGGATCATGAGATTTGCCAAGATAGAGGAGGTGGCTTTGATATGTTGTAAAGTGGCCCACGCCATCATATGAAACCTTGTGAAGATCCACTGTGTTAGGGTTGATCTCTTGAAGACAAAGGATATCCATATACCTATCATGAGTAGTACCTGTAAAGGCCCAGTACGAGTGCTGAAGCCACCCAAGGGGATAATGTCACCCAATGTGGAGTACTAAGAAATGTCAAGGGAAAGATATAGTAAGGGGTCCCCATCAGACTCAAAGTGAAGTGCAAAGCTTGAGGAAGCTGGAGGGAATTGGCAAACTACAATGAAAATGTCCTGGGAGAGAGTAGCACTCCCATGGATTCAAGTCCACGTGAATCTAGCATGCTCACCAGAGGTAATCACTGCAAATTTGTCATGCAGGGATTCACAGATAAAGCATGCCACATTCCCAAAACCCAAATGTCCCTGGAGTGATGAATCCCCTGTTTGGAGGCAGAGGTCCAACAATAACCTATAATAGAATGGAGCTTTCACTCAGCACTCTCATGGGTCTTTGTGAGGAAAAGGAGGTCACAAGATGCATACACATCTCAGAAGGTGCCCAAAGAAGACCATGCCGAGCCATTGCAATTCCAACAAGCAATGGAGGGTGATCCAAACCCATGCCAATAAGGGCGTCATTTGGCATGAAGCTAATCAAGGGAGCGGAGACTTTTGAATCACTGCTCTGAGGTTGCGAATAGCAACCCATTTTCCTTCCTTCCTCACTGGCATAACCTACACTCTAGCTCACTTGAAGCGGAATAAGCATGACAAGAAAGAGAGCAGTTTGAGTTGCTGCATGGTGATGTCTACAGTCCAATGCAATAGGGTCAATAAAAAGATCCAGAGATCTTCTAAGATTTGTATATGATCTGGTAAGGGACCTTTGGGCTTGTTTTCTCAAAAATAGATCAGAAGATTTCAGTTTATTTTTTGAATTTGAAAATTTATTTGAAAAGCAAAGTGGCAGGAAAATTAAGGTTCTAAGAACTGATAGAAGTAAAAAATTCACCTCAAATAAATTCCATCACTATTGTAATTCTCATGGCATAAAGAGGCAGTTGACATCAACCTACACTCCTAAACAAAATGCTGATGAGTCTAGAAACAGAAAATAGAAGAAGCTCAAAAGGTACCATGATACTATAAAAAGGCAACAAAGAAGGATTTTCTGACACTGGTGAGCAAAGCAAATAAGTGATCCCCATGACCATGAGATATTTTGGAAGTGAACATAACCATGAAATTTATTTCTGCTTCTTTTATTCCTCTGTTAAAGTTTTTTTTTCTTTAAACAATCTGTAACATGAATGAGATAGAGGTGGTCTATAAGGCATTACCCTCACCAAAAGCTTTGCCAATCTAGAAGCTTGCTTTGAGGTGCAAGTCCCCAGACTGATGCCATAGCATTCTCCATTACTTGATGACAAACATCATCAACAGTGTTGGTGTCATGCCTTACGGGCCTTCTTTGGCTTGCGGTTGTTATCTATGCGATGTCCATAATAATTGCAAGTCTTGCTGCTACAGCGGCATGTACCTATGTTGGGATTTGTTTCACATTACTTTCCAGATTATTACTGTTGTTATGATTGTGTCTATACCGGTATGCATGTGGTGAATAATCCCACATGCATAACAATTCTAAGACAGGTGGTTGTAAGGCATTACCTGCACCAAAAGCTTTGGCAATCTGGACACTGGCTTTGGGGTCCAAGTCCCTGGGTTGATGTGATAGCATTCTTCCTCACTGTAGTATTAGCATCGGCCACAGTTTTTGTGGCATGCCTTGTGGGCCTTCTTTGGTTTGTGGTTAATATTTATTTGATGTGCATAATAATTTCAAGCCTTACTAGTTTTGAATCCCATAGACAACTTGCCATTTTGAAAAGGTTGATATTTTGGATAAGCTAAACGGACATAGCAGGTAGTGAGTAAATTAGTCTTTATGGGCCATTTCATATTGCCTCTTATGATAAAATAAAATAAACACATTAATTTGGTTTAGGCTCATCTCACATGAGCATATTAAGAATTTTGTCAAGGATAACTTTCACTAAACTCCAATAAACTCTCTGATTTTCCAGTGATTCTCAAAATACATTGGAAGGTACTTAAAGAATTTCTTGTGTGTGTGTTAATATGTTTCAGATATTTTATCTTTATTATTCTAAGCCATGGCCATAAAACTAACTAAATTTCTTAAGTGCCTCAATGCTCAAAATTTTGTCAAACTTTAACTGACTTTATTAAACAGGAACTGATGCAGTGCCAAATGACTATATTCTGTTAAGCAACTAATTATAATTTAGTTAGAGCGAAGTATCGAGATTCTGTTTAAAAAATTATTTAGTTCTAACGAGTTTCAACGCCTAAAACCGTTGTCCAGGCCAAGTGCAAACTTGGGTTCAGAACACTAAAGATAGCTGAAACTTAGGTCAATTCCCAATGAATTTCTTTCTACCATACACTGTAACTGAAAAAAACAGATATAACCATCGATGGGTATTGGAGTCCAATCCATCAAAAATCCCGAAACCCCAGGTGACCAACATAAATTGGGCATTAATTTGCTGAATTCAATTAAAGTAATATGTTTTGAGTACCTGCGCGCAGAGCAGGGGTGTCTTTGTTGGTAGCCTTGAACTGAACAAAGCCTGCATCGGATGGTGCCGGGGGGAGGTACGAGCCCACCTGTACTTCCTTGGCCTGAGACTCCTCTGCTCCAATTACTAACATCCAGAGAGCAGCTGCCGCACCACTTTCCATGCACACCCGCCTTCTTCCCATTGTAGAAGCAAATGATTGTTCATGGTGTTGATGATAATGCAGCACCTGGCAGCGTGCACCATAGAATGGCCTCTTGCATGCATGCCTCTCCTTCTTCTTCCTCAAATGTATGGGCAACCCAACAGTACTATTGTAGGTGTATGGACGTGGAATGGATGGACATTTGCACAGAGCAGAGGCTGTCGTGGCTGTCGGCATCGTCCCAATCTCTTCTTACCAACAATTCCATCATCCGGACATTTTACATATATCCACTTCGATATTGGAATTTTTCATATTCAAACATTTTGCATTAGGTGTACTCGCTTTTGCAAAATTTCCTTAGCATTAGTAACTTTGTAGCTATTGGATTTAGTCGAAACAAGGTTCATAATTAATTTTGTTTGGTTAATTGAATAAACATCAACGGAGATCCAAATCTTAGGTTTTATCAAGTGTTAAGATTAATTTCTTGAGTTGCTAACATTTAGAAGTATTGCTAACATCGGGAGAATTAATCTCTTAAGTGTCTTCTAGAGGTATTAATACAATATTAGAACTAATCAATGATTTATGTATTAATATTAATACACCATACACAAATTTATGCAAAGAAAAAACTTAATGTACATGTTAATGAAATTCTAATAAAAAAATTTTAGTGAAATTCAATATATTTTCAAATATGACACTTTTCAATTTGACTATATTTTCAATTATAATTAAAAAAATTAATTTAAAATATATTTGGAAAAATGTGATTTAAAAACATTTTTACTATTTAAATTATTAAAACATTAAATTTCTTAAAACATTATAATATTATACTATTCCATAAATAGACTATATTTTCAATTATATTTTAAAAACCTTATTTTTTAAAAACATTTTTACTATTCAAATTATTAAAATATTATAATATTATACTTTTCCATAAATTGACTATATTTCAATTATATTTGAAAAACCTTATTTAAAATATAATTGAAAAAATACATACATTTTAATACTATGATAAATATAACTTCAAGTCATGAGGATATATGATAATGTTAATACGATTCTCAAGTATTGCATAAATTAAAGTATATTATTATTGGGAACATCTACCTCATACATGGTTGTAAAACCATGTGCAATGTCCTCTTAAACCATATACAATAAAACCATATGTTGTAAAACCATGTGCAAGGCCTTCCTAAACCATGTACAATAAACCCATGGGTTGTTTATGATGCCTTGCACATGGTTTTACAACCATTTGCAAGGCCCTACTAAACCATGTACAATAAAACCATGGGTTGTTTAAGAGACCTTGCACGTGGTTTCAACATTTTTTTGCCCACAATTAATTAATTAATTTATTATTATTTTGTTAGGTAGGAACATTACAACATTTTGGTTTTCTCGCTGATATTTTTGCACACAATTAAAATTTTTGGGGCAAAAACTATTTGATGATTTTTTATGAATGAAGTTTTAAGGTTTAATAATTGTTTTCATATTTTAACGAGCTAAAATGAATGGTTGAATGTTGTGAATTATATCTTAAAACTATTTTAATATTTTATTTAGACAATTACATTGGAAAGAAATACTTAATTGACATTTAATTGATTTAAACAATATCTTGCCTTAAATACCAATTTCATGATTTCTTCTTAAAAATGTAGAGTGCCATTATCACTCTATTGGTTTGTGCATAGATGAATAAGGTGATCCACCTATGATAAAGTGATTATCAAGGGTTTTTTTTCAACATCGGAAAAAACCATGTTTTCTTGATATGTATTTAGGAATCAAAGAGAGCATTGTTTTCTTGTCACTATTCAGAAAGAGAAATAGAAATAGAAAATAGCTTACAATTGTTATAGTAGTGTCTCAAAAACTGATTAATAAGTACATACTCACATCACCACCTCAGTATTGTTTTATACGTATTGTTTTATAAAAGTATATAGTAGTGAGATATATGGTTGCAAAAGATATTATGTTATAAGGATTAAACTAATTTTAAGGGACTTCGCCAATTATAAAATGGATTTATCAAAAAAATAATATTAATTACATTCATGATAGTTTGAATGAACATATCACTAAAACAAAAATAATGGTGTATGTTACTGCTCAAACTAACAGTTCTTTCAAAGTAGACTAAATATGCCCTATGTTAGTGATGGTAAACACATGGGAGGAGCTAGACCCAATGTCACCACAACCTAACCCCTCAACTTCTTTAGGTAACTCCTAAACCCAAGGGAGAGTCCCTAACCAAGGAAAGACATCTGCAGACACCAACACACCTACAAATACCTTTCTATAAGCTTTATGGTCGAGATCAGTGCCTTATATGGAGTCAACAATGGATCATGAAGACACATAAATCATATAAAGGATTTAATTCAATATACTAATCAATATCACAACTTTCAATGCAACTACACAACTCCCAAGTGAGGCTTTCACACTTCCTAAGGCACTACCTCATAAAAAGTGTGCTATGAAGGAGAGGAGATCAAGTGAACAAGGGTGCACTTAACTATCCAACTATAATTGCCAAAAACCTTGCAGAAACCCTAATTTGGGAAATGTCATGTTTCCCAATGCACCAGGGCAAGTGGGGATGCCCTCATAATTTGTGGATAAATCCACTAGGGTGAATTTGATGGTCTAGCTAGAATTGCAAAAAAACTTGCAAAAACCCTGATTCGGACAATCTCACATTTCCCAATGCACTAGGTCAAAATGGGATGCCCTCAAAGATCTATGGATAAATCCACTAGGGAAAATTTGATGGGTGGACCATAATGATCAAATTGCAAATATTTTTGGTTTTATGAATTTATCTAGATTTTTAGGGTTTTTCCAATAATATTATATTTTTAGGGTTTTTTCAAAATAGAAATGCATGTAAAATAAAATACAAGTAAATTGGTAAAGGAGAGATAGCTTTGTTGAAAAGATTAGGCATGTGATTATTATCTCAATTAGGGTATTGAGAGATCAATACCAACGTCCCTCTCTAGAAATTGTAATGTCCCCATTCAAATAATTGCATAGCAGGAAAATTCCATCAATCTTACTAGTTCCCTAGGTTAGGTGGAAACATTGTGAAGTTAATAAGGGAGCTAATAAATGGTGTTTAGACATTAGAAGGAAAAAATATTTATTTAATGGAGTTAATTAAATGAATGCAAGTGAAAAATGAAATGGCTATGGAGAATGGAGACACATGGAGACTATGGGGCCCACTCAAGCTAGAATTCCTATGTTAAATGGCATCCTCCTCTTGCAATCTCGAATCTATGGAAAGCCTAATGTTTTTGGATGGATTATAAGGTTAATATACTTGTCCATATACTTCATAGGTCGAATTTGGGATGAATTACAACTTACATGGGGAGAGGAAGAGCCAAATGGGAGTTTCATGGACACTTGGCTAGATTCCCCTTACATTTATGACATCTATGACACCAATGATGGAGATTCTATGAAAGTTATGACACAAGTCAGATATGAAGGCTGACATATGACATATCTGATATGTCAGGCCTAAATAGAGCATCTCAGAGGGCTCTCATGGGAGTTGGAGAAGGCCAAGAGGCTCCTACTCAAATTTGGGAGAAGAGGGAAGGTGAAGAGAGAGGCCACATGGCATAGCATGAACAACCACACCAATTTGACTTGGCTTTGGTTTATGGATGGATTTGGAACATTGGAAGACCAATAATGTTTATAAAATGTCGGGATCAGCCATAAGAAGGCCTTTTTGATCATTTATGAAAATTGTTATTGTGAAGAGAGAGAGCTAGTGGATGGCCAGTTCATGCCTTAGCCAATTTCGAGGGTGAAAGAGTCCCATCCTAGTTGGTGTTTGGAGAGGCCACTCACATCTTTCAAGGAGCTTCAATGGAGTCATACGTTACAGGTGCAAGCTACAACATCTAGTGGACATATCAAGTTCAGCTTGTTCTTCCTTTCATCTCAAGTTTTCTCACCATATTTCAGCTCTATGGAGTGAGGCGCACTTGGTGAGCTATTCATCTCTTTTAGGGAGCTTTTATTGTTCCAATATTTTGTATTCTGATGTAAATGCTCTGCTATTTAAGTTCAAAAATCTCTCAAGTCAAAAGGCCAAGAAATCCCATGTATTATTGCTCAATAATGAAGAAACCGTGCCATTTCCCCACTACCTTGTTGTAAACTCTTGTAATCTTGATGAATTCGAATGGATGTATAAAATATTGTTGATTTATGAATGAATGGAATGTAATTAAAGTATATTGTGGGTTTCGTGTTTAGTAACTGAGAATTTGTGTCCATTGGGTCAAATTTCATAGCAATTCGATCAAACTACACCTCGTTTCCCCAAGGGTCCAAAACTAGTTTTTTATATATGATTGAAAGAAGTGATAACAGCCATGGGAGGTCGATTGGTTATGCATATGAGTCTCTCATAATGTATTCTACAAATCCCCTGCTTCAATTTAAGAATTCGAATGAGTTTCTACACATTTGGGAAGCCATTTCGACCACTTACCCCGAGGGGAATTTGAGCCCAAAATTGCCAGTAAAATCATCTATCTTGTTCAGAATTTAGTATAGACTTGTAGAAGTGATTGGAGGGCCATAAAACACCCTTGAACATAATAATTAAGTTATTATATCATTCATACACCTTATCTGAATATTTGGGAGCAATTAGGATGATTTGGAGACCAAGACACTAAAACTAGTCAAGAGCCAAAATTGTGAAAATTTTGGAAAATTAGGCATTTTGGTAAAAATTTTAAAAATGGACATTATAGAAATGGCTTCCAATACTTGCAATTAGGGCATCAACTAGCAACCTTGAGGGTTAGGTAGAAGGAAAGCGAATGACTCCAAGGCCCAATCAACAATGGAGAGCTCCATTAATAGGATAGTCTCCTCACACAAAGTTGACAAAATACTAGCAAGAAACCCTAACGATTTAGCATAATGCACCATAAAAGTGTCATCAATTAGGGTTAGAAGTAAACCTTACCAACATTGTTACGAAGAGAAATTCCTATGGCTTGGGGTACCACAACAGACAACTTGACTCCAGAAAGCAATCTTTTCCAATATGCAATAGAAATAAAATGTCTAACACTAAAGGATAAGACCTCGTACCTTATTTCGGACGGTTGAAGTAGATCCCCATTGAGCTTTCCAATCTTCAGCTTGAATTAATCTGTTACTTCCTCAACAACAAGTAAACAATACAAGCATTCTATATATCATGGTGTTAGATCTATTCTAGCATATATAATCAATAATGTATAAGCATTTGACATAATCCAATGGAAAACATATTCATTCAAACACACATTATTGGACAGGAAAAGATATTTATATTAATATAAATCAGAGATGACAAGATACAATCTTTGACGGCACGTCTACGAACCGGAGAAATTGAATCCCCCACTTAGGCCTCCACCACTTCAATCCTCCATCTCTCGATAGCAAGCTCACAAGCAAAAGACAAGCTTGGGAAGAACACAATAGTGCTCCAAGGGACAAAGGGATGTAGACTCAAGCATAAGTTCTAGCAACAATGGACTATAGTTTTGTTGCTCTCAATTCTCTCTTATGCCTTCAATGTACCAAGGGGTTCCTTATATAGCTTTTCAAAGGGGTAATGAAAGGTCGAATCCGAGCGATCTCAAGGCATATGGAAGGCCAGGAGTCAAATGAGTCGGATCCATGTCAAGGAAAACTCCAAAAGGATTTGGATTATGCACACATCCCGATGTACGTGGTTTTAGTCGTATAGGTTTAAAAGTCGTGCATAACATTTTTCATGTGTTTTTAGGGATGATCAAGGAAACATCAAAGGACAAAAAGTGGTCCATAGGGTCTAAGGAGTCTGCAGCGGGACAGGGGAAGGCCATACAAAGTGTGATTCACCTAGAGTGGTGAAATCCGCTATAACAGATGCCCCCTAATGTGTGAGGTTAGAGGGGTCATACGATGGCCGAAATACATTATAAGTCCATCCCAGAAGTGGAGTGATGAAGGATCCCAAATGGAAGACCAACCACCCAATCAGCATAGTACAATAATACAACTCTGCATATAACTGCAAATACATATAGCAGTCCCAGATACATAAGAGTACAATGGCCATGAATAGGCATGATACATGATATCACATATGTGGTCATCGCCACGTACAATATACATAGATCAGAATCTCCATGATGAAGATATACAAAGGACCATGATCTCCAAAATGGCTGAAGATATACAATAGATCAAGATCTCCATAGTGGCTATAAATATTTGACATACACTGGAATCAAGTCATGAGAGCTGAAATCTCATTAACATTGGCACGATCAAGGAGGTAGCATATAAGAGATGCTACCAATCTGGAAGGTCTTCTACAGAAAACGCTACGAGTACATGTCCTACCATGCGAATAGAGGTGTTGAGGTCAAACATAGTAGTCCATCGTCTGATTACCGGTCATTAATGTATACCGTTAATAGACACGAGATCACCCACCGATAATGAAAATGGGAATCAAGGTACTAGAGTGCAAACTAACAAGTGTGAATAAATGTGTTGAGGTTAAACACTTGAAAGGATCCATCGATCAGGGGACATTGATGTATTCCCAAGAAACTGTCGATGGCGAGAGAACCTGCCACTGATGACTGCAAGTCTCAAGGCACTCAAAATGACTCTAGACTCCAATCCCAGAATAAATGATCTAAAGTCGATGGGATGAAATCTGCTGGAAGGAGGGCATTAAGGCATCCCCCATCATCCAACACGAGGTACTCAGCAAAGCTGTATAATGTGGAAGGACTCGATCATAAAGTGCACGAACCAGTAACTGTACCGGGAATGGTCGACATGCAAAGACAAGATAACTGAGGAATGGCCGACTCAGGTTTCAACTTCCTTCGAACAAGAGCATAACGGCGTATGGTGACTGAATGAAGGCAACATAGACTTGATATACAAACTGGGACATCTCTGTGACACAGGAGGCATCAACAGAGGCTCCATAGGGACTGGACGCTTAACCAATCGGTGGAGATAAACTCAGATAAATGAGTACAACTCCTAAAGTCAAACTATAACCCAACCAATGGATGTGATATACAGTGCTCTGTTCGAAGGCGACACGACTCGACAGCTGCCAAAGATAACATCTTTCCTTGTCCGGCTTTTTGGTTTTTTGATTTTTTTGGACTTTTTCAGTTATTTGAAAAGCTTGAAAAAAGAATAAACTAGCTTTATAGTTACAAACTAGGAGGAGACGAGTGTCACAAGGGCAAACAAACTAGTTCCAAGCAATGGAACATACCTATGCTCAATGCAAGGATACATGTGTAGGATATCAACACTCGGGGGGAAATCCCCTCCCAGTAAAAAGGGAATCAAGCTATGAAGGATATAAAAAATGACTCTGCATGGCTAGATATGAGACAAGCTCGGGCTATATGGCTGAAACGCAATGTCAAGGGAGCCGGCATAAAGCTCAATAAGGCAGGCAAAGTTCATGATAATGCATTCATAACTTGACATAAGGGAGTCCTGAGGGAGATATGCCAGCAAAAGATCAAGAGGAGTATGAGGCTCTTGCGAAATGTCATGGCAATACTATACAATGGACTCCCGGACCTAAGAGAGGACACACATCATGGGTACCAAATGCAAAGGGGAGTTAACTAGGACACCCATGTATAGGAAAGCTCTACCATTCACATAGTACCACTTCTAACAGCAGCATGAAGGTTCCGTGATACCATGGAATCGGTTCGTACCTAAGGTTAAGATGGAACGGTCATAAGGCAATGCATAAGTGCAAGCGAATGTGAAATCCTAACCTATATGCCAGTTCAGACATAATACCTGTGATAGGCATGAATGGGTCGAAACCTCGGAGAGAGTGTACAAAAAGTGGACCCTACATGACAACCATATTAGTCCAAAACAACCCAAAATAGTCAATAAAGAATCCAAACTATAGGATATAGGGCGGGATGATCATGACAACAACACCCAAAGGAAACAATGCGGTGAACGATGAGACATAAAAAGGAAACTAAGGTGTAGACCCAACGTTCATGCATACACTACCACCCCAGTGAGGGTGACCACTTGTGTAAAGATTGAGTGAATGGAAAAAATCCTCCACAAATGGAGTAGAGGATGGAAGATGACCATTCCCAAATCTATGAGCACGATAAGGGGCTGTGATGCCCCCAAGTATGACACCAGGGTCCGCACTAGGACCAAGGACGGGTGATAGGATACCAGGCATGCCAAAAATAAAAAGGATCTGAACTCAAGAGAGCATAAATATACTCAAGTAACTACAATCCCAAAGGCCAACTAGCGCACAAAGAGCACACTCCTAAGAAAATCTACAGCCAAAATATAAGCAATTCAAGGGGAGGATATGTGAGCTCCTGAATGCAGCAGGTATGTCTCACCTAGGAGAGGCTCAAAACTCCCATACACTACAAGCGGAGGTACGTAACCAATTATAGTGACCCTCAGCTTCAACGCATAAAGCGACTGTGCTGTTCGACCTCTACCTGGCCGGGACACCTGCAGAATAACCCCTGCAGAGTACCCCCTCGATAACCTAGGTAAGGCAACTAAGGTCACCTCAATATAATCAATGCTCAAGCGGACAGTTGCAGGCAGGATTGACCGTATGGGCAGGGTAGCAAAGCCCAAAACTCTCGAAAGAGCCCCCATATACGAATACAATCCTAGAAATATCTCCGGTGCTACTCAGTTATGACTAGGGGTCATCCCAATCAATAACCGCTCACACTGCCTCGTGCTTAACTCCCTTTTGAGAGGAGTATCCTGAGAAACACTGGTTATATCAAGGATTTCACACACTCACCTGGACAGACACATACATGTTGTTGTTTAGTGATCTTGGAGAATTGACTTACAATGAGCTATTCCAAGACCCTAAAACCTAATCTTGTTGGTGCACCCTAGAAAAGAAAAGAGTGTAATTCATTTTAATTTAGCGTTGATTTTAATTGGCTGTAATTACTCAAAGGGAAATGGTCGTGCAACTAATGACATTATGACTCAACAGTGAAGTAAATATGCACACCATAACAAACAATGCTAAGTGCAATCTTTGTCAAATGAAAAATGGGGTATGCCACTACATGAGATGCATAAATATATATTTCTTTTCGAATGCCAATGCAATCCTTCCTATATGAAATCCTAAACACAACTCTCATCCAAGCAATCCAATGCAAGTACCTCCTCAAATCCATATGCAAAAAATGCAACTACCTCATATTTTTCAATATAAAAAAATGAAAAATGCAATAAAAGTCATCTAAATCTCTCAGTCTCTACAGCAAGTATAAAACACAAGCCCAGTAAGACACCGAGACAAAGAGAGTAATGCACTAATGGCAAAACAAAAAGGAAAAATGACTAAAACTACTTTCAAAGAAAAATCAATGAAAAAGTGGTCTCTGATCGCAAAATAAGCATCCAACAGACAACATCAAACCCAAGGAAGACCCAACCACACTCACAACCCACCCAGCAACTTCCCACAACATCAAACTCACCAAAAGGGAGGACGTACGCGACTGTTTAAAGAACAACTGCATATATACGTGACTTTTGGCCAAAAACCTGCATGTATACACGGATTTTAGCCAAAAACCTGCATGTATACGTGACTTTTGGCCAAAAATCTGCGTATGTACGTGACTTTTGGCCAAAAACCTCCGTATACAGAGAAGGTAGTGGTAAAAAGCAGGCCAAGTCAAAACCAATAAAGGGGAGTGTCAATGGACAAACATACTATAAAATGCGATACATAAACAAGGAGAAACAAAGAGCAAGTCAATAATATCAAGCCCATTGTGCCCGCAAACCCCAAATAAAAACAAGGAACATCCCCAGCGGAATCGCCAATTCTGTTACGAAGAGAAATTCCTATGGCTTGGGGTACCACAACAGACAGCTTGACTCCAGAAATCAATCTTTTCCAATATGCAATAGAAATAAAATGTCTAACACTAAAGGATCAGACCTCGTACCTTATTCCAGATGGTTGAAGTAGATCCCCGTTGAGCTTTCCAATCTTCAACTTGAATTAATCTGTTACTTCCTCAACAACAAGTAAACAATACAGGCATTCTATATATCATGGTGTTAGATCTATTCTAGCATATATAATCAATAATGTATAAGCATTTGACATAATCCAATGGAAAACATATTCATTCAAACACACATTATTGGACAGGAAAAGATATTTATATTAATATAAATAAGAGATGACAAGATACAACCTCTGACGGCACGTCTGCGAACCGGAGAAACTGAATCCCCCACTTGGGCCTCCACCACTTCAATCCTCCATCTCTCGATAGCAAGCTCACAAGCGAAAGGCAAGCTTGGGAAGAACACAACAGTGCTCCAAGGGACAAAGGGATGCAGACTCAAGCATAAGTTCCGGTAACAATGGACTATAGTTTTGTTGCTCTCAATTCTCTCTTATGCCTTCAATGTACCAAGGGGTTCCTTATATAGCTTTTCAAAGGGGTAATGAAAGGTCGAATCCGAGCAATCTCAAGGCATATGGAAGGCCAGGAGTCAAATGAGTCGGATCCATGTCAAGGAAAACTCCAAAAGGATTTGGATTATGCACACATCCCTATGTACACGGTTTTAGTGGTCAAACCCATGTATGTACGCGCTTATAGGTTTAAAAGTCGCATATAGCATGTTTCATGTGTTTTTAGGGATGATCAAGGAAACATCAAAGGACAAAAAGTGGTCCATAGGGTCTAAGGAGTCTGCAGCGAGACAGGGGAAGGCCATACAAAGTGTGATTCACCTAGAGTGGTGAAATCCGCTATAACAAACATTCACCAAGAAATGAGCAAGGAAAAGACCTTAGGTCACTATTGAGCTCGAGTTATTAAGACAAATTGTAGTGTCAACCAAAGCATGTGAAAAATTAAGCCCTAGAAACAAATTCATTCATCATTCAAGCAAAGGACATCATCTCAAGATATAGTGAATGGCTAAGCATGTAGAATGTAAATACATCTATATGGACAATGGATTAGGCAGGTCATGACATTTCAAAAGCTATGTAAATATTATGATTGAAAATAATAAAATGGTCCAAGATGGTTGTGTAGAGAGCACTAGAGGGGTTATGATTCCACTATAAGGGAAGAGAAAAGGAGGCCTATGGGAGATTAAATCATCTTTTACCAAGTGTTAGCATTATAACTTATCCATTTTACTCTATGTGCCTTAACTGAACCCATTTACTTCTTTTTACTTACTAAATCCAATCATTGAAGGTATGTGTGAGGTTAGGGGAAAGTGTTCTCATGTAGTTATGGAAGCATGAGATGAATATACTTTTATGACAATGGTGAGAGTCCTTTATATGGCCAAAAGTAATGTCAGCTACATTTTCACCAATCCTCTCATCTCTATTGGAGTCTATCACACTTTTTTAGGGAAAATTTAAGGATCCACAATTTTCTAAAAGTGTAGAAACCTTGGAAAATCTTATTGATTATTAAATTTCCAACCATAAAATGTTTGAAAACATTTTTGTAAAAATATTCAAATCTCCAAGGGTTTTATATGTTTTCTCGAAAATTTTAGTTATGTTTAGAGTAAAATATTTTTATTGTGTAGAATTTGGGTAAATCATTTTATAAAAAAATGGAATTTGGTGAATTCTATGATGCTTTTGTCTCCTTCAGCTTCACCTATAGAGCTTTAATTTCTTCCTCTAATGCTCATATTATCGCTTCTGCTACTCAATATTAGCATGTTGATGCTCATAATTATCCCCTAGAATGCTAAATTGATATTGGAAATCCCCTCATTCTGCCACCCTGATTCACTCCCCATCTTGCCATTCATCCCGATGTTGCTCTCAAATTCAAATGTCTTTCCTGAGCCACCTTACCCACTCCTGAGTCTTCGATGCTTGAATGACATATGCCTAACCCTATGCCCCACATAACAATCTTCATATTCAACCCAGTTGTTAGTATCCATAGCTCTGGTTGTCTACAAATTTCACCCAGCCACAATGAAATCAACCAATAAATTAAATCCCTAATAACTTCATTCCTGCACTATGCACTTCCCCTTAGCCAAATCTCTAAGAAATTGCCATCGGGGATGCCATTTTATCCACCCACCCTCTCCGACCCTATGAATTATTGCCATGTCTTCCCACGCAACACAATGAACTTTCCAAATTATGGTCTTGCAACACCTGCCATAACCATGATGTTTGCCACCTTCATTATTCCAATCTGCATACATTTTCTTAAGGAGATCCTACCTAACCCACTTGTGGGAGATCCAGATGTACATATGGATGCATCATGTTCTATCTAGTCGCAATGAAATTTCCTTTGTCCATATCTTAGCTACGAGAAGGGGTGGATACAATAACACGTAGGGATCTAATGCTTCCATTGCATGGTGCCCAAACTTTGATGACACCACTTAATCACGAAGGGAGAGCATAAGAGAGGCCACACACCCCCACATAACTATCATAAGCTTCTTACCACCTTTATTGTGAAAGGACTTCATTCCTATGTTAACACAATCCCTATTGTTTCTTTTGCCAATATTAAACCTTATGTTCATGAACTTATGGGATTGGGTCATGAGTAAATTCACCGTTAGAGGAACGAATACTTCCTTCGGACCTAGTTGTGGCCATGCTTACCAAAGCATCCCCCTCCTTGTTGTTTGATCTAAGAACATGATAAAAGTCCATATTTTGCATTATTTCCAGTTTTTTTCCAAATTCGGTCTTGAATTCTAGCCAAATAAGAGTTTTTGATGGTGGTTCGACAAGTCATTGCTTTGATGATTAGTCTCGAATCTCCAATAATGGTTGATTCTTTGACCCCTAGTGACAATTTTGGTCCCTTGCCACAAAGCCAAAAGTTATGTATTATTATTAGATTCTTTGCCTAGGCTCCAAGAGAAGGATTCTTTTATGTTTCCTCCAGGGTAAAAAAGCAACCCCCTTTGCACCTACCACCCCATAAGTTATTTTCCATTATTTCCAACAACCATACTGTGAAATTAGTTATAAATTAGCACTGTGAAGAGGAAAATGCAAACATCAGATTGAATAGGATGGCTATAGGCGAGCATAGAGGCTGGGCAAGATATGAGCCTTTACCCACTATTTATTTGCTACTACTAGATGTTTGAAAATCCATGAATTGATTTTACAAGGAGTTCTTTAAAAACATACAACAAGTTGGACTCTTTATGCACACATTAAAGAGAACTATAAGGGTTGGGTACTTCAAGGGACTATTGAAAAGAGAAAGAGTAGGCATTCCTTATGTCGTTTGGGGAAGTGGAAGAGAATATGTTCTGTGTGTAAAATGGTTGAATGAGATGCTTGAAGTACTCATAGGTTAGCATATTGCCTAAGCATGAGAGAAAATGCATTAGGCTAAAAGAGAGTGAAGCTTGTAGGTGTTTCCTTTGCCCTAACGATCTCATAGTTCGACTTAGGGATGGTATT
Organism: Pseudotsuga menziesii; assembly: GCA_001517045.1. Taxonomy (NCBI): domain Eukaryota; kingdom Viridiplantae; phylum Streptophyta; class Pinopsida; order Pinales; family Pinaceae; genus Pseudotsuga; species Pseudotsuga menziesii. The sequence continues at coordinate 548,693 of LPNX010622020.1, forward strand.
TATAGCTGATACCTATGGATGGGTAGAAAATTGTTCTTACACTGCTAGTTGCTTGGATCTTCTTCAATTAAAAGATAAGTATTATTTATTGTCTATGATTATGCAATGTTATACTTGCTTCCTATTATAAATATAATGGTTTATGCATGATGCGTGTGAAATATAATTGTTAATTCCACTATGTTTTATACGCATGCACTTGTGCATGAATTTCTTGGTTTATGTTGCCTATGGGAGGTTGAAATTAGTTTGAGTTTAAATAATGACCTCCATGGGGCAAAATTTTGTATGAAGAAATTTGTAAGTATCCCCTCCTGTAATGTCCTCTTCTGCTTAGGCATTGAGGACCAACCTGCTAACCTATGTGATTCCTATAGGTTTGAGCGGGTACTGACAGTTAAGGAATCAGTCGAAGACTGATGCCATATATAGAAGATCTAGGGCATCAATATTATATCACCATTGGGTTGAAGAGGGCCACTAGAGCCAAAGGCCACCTACATGCATGACATCCGGGCATTATTTAATGATGCATGCACCCGATTAAGTCCCCATGTGCATGCATGCAAGTCAACTGTAAATTAGAAGATAAAGTGACCTAATTAGGTCAAAAGTTAGGGTTTTCGCAGTTGAGAGTTGTAAAAGAAAGATAAAGTGAATGGAGAAGTCACTTATGTGATAATTGATTTGTGGAGTCGAATTGGAGAGCTCGGGGAGCTAAGTTGGGGTTGAGCACATGCTCAACTAACTGGTGTATTTCGACAACGAAATCTATCTGCCATAGTTCATCATCAGGTTGGATCATCCAGGTTCAGCACTAGTTCATCATCAGGTTACATTCAACAGTTATTCCGGGAGGTTGATTATTCATCCAGCCAGAGGGTTTCACCGTCACACTGTGTCACCATGATTAGAGACAAAACAATTCGTTTTCCTACCTATAGGGTTCAGAACTTCTGCATGCTGCTTCCATCATCATTAGAGGGGTATTATAACCCTAGTGCACATCATCCGGGCTTCCAGCAGCAGCTTATTTATTATTCTGGAGCTTATATAGTTTGAGAGGAGGGTGCATTCACCTGTGGAGGACGATTTGGTGTATCTCCTTATTCCTCAGGCAGAATCCTTGCATGCTGGGACCAGTCTCTTCACCATCAGTTGATCTATATACTGGTATGTACATGCATTGATTTCTCCTATTTTATAGTATCTCAGTATTTTTCTAGGGCACATATTTGCATGCATGCAAAGTTCGGGGTTTGCTTTCCTATTTGATTAAGGAGTAAGTCTATTAGCCATCTACAATATACACATAAACACGAAAATATCAGTTTGGGATATTACAGTGGTATCAGATTTATTTTCCTTGCCAGCTATGGGCATGCAAAAATTATAAATGAATCCAGGAGAACCATACAACATTACTGATAGGAGACAGAGGTATAGAGACAGAGAAGAGGAGTTAGAGGACATAGATTTGGGGAACAGAGAGTATCAGTTTGAAAAAGGCAAAGAAACAATGACTGATGATGATAAAATAGCTCCCAGTAGTCTCATATCAGCCATAAAAGAATTCACCACCGAGTAAAAAGAAATGATGAGCACCTTCGGGCAAATGATTGAGAAGAATGGGTCCACCCCACACAGTCCCTTATTTCCCAACAGTGATAGGGTATCCACCAGCAGTAGTAGGGAGCACTTACATACCAACATGCAGAGCCATCCCCATATATACAAGCCTTTCCAACCTACCATGCCTCAATTCTTAGATGGTCCAGCTGCAGTGCCTCTAGCACAAGCAGAACCAGAAGAACCCATAAGTGCCTATCTGAGAGAATATAGGGCTTTAGGAGAGGACTTCCATTCAGCCATGACCTTCACTGACTTCTGCCACTTTAAAAGTAAGAACAAACCCAAAGCTTACAATAGGCCATTCACCCAGAACTATGAGTTACAATGCACAGTAGGGAAACTGACTATCCCTACTTTTGAGGGCACCCGGGGTGGCCCATCTAGGAGTTGGATACATACTTCCAGCTCAACCCCATGATTGAGACAAATGCCATTAAATTGGCTACTTTGCATTTGGAGGGATAAGCACATGAGTGGTGGTACCACAAGTTAGTGACACTGGGTCACAACACCATCATCTCATACACAGATTTTACACAGAGGCTCATTGAGCGGTTTGATTGAAAGGATCCAGAGGTACACTTTAGGGAGCTGGCATAGCTCAAGCAGAAAGGGAGTGCAGATGCTTTTATTTATAAGTTTCAGAGGATAGCAGTCATGGTCACAGATATATCAGAGAGCAGGTTGATTATGTTGTTCACTGAGGCTCTCACTGAACCCTTATGGGGATGGGTCAAGTCTTATAGGCCCACCACCCTAATAGATGCCATCAGATGGACTAGAGATTTGCAGGATGTAGTGCCCAAAAATAGGTTTCCTCCCAGGACCAATGTTCCTATTAAAGATAAAGAAAGGAAACAATGGCCCAAGAAAGAATGGATGGACAATGATACCCGACAAGACCTTAGAAGAAAAAAGTTATGTTTCACTTGCCAGGAACCATGGATACCAGGTCATAGATGTTCAGGAAAAGGAAAGGCCTATTACATAGAGGCTTATTCCGACAGTGAGGAGGATGAGGATTACTAGGATCAGGAGCAGGGAGAGACAACAGAGATAGTTGCTGAGGGACAGGCCTCAGGAGGTACCATTGCTACCATGACAGGGGTTCCTAGATTCCACAGTCTTCGAATCAGAGGTACCGTACAGGGCCACAGAGTGGGAGTACTGATAGATGGTGGGGCATCCCACAACTTTATTGATGCTGCATGGGTTAAAAAGAGAGACATTCAGACTGAGATCTTTGATGGGTTTTCGGTAGCAGCAGCAGGTCACACCATGGAGTATAGTCAGAGGATTCCTAAATTAAAAGTAACGCTTGGGAATTATACAGTGATAGAGACATTCTATGTGGTATATGTACCTGACATGAATGTGGTACTAGGAGTTCAATGGTTGTATTCCATAGGGAAGTATTCCACAGATTACCAGACCATGGAGATGGAGTTTACAGGAGATGAAGGACATAAGGTGGTAATGAGAGGGATGAATACCTATCCCCCCACAGCAGTGACATCACACAGGATGGAGGCAGTACTCCAGCAGGGAGATATTGAGTGGGTTAAAGAGTGTATGGTTACCTTCAGAAAACCACCAGATGAGGCCACACAACATCCAACAGACATAGAGGCCTTACTACAGAAGCACAAAATAGTAGTCGGAGACCTTCCAGTAGGTCGACCTCCAGATAGGGGATTTGAGCACATTATTGAGTTAGAGGAGGGGACCCAAGCAGTTATCACCACTCCTTACAGACATCCCAAGAGGTATAAAGATGATATCGAGAGTACAATCAAGGAGCTACTGAAGCTGGGATACATCAAACCTAGCTCCAGTCCCTTTGCATCTTCAGTAGTGCTAGTGAAGAAAAAGGATGAAACCTTACGCATGTGCATTGATTACAGGGCACTCTATAAGAAGACCATAAAGAATAGGTATCCCATCCCTAGGATTGATGATTTAATGGATGAACTACAGGGGTCAAAGTACTATTCCAAAATTGATCTCCGTTCAGGGTACCATCAGATTTAGGTCAGGGAACAGGATGTTCCAAAGACCACTTTCTGTTTCCACTACAGACATTATGAGTTTCTAGTGATGCCATTTGGGCTCATTAATGCACCAACTACTTTCCAATCATGCATGAACCATATCTTCAGGACACAGTTGCGTAAATATATTATGGTATTCTTTGACGACATATTGATATACAGTCGGACTTGGGAAGAATATTTGAGACATCTTGATGAAGTACTTGGTATTCTATAGGAGTAGTCACTATATGCCAAAATGTCCAAGTGTGAGTTCAGCATGCAGGAGATGTTGTACTTAGGACATGTGATAGGGGCCAACGGGGTCCAGGTGCACTTAGAGAAGATTTGGGCAATTTTGGATTGGTCTACACCTAAAAATGTGACAGAACTGAGGGGTTTTTTGGGCCTTTGCACCTACTACAAGAGGTATGTGAGAGGATTCTTACAAATGACCACACCCCTCACAGATCTTACCAAGAAGGGAGCATTTAATTGGTCGGAGGCAACACAACAAACATTCGAGAAAATGAAGGAGGTAACGAGTTCATGCCCAGTATTAGCTTTACCAGAATTTTCTCAATCCTTTGTGTTAGAATGTGATGCTTCAGGAGAGGGAATTGGGGCAGTTTTGATGCAGAACAACCACCCCATTGCATTTGAGAGCAGGAAGCTCAAAGACTATGAGCGCCACTATTCGATATGTGACAAAGAGATGTTAGCTATCCTCCATGCGCTAACCAAGTTTAGGCAGTACTTAGTAGGTGCTAGGTTCAAGGTTAAGACAGATCACAATAGCCTGAAATACTTCCTAGAGCAGAAAGAGCTAAACGAGAGACAACAGAAATGGGTAAGTAAATTTCAGGCTTATGACTTTGAGATTGAGTACGTAAAGGGGAAGAGCAATGTAGTGGCCGATGCACTTTCTAGATGACCAACTACTTTATCCCTTATGAGCATCTCATCAGATTGGAGGTCTCATGTTTTGGTTGAGTACTCCAAAGATAAGTTTGCTTGTGAGCTATTGGATGGACAGATTTAGGATGATAGGTACAGGGTCATTGCTGATATCATATACTACAAAAACAGAATCTTCTTGGTTCCAGAGTCTCCCCTCAAGAAGAAAATCTTACAGGCATCGTACGATTCACCATTAGCAGGGCATTAGGGGTTTCTCAAGACCTACAGACATATTAGAGAAAGGTTCTCATGGAAGGGCCTCAAGAAAGATGTGATACAACATGTGAGGGAGTGCAGCTTGTGCCAACAAAACAAAATAGAGCACATCCACCCAGCTGGTTTACTACATCCCTTACCTATTCTCGAGCAGAAATGGGAGAGCATTTCTATGGACTTCATTATTGGGCTGCCCAAGGTCTAAGGCAAAGCCTGCTTGTACGTAGTAGTGGGCAGATTGACTAAGTTTGCTCACTTCTTTGCCATATCATCATATTATTCAATAGCACAGGTAGCAAAACTATTTTTCAGAGAGGTATTTAGACTCCATGGGTTACCCAAGACCATTGTCAATGATAGGGACAACAAATTCACATGAGCCTTTTGGCAAGAGCTTTTCTAGTTAGTGGGGACCGAGCTAGCCATGAGCACAAGTTATCATTCGCAGAGTGACGGGCAGACAAAGATCGTTAATAAATGGATTGAGGGATACTTGAGAAATTACATATCAGGTCAGTAGAGGACATGGATCAAATGGTTACACTTGGGTGAACATTGTGACAACAACACCTACCATATTACCATTAGGATGACCCCTTTCCGAGCCCTGTATGGGTATGATGCTTCCACTTTTGCAGACCGGATATTTGGCAATACCAGGGCCCCTAAGGCCAAGGAGTGGATTCAGGAGGGTCAAGATATCCTCAAGATACTCAGGGAGAACATATAGGCTGCTCAAAATCAACAGAAGATATATGCAGACAGGCACAGAGTTGAGCGCAATTTTGAGGTGGGAGACTTCGTTTATTTATTCCTCTGGCCTTACCGACAGTCATCTCTTAAAAATAAAGGAGCAGAAAAACTCCAACCTCATTTCTATGGTCCATACAAGATAATTCAGAAGGTCGGAGAGGTAGCATATGAGCTAGAACTACCCCCAGAGTGCAAGATTCACAACGTATTTCATGTCTCCAATCTCAAGAAGGTGGTTGGTCAACAGATTGTTACATCTTCCGAGATGCCTCCCCTTGATGACGACAGACAATTGGTTCTAATTTCGGAGCGCATCCTAGAGGTGCAAGAGCGAAAACTAAGGAACATAATCATCAGAGATTACCTAGTTCAATGGAAAGATTTGCCTATAGAGGAGGCTACTTGGGAGGCAGAACAGGTATTACAACACCCAGCTTTACAGTTGCTTGAGGACAAGCAAATTCGAGCGGGGAGGACTATAATGTACTCTTCTGCTTAGGCATTGAGGACCAACCTGCTAACCTATGTGATTCCTATAGGTTTGAGCGGGTACTAACAGTCAAGGAATCAGCCGAAGACTGATGCCATATATAGAAGATCTAGGGCATCAATATTATATCACCATTGGGTCGAAGAGGGACACTAGAGCCAAAGGCCACCTGCATGCATGACATTCGGGCATCCTTTAATGATGCATGCACCCAATTAAGTCCCCATGCGCATGCATGCAAGTCAACTGCAAATTAGAAGATAAGGTGACCTAATTAGGTCAAAAGTTAGGGTTTTCGTAGTTGAGAGTTATAAAAGAAAGATAAAGTGAATGGAGAAGTCACTTATGTGATAATTGATTTGTGGAGTTGAATTAGAGAGCTCGGCGAACTAAGTTTTCCGGGAGTTTGATTATTCATCCAGCCAGAGGGTTTCACCGTCACACTGTGATTAGAGACAAAACGATTCGTTTTCCTACCTACAGGGTTCAAAACTTCCGCATGCTGCTTCCATCATCATCAGAGGGGTATTATAACCCTAGTGCACATCATCCGGGCTTCCAGCAACAACTTATTTATTATTCTGGAGCTTATATAGTTTGAGAGGAGGGCGCATTCACCTGTGGAGGACGATTTGGTGTATCTCCTTATTCTTCCGATAGAATCCTTGCATGCTGGGACCAGTCTCTTCACCATCAGTTGATCTATATACTGGTATGTACATGCATTGATTTCTCCTATTTTATAGCATATTAGTATTTTTCTAGGGCACATATTTGCATGCAACTGCATGCATGCAAAGTTTGGGGTTTGCTTTCCTATTTGATTAAGGAGTATGTCTATTAGCTATCTACAGTATACACATAAACAAGAAAATATCAGTTTGGGATATTACACCTCCTATAATCAGAATGATGGATGGGGACGTGACAAAATTAATGTTTTGTTTTCTTTAAGTTTACTCAGTACTTTACATAGAAAATCTAGATGACAACATAATAATAACTATACTAAAAAAGCATAGGATGATAAACCTTATTTTAATTGTTTGGGGGTGTGAAAAACAAATAGCAGAAGTTGAACGTGAGAAGTCAATGGTATTAGGCATGCAATATGCAATAAACAAGGTATCATTAAATGAGATAAAATATCAGATGTCCAGTGCCTCACATCTAATAGTGTATATCTAATGTTTATCTCATTAAATGTTGCATATATTGCTTGCCTTGCCAGAAGACCACAAGATGCAAGAGAAAAATATGGGTAAAGGAAAGAGAAAACATTAGAGAGAAAGTGATAATGACTATATAACTAAGTGGCACAAGAATGAGATATAATGTGGAGAAAAGAAAATGCAGAAAGTTAACAAAAATAGCATAAAAGAGAGCAATGAAGGTGCCAAGGAAGGAGTTAACTTTATTCATTGCAATAACTAGTTGGTGTTAGTCACATGAATTAGCTTTGTGTCCTTAGTTGGTTAGGAGCTAAAAGGGAAGACTTGCAACCAATGGATGCTAGTTAGGTGAATTAACTATGTAATTTTGGTTAGATGGAGTCAACAAGGAAAACCTTGAGCTAGTTTCGGAGAACAAAGTAGATTAGCCTTGCAACCTTGATTAGGTTTCGCAAATAAAGAAAGGCTTGTATGTAGTTGGTGTTAGTTAGGGAAATTAACTTCGTACCTTATGGTTGAAGCTAATGTGAAGGGCCTTTACAGTTGGGACTAGCAAGGCAACTAGACATGATGCAATTGGTTGGATATGAGCTAACTAAGAGGACTTGAATATAGGTAGGGATAATAAGATAGGTGGAAATATTTTACCTTGGATCATTGATAATATGCAAAGAAGTCCTTGAACAAGTGGATAAACAACATGGATTAATTCATTTACACTTTATTTTGGTGGAAGCACAACAAGGTGTTTGTGGGGCCATACATTTTGACTCTTGATGCTGTTAGTGATCAAATTTTGTTGGCATCCCCATAAGTATGGTAAACATGTGATTGTTGAAATTCTCGTAAATGAAATCCCTTATTGGTTATGACTGTGTATGCGGTTATGGATATTTTTGTGTCTGAATATTAATGTCTCCCCACATGTATGATAAATATGTAATGTTATTACAACTATGACCATTGAAACCTTTAATGGTATTTTTTTTTGTTGTGCTTAAATTTTGAAACCATTATTCACAATGCATTTGTTTTGGAAATCCAAGGGATGTGAAAATATCCATGTGATATTAGAGGAATTATGTCTATGTAAAAAATGACATACTAGTAAATAAATCTCGCTTTGATTCTAGGAGACGAGAACAACTTACCCCAACTCAAACAAAATAAGCACAGGAAAACATAAGTATTGTTGAAAAATTATAGTTATTATTTGTGATGTTGTTTGCATTTATAAGCTAATAACAACAAGATGGAGTGAGACTAACACGATACTTTTTTTTTTATATATATAATAAAAGAAAGCTTGGTGTCATTCTTAAGGCAATATAAGTTGTCAAGATAAAGATTTAGCTACCACAATGATGACATTGTCGATGGTTGGGGCTAACAAGTCAAACAATAATGACACATTATAAAGCGTTGAGATTGGTTGGGGCCAACAAAGAGGAAATGTACAAGCATGAGGATAATCTTGTTGATGGGGAAAAACAAAGCAAAGTGTTTACAGAACAAACTAGTGGTTCATAATCACTACATCGTGCTTAAGAAGAAACATTGCATTGATGCCTATGTGATTCCAAAATGGGAGAGTCTAATACCTTGATTTTGATCCTCAGACAACTTGTCTACTTCATTTTAAGAGAAGCAAATCTCTTTATATAAGAATCTAATGCTTGGATTTTGACCCTTTGAAAACTTGTCTACCTCTTTTTTTAAATAAAGAACACGCTAGAAACACTTTATCATGAAATCTAATACTTTAATTTTGTCCTTCGAAAGCTTGTCTACCTCCTTTTTAAAAGTAAAATACACACGTTAAACATTTTAGAGAGGAATCAAATACCTTGATTTTCACTTAAAAAAACTTGCCTACCAAAATACATGCTTTAAATGTGTTATAGAGGAATCTAAAACCTTGACTTTAACCCCTAGCTTATCTACCTCCTTTTTAAGGTAAAATGCATACTTCAAACATTTTATATTGGAATCTAATACTTTAATTTTGACCCTTTGGAAAACTTGTCTACCTTTGTGTTAAGGTAAAGTACATACTTCAAGTGCTATCCAAACTCATCTACATACTCCAATGCAATCAACTTGACTTTTTGGGAATTATTGAACTCATTCATATTTTGTTGCGAGTGTAAAGGGGTTAAGTATTTTCTTTTATATATGTAGCAAAAACACTATAATGGATTGCTTCATTATCGACATGCTTTTCTCCTTTACCATATTCCCGTCATGTTGTGGCAGTGCCTCAAAGCCTAACAACTCAATCCATTTAATAAGTTGAGCACCAAAGAACCAAAAACTTTTTGTTTAGTTCGATCAACTATGCTTAAGAATTACTCCCTTTCTTCAATGTTTCAAAGAAGATATTCAATGTTAGGTTTTATTTTTAACCATAGGAACAACAACCTCTCAAGAGTATATCCAACAACCCGCAAGTCAGATATACTAGTAACTTGTGACTTAGTAGGGGCCAAGACGTCCTGAAGCCCACCGAGGTGAGCCTCTATCCTAGGGGTCGCCTACCCTTCGAGCCTTGTCACAAGGGGCCAATGGGCAATCCTACCCCCCACAGGTTTTGAACTTGTGATCTCCAGAGAGGTAACACATGTTCTTAACCATTAAGCCCACTCAAGTGTTCTATTTTTCAAAGTTATGTTATTATTGAGTATTAAGAAACATGTAGGTCATAATATTTTTTGTTCCTAGGTAACATACCCTTAGAAAATCGCTTTAACACTTCTTTTCGTTCAAAGGATGGTATTTAGAATAAACCCTAGATTCTTCAATGTACAACACTATGCCAACGAGTCATGAGTTAACCCACTAAAAACACACCTCACTTTGTGAGATAACGAGGATTAGGTTTTTTGAGGTTTTACGAAGTTTAGGGTTTAGGTGAAAATAGTTAATTAGAGCAATAAAAGAATATTCGTTTTGAGGTGTAGGGCTGAGGGGAAGAGCTTATAAGAGTCTTGAAGAAGATACTTTGTGATCATCTGATCGCTTTGAAGAAGTCGTTGGCCGCAGAATGAATCAGCGCAGGTTGAAAAGGGGAGAAAGGCCAAAGGCTTGCGAGGGTAGGAAAAATTTGTGTGTTGGTGTGTTTTTGCTCCCTCACTTATATACAGTTTTTCCCACTCCTCCCAAGCCCATGGCCTTTGCCTTCCCTATATATATTTGATCTATTCTGCTTGTTTGCTAAACCTACGGATCTGCTCAATGAAGACCGGCTCAGGTATGCCATTGAACAAAATGACTCGTCTTGTTATTGTTATATGTTGTATTTTGTTTCCATGGATCTGTGCACCGTTTAGCTGCTTGTAAATTTTTAGGGTTTTCCGACCATTTTAGGGTTGTTGCGTGTTTTTTTCGAATATTATTGTGGTCTCTGCCTTGCCTTGCGGGTCTGTGAGCTTGTGCTCTGGTTCTGTTTGAGAAGAAACAGGGTTTTCATTTGATGGATTGGGTTTGAGAAACGAAGATAAATTTCCATCATTCGTTATGCTTGCGATTTTCTTTTCTATGTGTTTTTTGAAATGTAAGCTTGAATGCTTCAGGTTTTGAAATTTAAGCTTGAATATTTTCAACAAGCCTGAAAAAGTAGTAGTTTTCGTGAGTTGAGCTGTCGCAGAAGCTTGGAAATAAATGTTTAATGGGTTTTGGTTTGCTTCGATAGTAAAGAGGGGTTGGGGTATACCTTCGACTGAAAGTTTGAACGATCTATTTTTGCCATTCAGTGAGTGGGTTATTTGGTCTTGCAAGTACGCCCTTTTATTCACATCAATAGTCGTAAGCAGTGATACTGTTAGAGTAAAGTGTGGCATTTTAGTCAAACTGTCTTGGGAGTAGAGAATGTCAGTGGTTTGAACTTGCAGTCAAAGCGGATTCTTTTTCAGCCAAACTAGTTACTTCTATCCTAATTCTCATTAGCCTGTGAGCATCTGAGGTTCATAGTATGAATTTCTATTTTAATTCTATGTATCTTAATCTTGGGGTTTATTCAAGATACGTTATAAAGCAAAAAAAGTTAGGAGCATGGAGGTTGATGAATATGTTTCTATTGTAACAAAGGTTTGCTGTATTTATTGTAATGTTCTTTATTGTTATGTTTTTCATATTTTAGATTGATTAATCAAAAATTTATTTCTAAGGATTTATCTTAGGCTTAATTTTTTAAGGTTTAACTTTTTTTTATTCTAATTTTTTATATATCAATAAAAAATTACACTTCAAAAGATTATACTTCAAGAAATTAACTTCCTCTTAAATCCAGGTTTGAGATGAGATTAAATCCAGGTTTGAGATGAGATGAATTAAAAAATACATTTTATATTTATAAATTAAGGTATAAATATTTTTTTTTATGTATAAAGAAATTAAAAAATTAACATAAAAAATATTTAAAAGTTATAGTACTTATATTTGTGGCTATATGTATAGAGGAAGTTTTTAGTTGTGTCAATTATGATTTAAATATATTAAAATATTATATATTTACAAAACATTCTATGTCAAGGTATTGCAAAGGTATATAATAATTTAAATTTAATTATTATAAAATAAAAAGCAAGAGACTTTATTTTTATTTATAAAGTAAATAGTAAATAAATAAATAAATTTATTTTTATTTAATAATATATAACTGCGACCCATAGGGATTTATATTTATTATTGATTAGCTAACTGCAATTCAGCTTAGGGATGAGTGAATACTAGATCAGTGCACCAACTTGACAAGGGAAAACTTTTATTGCAACTTAGTTTTCTAGAGAATTTTTTTGAGTCAGCCATATATATCTATGGTTGCAAGGAAATAAGAATGTTGTTAACAACCAACATGACGATCATGAATGTGTGGAAGCTTCCAATGAAGGAAACCCCAAAAAGAAGTCCCAAAGTTCTTGATTTTAGAGTGTAAAAGTTCCCAATAAGTTCCCAACCATCTGAAACGGTTCCCATTGGGTTGGGAAAGTTCCCTACAAATTCCAAAGTTCCTTGGAACTTCGAAACTTCTGAAAAGAGTTTCTTAAAAGGCTGAAGCGGTTTTCATGCTTAAATAGTAAAAATATAAAACATTGATCAAACTACCTGAATCATGTTTTGATTTTATGTATTTTTAGTTTGAGGGAAATTTTATGACTGTTGCATGAATAGTTGGCTTGGATAAGTGTTAAGAAAAAATATTTCATGGAATGTCTAGGAAACCATCAAGGATTACAATTTGTAAGGTACCAAGTTCCAACATTCAAAGAAACAGTGACAAGCCGGAAGGGTGAAATGTCCCCAGGCTCTGTAAAAAAGGCTTCTCAGTATACGGCTGGAGAATGTCTCTTCTTTCAACCCAGATTATATATGATTTTCTAATATTAATATATATGTCACCAAACTACTTTGTAAAATGACACATTTTTTTTGATAGTGTCCATTTTTCTATTTCTACACAGCATAAAATGTGCGTCTCCTTTCGATAGAGCTATAACATATAATTTTTCTATTTTATATTATAAAATGAGTTATGGTTTGTTGATGGTTCCCAGGCCAGTTCCATTTTCAAAGTAAAATGATGATTATTACTTAGATGAAGGTTGCCCCTAGCACAACATTTATCTGTATCTGGGATTCCTTGATAAAGCCCTGTCAAAGTGGCCCTAAGGAAAGGATGAGTTGATATATAATTTTTCTATTTTCTATTATAAAATGATATATGGTTTATTGATGGTTCCCAGGCCAGTTCCATTTTCAAAGTAAAATGATGATGATTACTTAGATGGTTGGCCCTACGACAACATATCTGGGATTCCTTGATAAAGCCTTGTCAAAGTGGCCCTAAGGAAAGGATGAGTTAATGTATAATTTTTCTATTCTATATTATAAAATGATATATTGTTTATTGATGGTTCCCACACCAGTTCCATTTTCAAAGTAAAATGATGATTATTACTTAGATGAGGGTTGACCCCTAGCACAACACTTATCTGGGATTCCTTGATAAGCTCTGTCAAAACGACCCCCAAGGAAAGGATGAATTTAAGAGGAAGGTTCTTGTATGAATTTTACTGCCCTTTGTTTTGGCTCCTTCTATCATGTTTATGGGACTAATTCACATTTTTTTTCTAAGACTATAACCTTATTCTGCCTGTTTATGAGATTAATTCACATTTTCCCCCTCCAAATATAATCTTATTCTGTCCAATGCGGCTTACAGGAAGGGGTTCAGTTGATCAATATAGTAGCTCTATAAAAATGGACCCACATTTATAGGGATAGATCATCTCTGAGCTTTACCAAAGCATGGTAAAGCTCCCTGATATTTGACATAGATGTCTTTGATCTAGGGATCAAACCACTCCAAAATATTTTTGTTTTTCCATGTTACTGACTTAACCATTGACTGAAGTATGACTTCACACAGAATTTGAATTGACTGAAATATGACTTTCCACCGAATTTGAAAAAGCATGATAAAGATCCATTACGTGTGATATAGATCCCTATGATCTAGAGATCAAAGCACTCCAAAACATTTTTGTAATTCCATGTCACTGACCTAATCATTGACGGAGATAATTCTTTCCACAGAATCTGAAAAATGACAAGTAACATCTAACAGATTAACAGATTTTGCTAGGACCACACGAGTTCCTCTTTTAACGAATGTCCCATACAAGAATCTTATCACAAGTGCTAGACAAAGAAGTTATTTTGTTTTTAAAGGAAAGTTGAGCTTCCAGACTGCTACACCACCACTCCCTTTTCTCTTCAATATGTGGCTTTATACCTCAGCTTTGCGGTTAGGGCACGATTACTGTCTAACACTTTGTTCCTCTATCGACCACACTATTAAGGAAAAATCTTTAAAGCTCAGCAACAGCCTGTTAGTAGCCAGAGACTGTCTGTAAAGAATGCTCTTTAATTTCCACTTTGTTCCTCTAGAGACCAGATCACATTATTAAAGAAAAATCTTTAAAGGCTCAGCCACAAGCCTGTTAGTAGCCAGAGACTGTCTGAAAAGAATGCTCTTTAATTACCAGCCTCCACCCCGCTTTGCTGTTAGGGCAGACAATTAGCTCTTAACACTTTGGTCCTTCATAGACCACATTATTAAAGAACAATCTTTAGAGGCTCTTGGCAACCACAGCCTGTCTAAAGAGGTAAATGTTCTTTAATTTCTGGCATGCAGTTTCTTAAGTCTCGGCTAATTTGGACAATTTGATGAAAATATTATATATATATATATTATTTTTCTTTAATTTATTTTTTAAAAATAAATTAAAAAAAATTAATAATTTTTTTTTTCTAAGATGAACTTCATAGTCACATAAGATGTTGGTCTCACTTCTAAAAATTATTAAAAATTATTAAGATGAACTTTATAGTTAAATAGAGCTTTGGCCTCACAATTATTAAGATGAACTCCATAGTTTAATAGAGCCTTCATAATATTTGTTTCAATACAAACTTTTATAACTTTTAAACTTCTTGTCCAGCATTTTAAGCACATGAACAAAATTTAAAAATTAATCCAGTACCAAAGTTAGTCATCATCATATTTCATTTAAATATAACATAAATATTAAATTACATTATTTTTAGTCTTTCAAATTTCAATTAAGACTTTACCTACAAGGACAGGTAATATTACTATATAACTTTACCGTCAGTAGACTTGGTTTCAAATTAGAATCACAAACCGCAGTCCGAAAACAAAAAGTAATGGATGTCAATACATTTAACATTACATTACAATAAATTGACCAGGGCAGTGTTTATCACGTTCTTGACTTCGATTGTTCTCAGAAAGAGTACAAATTGGATCTTAACAAAATAGGTCTTTATTTACATTATAACACCAGACGAACAATACCACATCCAATGTGTAAGAGCTCTATATCAATTTGTGGTACAAATTGATAATGGATAGGTGATATAAGATTTTCATACAAGTATATTTGGTAACAAATTAATGGTTGATTAGAGTAAATAATTAAAAAAACTGATTAAAAATAAAATAATAAAATAATATCAAATATTTGAATCATTTAAGAAATGCTAATAATTCAACCAATGTTTAATTTGTGTATTTAGCGGGCAAAATTCATACATAAAAATATTGAGGCTAGGTTAAGTCCAAAGATACCTTAATTCTAGAGACCAAGGATGAAATCTACATTAAGATCCTAAATTTGCATCAAACATTTAAACCATTTCAGCAATGCCAAACCCCTTTAATGATTTAACCAAAATTCTAATTTTGTATCTAGTGAATTGGACTAAAATATATCCACAGGAAAATATAAAAAACATCGACCCATGGAGATGTAAAGAACTATCTTAATTTTAAAGACCAAGAATGTATTCCACATTAAGATAAAAAATTGCATCAAACACCTAAATCATTTAAGCAACGCTAAACTCCTAAATGATTTAAACAATGCTTTATTTGAGTATGTAGTGAATTCAAGGCTAATATAGATCCATAGGAATATATAAAACATTGAGGCTAGAATAGATTGATAGGGATGTAAAGAACTACTTTACCTTAATTTTTTACACCAAGAACAAATTTCACAGTAAGATCAAAAGTCATTTAAAGCAAGCAAAACTTGACTTCTTAAATAATGTAAATCAGCCAAATATACCAATAACTTGTCAGTTAGCAGGGGTCGAGATGTCCAAAACATCTTGAAGGCCTACAAGGTTAGCCTTTATCCTAGGGGTTGCCTACTCTTTGAGTCTTGTCACAAGGGTTCAATGATCAACCATACCCCTTGCTAGTTTAGAACCTGTGACTTCCATGGAGATACTACATGTTCTTAACCGTTAGGTCCACTTAGGCGACTATGGCCATAAAAAAGTTCTTAACCGTTAGGTCCACTTAGGCGACTATGGCCATAGAAAAGTTGATTCAGTATATCATGTCTATGGCCATAAAAAAAGTTGATTCAGTATATCATGTCTATCCAATAATAGAGTTGAGATGTATAGAAAATCGTGATATCTATCTTTCTAGAGTGTAATCTAGCTATACTACAGGTCATATATCTCTAATAAAAAACAAAACAAAAAAATATTTTTTTTTTCTTGGTAATTTTATTTCTACAAAGCACAAAATATTGGCAGATGTATATAAGGCAAAAAAAAATAATGCCACATACATTGTCAACATAAAACAAATTTTTTTTGGTATATCATCCATGTCAAAAACACCAGGGTATCATCATCATTTTTTTTAGGCTGCCCAAAGACAATCAGGCAGATCCTGAATGTCCACCGGATTACCTCCACCAGGCCGCCCATGGAAACAAACGAACCACAGTTCAAGAACAGAGCCATTGCCATACTCCCGCAGGAGAAGATGACAAAAAACTGCCAGGTTAGGGCAGCTCCTGTTTATGATGCCGGCCGGAAAAGGGAGGGCACGCTGCAAAGCCCGTCGGAACCTTCGACAGCTTGAGGGCAGGCAACCACACCGCCTCCAAGCCAACCACGGACACTGAACCACAGTCCAACAACCACCGCCACACATAGGGAATTCCGCCGACTACAAAGACCAAGCACGAAGCCCCGCCACTGAAGAACGCCGCTGCCGCCGCAAGAAACGGGTCGCCGCGCAAGGGAAAAACCAGCAAACCTGTGGAAAAAACAAATAAGTCCACATAAAGTTCTCACCCAATGCTCCCGCAGAGGAAGGGGAAAGCAATTGGGTAAAAAGACCCAAGCCGCCTGGATAGGGATCGACTCTCAAAACAGAGCAGAGCCCCCAGTAAGACTAGCATCTACAGCATCAACACTGATCTTAAAGATGATTCTGATAGATGGATCAATACCGCAATATGTGTCGTAGGCAGCCCACATCGGAAGAGGAGGTGGATGCACACCGCCCAAGCGAGAGGAACGCGGAATACACTCGAACCGATCGATGGAGCGAGAGGGAGAACCTCGATCTTGCTCAACATTTGCTTGTAAGAAGACAAACCCCCAAAAAGATCAAGAATTCCAAGCTTCAAACAAGCAACACGCCAGAAACCACCAAAAGCCACGAGCCCTCACGAGGGAGTGGATGGCGCGTGCAGGTGCCTCCCAGTGCCCAACAATATCGGTTCCCAGCTTCTTTGGAAACGCAAGATACCATGGCCAAAGAACCTTGTCTAGAACACATCCTGGCATGCGCCAGCATCTCGAAAATGCCCGATGCGATTCGATCTCGTGAACTTCGTCCACCCCAGCCGTTAATCGATCAGTCAACCTAAACGACCCCATCGGCCAGAACGTTGTAAATCCAACCCTCAAAGAAAACCCTGCAAGAACAGGAAGGAGTGGGTGGAGAAGNGTCCCCCCCAGCCGTTAATCGATCAGTCAACCTAAACGACCCCATCGGCCAGAACGTTGTAAATCCAACCCTCAAAGAAAACCCTGCAAGAACAGGAAGGAGTGGGTGGAGAAGGAGCCCGTGCCAGTAAGGCAAACCTAAACACTTTCTTGGTTCAAAAGCAAAATAAGTTATAGTGGGGACCTTTGGCACTAGGCTTGGTGCGTTCTTCGTAGTTGTTGCATGCATTGCTTTGAATGCCATTCTCATGGTTTCCTTTGCAAGTAGATTCAACTTGGCATCCATCCTCATGGTGGCCTTGGCTAGCAGGTTGAGCTTCGCATACATCTTGTGGACCTGCTCATGAAGCTCATCCATAAGTAGAAGGATTTCCTCTCTCTTCACGACAGTTTGAGTGCCTTTCCAAGCAATGACTTCATTTGCCAATATAACATTAAGTGTCTTGTGTTCTCGAAATCCTAGCATCTCAAGTCCATTTCACCATCTCTTGCTACAGTTATTCAACGCTCTTCATCTCTTCTTGTTTCACCTAGGTCTTTGCTTTATCAATTCCGTATTGGATAGGTGAAAAAAAAAACCTTCTATATTGCACCTTTAAAGTTTTGGTTTCCTGCAACGCACAAGGCATGTGGGTTTGGCCTCATCCCCTACCGCACCTTCACATTATTCCTTTACTAACCATATTTGCAATGATGAATCATCTAACCATCTACAGTCGCCTTCAGTAGGAACCCACTAGAGTTTAGTCCCTTGATTGCACCTATCAATTCCACTAGAGTTTAGTCCCCTGATTGCACCTATCAATTCAAAAATCTTTCTCCTCAGTGGTTAAGACAAAGTTCACCTTTGTTGATTCGAATGGATCCTCATTAAAACTTTGCAATCAAAATTAATTTTTGCAAAATTAATTTCAGCCTTGAGCTGGAAGACAAAGGGCCAAAATGCCTCAAGAAGGTGAAATGAATCACCTTGATGGTAAAGAGTGTTAGCTTGATGAAACAAAAATCCAACTAGAGGGGGAATTGAAGCTTGGAAAGCAAAAGGGCATTGTCAAAGAAGAGGGCTCGAAGATGCAGCTTGCTCGAAGATCGATGAATGAAGGAGTTGTTGTGTCTTTCCACGCATGAGCATAAGGTTGTTTGAGCCATGGAATTTGCAATATTGCTAGTGAGTAACAATGTATTAAATCTCATATGAGAATGCATAACCACCTTGTAATATATTTTTGAGCAATTATAATTCTCCATGAATGTTGGCTTTCCCATTTGGGTTTTCGGGGTAAAATCTCAGTGTCAATGTCTTTGTTTCTGCCATTTTTGTCACTGCATTGCATTGTTGTTCAGTACTATGGTGGTTTAATCACGCACACTCTATACTTTGTTTAATTGTGGTGACATTTGAATGTACCATTGGGCAAAAATTAACTTCATGTTTGGTGAAATGAAAATCCATCTTTGATGGGACGAATTTACATTGCCTAGGGTGAATTGGCAATACCCAAGGTGTTCATTTCATTTACTGGGGAGAATTAAAAATGTTGGGGCAAATTTAAAGATGCCTATGTGTTTTTCGTAGCTATTGGGTGTTTTTAACCAGTGCCAGACACATTATTATTGTTGTTGGGTGCATATTAAACTGTTGCAAATGAATAACATGTTTTTTTGGTCATATTTAATTGTTGGAGGATGAACAAAAACGTTTTTTATTATGACTGTGGTTTTCATTAACTAATCAACCCAATTTTCATTGCAAAAAAACATTTAATTTTATTTCCTCATAAGTATTTGGGTTGGTAAAACAGATGGGCCATAGGCCTACCATTTTCGGATCCTCTGTCTATCTAAAATCTTAGTCCAGACCTATTGTTTCTAGATGGAAAGAGTTAAGGCAGGGGGACTGATCGGTCAATAGCTTTCTATAATCACCTTCCCCATGCTCCGCAATCATATTGTTGTTCTTGTCCAATGTTGTCGCCAAAGGAGGAGCCATTGTAGTCACCATAATAATCAAAACTACCAAAGTATCCCCAATCTTGTTTAGATCAATTGCCTACATAATTCGAATGCCTTCCCAACTAGCAATGTTAACTTGCTTGTAGGGTTCATGTTGAAACCTGCTTTGTCCAACTTCCATCACCACTATATGTCCCCACATCCCTTTTAAGTGTCGAGTTCAATGCTTGGTGTTTGGGCTCACATGGAGCTATTTGATGCGTCCCTACTATTTGATAAGGGGAATAGTATATATAAGTTACACAATATTTTTATTTAATAATAAAATATTTGATAAATTTTTTCAATTTATATAATTTTTATTTTATAAATTTAAATAGTAAAATTTTAAAGTACCAATTTACACACATAGTTCAATTGCACTTTTACCTAAATCAACGGGGGCATTGAATGAATCCCACAATATTCAAAGAGGCAATCAACTTTGAGACTTGACCCTTGGACCTCATGCTTGAAATTCACAACATTCAATTGATCAAGCTATAACCCACTAAGCTGCGTTATTTCAATGATGCACCATTTATATTTTTAATATTAATAATTAATATGAGTACCATCCATTATTTCAATGTTACAAGTACCATGTATATTTTTATTATGAATAACTATTTAAAGTACTATCAATTATTACCATGTACATTTACTTGAAGCCACTCTATGATGACATATGTGGAGTACTTGACCTTTTGGAAGAAATATCTTTTCTCCATATCTATACGGAGCAGAATGCACACGTTGATCTACTTTCAAAGGCAGGGCTTCAGTTACCAATTGACACTTGGAAAGTATGAGAGGTCAACAAAGACATAATCAAGGAATTGGATCCTGGACCCTATACACGATGATTGATCTACCCATGGAGCCCCGTCTCCGTGGTGCATATATTTTGCAGGAGCAGATCCGTTTCCATTTTTAGTCATCCATGACATATTTATATTCATGCTATATCCACAATTATGGATGATAATCTTTTGTGTTGATGTACCAACTATTGTTTATATGTGAAAAGTGTGATAGACATGTAGCATCATCGAAGAGTTTTTGATGATGAAACCAGTTGTTGTATATCTATACGGAGCAGAATGCACACGTTGATCTACTTTCGAAGGCAGGTCTTCAGTTACCGATTGACACTTGGAAAGTATGAGAGGTCAACAAAGACATAATCAAGGAATTGGATCCTGGACCCTATACACGATGATTGATCTACCCATGGAGCCCTATCTCCATGGTGCATATATTTTGCAGGAGCAGATCCGTTTCCATTTTTAGTCATCCCTGACATATTTATATTCATGCTATATCCACAATTATGGATGATAATCTATTGTGTTGATGTACCAACTATTGTTTATATGTGAAAAGTGTGATAGACATGTAGCATCATCGAAGAGTTTTTGATGATGAAACCAGTTGTTGTATATTTATGTTTAAGGCAATATCCGAAGATGATTACGCAAGGAAATACATCTGCCAAGTGAACAATATGGTTCAGAGTTTTATTAATAAAATTTTTAGTTGTGATTTTTTTTTGGGGGAGAAAAAATTATTTCAATGTTATAAGGTATCTTGTATATTTTTAATATAAACACCCATTAAGAGTACCATCAATTATTTCAATGTTATATTTGCCAACTATATTTTAAATATTAACAATTATTATGACTAGCATACATTATTTCAATGAATAATTATTGTGAATATATCCATTATTTCAATGAACAATGATTGTGAGCATAGTCATTGTAACTAGAGATTGATGGTTCTTAGAGAGAAGCTTTGACAATTAGGTATTTTCTCTGCACCTAGGGTTTCATGTATTTTTTGAGGGATATATTTCCCCTTTCTCCTACTTCAAGGACATTCTTGGCAATTCTCAAGTTGCCACAGGTCATGAATCCACTAAAATGACAAACAACAAGATCCTTGCAGCCTAGTAAGGTGTCAATTGGCAAGATGCCTATCCAACCACAATAGTCAAGCTTGAACTTTAAAAAAACATCGAAGGGTGTCTAAACAAGTCACATGACACTCCAAGCTATGTAGTCACCTTGGGATGTATATGAGTCTGAATGCAATACATGATGGAACATGCCATCATTTGCAAAGTTTTAGGTATGCGGTCTGTGGGAGCTACACTAAATGGTGGGTCATGACCCATTGGAAGCCGAAAGGATCCATCAACATCAAGCTATGCGCAAAAGAGTTAGGGGCCATTTGTGCATACTTGTTTTTCTTTGTGCATAGATCAAATCAGTTCCATACTTTTTCAACTCCGTTGGAATTTAAATATTAAATTTTTAAAGTACCAATTTACACAAATTGCACTTTTACCTAAATCAACGGGGGCATTGAATGAATCCCACAATATTCAAAGAGGCAATCAACTTTGAGACTTGACCCTTTGACCTCCTGCTTGAAATTCACAACATTCAATTGATCAAGCTATAACCCACTAAGCTGCGTTATTTCAATGATGTACCATTTATATTTTTAATATTAATAATTAATATGAGTACCATCCATTATTTCAATGTTACAAGTACCATGTATATTTTTATTATGAATAACTATTTAAAGTACTATCAATTATTACCATGTACATTTACTTGAAGCCACTCTATGATGACATATGTGGAGTACTTGACCTTTTGGAAGAAATATCTTTTCTCCATATCTATACGGAGTAGAATGCACACGTTGATCTACTTTCAAAGGCAGGGCTTCAGTTACCGATTGACACTTGGAAAGTATGAGAGGTCAACAAAGACATAATCAAGGAATTGGATCCCGGACCCTATACACGATGATTGATCTACCCATGGAGCCCTGTCTCCGTGGTGCATATATTTTGCAGGAGCAGATCCGTTTCCATTTTTAGTCATCCATGACATATTTATATTCATGCTATATCCACAATTATGGATGATAATCTTTTGTGTTGATGTACCAACTATTGTTTATATGTGAAAAGTGTGATAGACATGTAGCATCATCGAAGAGTTTTTGATGATGAAACCAGTTGTTGTATATCTATACGGAGCAAAATGCACACGTTGATCTACTTTCAAAGGTAGGTCTTCAGTGACCAATTGACGCTTGGAAAGTATGAGAGGTCAACAAAGACATAATCAAGGAATTGGATCCTGGACTCTATACACGATGATTGATCTACCCATGGAGCCCTGTCTCCGTGGTGCATATATTTTGCAGGAGCAGATCCGTTTCCATTTTTAGTCATCCATGACATATTTATATTCATGCTATATCCACAATTATGGATGATAATCTTTTGTGTTGATGTACCAACTATTGTTTATATGTGTAAAGTGTGATAGACATGTAGCATCATCGAAGAGTTTTTGATGATGAAACCAGTTGTTGTATATTTATGTTTAAGGCAATATCCGAAGATGATTACGTAAGGAAATACATCTGCCAAGTGAACAATATGGTTCAGAGTTTTATTAATAAAATTTTTAGTTGTGATTTTTTTTTGGGGGAAAAATAATTATTTCAATGTTATAAGGTATCTTGTATATTTTTAATATAAACACCCATTAATAGTACCATCAATTATTTCAATGTTATATGTGCCAACAATATTTTAAATATGAACAATCATTATGACTGGCATACATTATTTCAATGAATAATTATTGTGAATATATCCATATTTCAATGAACAATGATTGTGAACATAGTCATTGTAACTAGAGATTGATGGTTCTTAGAGAGAAGCTTTGACAATTAGGTTTTTCTCTGCACCTAGGGTTTCATGTATTTTTTGAGGGATATATTTCCCCTTTCTCCTACTTCAAGGACATTCTTGGCAATTCTCAAGTTGCCACAGGTCACGAATCCACTAAAATGACAAACAACAAGATCCTTGCAGCCTAGTAAGGTGTCAATTGGCAAGATGCCTATCCAACCACAATAGTCAAGCTTGGACTTTAAAAAAACATCGAAGGGTGTCTAAACAAGTCACATGACACTCCAAGCTATGTAGTCACCTTGGGATGTATATGAGTTTGAATGCAATACATGATGGAACATGCCATCATTTGCAAAGTTTTAGGTATATGGTTTGTGGGAGCTACACTAAATGGTGGGTCATGACCCATTGGAAGCCGAAAGGATCCATCAACATCAAGCTATGCGCAAAAGATTTTTTCATTGTTGTTTTGATTTGTGCAAAAGAGTTGGGGGCCATTTGTGCATACTTGTTTTTCTTTGTGCATAGATCAAATCAGTTCCATACTTTTTTAACTCCGTTGGAATGTGCATGTGATATTGGGTGGAAAGATTTGATCTAGACACGGGAGACTTTTCAAAATCCCCTGTTTCGATAAGACTCTACTCCTTGTCATTGGATTTCTAGGATGAAGATTCTATAACAAGAATTGGCAACTGTTGTAAAGGAAAGTTTCCTATGGCTAGGGTTTAAGAGGCCATCAACGTACTGGGGATGAAAGGTGGATGCAAATGGTTCTGCAAGTAAATACAAGCAAGATTCTGAGATTGGAATGGTTCATACCTTAGCCAAATGAAGGTTGATCCAAGCAGCCCTTCAATCCTTCTCTTGCTCCTCTTGCTCCAAGAGACCTGCAAAACAAGTTATACCTTCCTCAAACCAAATAGACTATATGAAAGGAGATTATATTCAATGAAACATGAAAACATAACCTGATAAATAACATCATATAATCATAATCAAAGATTCAATATACAAGACACGTTGATTTGGGAAGAAGAAGGACATCACATCTTTATTAATCTTGAAAACAAGTATAAGTATACATTCTCTTCAAGTTGGGCACCTCACGAAACCTTGATTTGGTTATGCTGCTTCTCTTCTCCAAGGAACTCAGCCTCCAAGCTTTGCAACACAAGGAGAATGCTTCTAGGGCAAAGGTGTGGGCAAAGAGAGCTCCAAATCCTTCAGCATAACAATGCAAAGAATCATGTCCCCCCTCATGGACCTCCCTACCTCTATTTATATGCTTTATGAAGAGTTAGGGTCGAAGACAAAGTAGTTACAACTGAAGGAGTCAGTTGCATAACTACCCAAACTACCCGAATTTCAAAATACGTATTTTTTGACATTTTCAGGAGGCATACGCGGGTTGCAGAGACAATAGTCGTGTACGCGAGGAGGTATACACGGGTTGCAATGCAGATAGTCGTGTATTTAAGGCATACACGAGTATTATATATATCAAGTCGCGTACATATGCAGGTTTCCTTAAGGAAACACGCATACACATCAAAAAAACTCATTTTAAGGGTATTTCTGGGCATTTTCAGACTTTGGTGTCTTCTGGAAAGTTTTAGCTAACTGAAATATCTTTCCAATGGTGCAAAGATGAGGTCAAACGGAGTTACAAAACTCAAGATATGGGTCCTCCAAGTTAGATGTTTTTTTCAGTGATTTTTTTATGAATTTCATGAAGTGTCGTCATGGAAGTTTCGACATGTGACGAAATCATGGGATAATGGTCATAGGTAGAGATGTGTCATTTTGAGCTATATAACGGCAACACCCTAGGGTCCTATGTCAAATCTTCATAGCCTACCAAGCTGGGTAAATACACTTTCTTATGTTGGCATTTATGTTTATATTGATGTTTGTAATCCCTCCCAACTACCATGATAATATCCTTAAGAGATAACGAATGGATTCAAACCTTGACATCCTTGACATCATTTTCATTCAAGAAACCAAGTTCTTGGAGACTTACATTCAGTAAATTTCAGAAGATTTGGTGTGGTAACATGGCAACTGGCCTAAGTGCACAAGGATTCTTGAGGGATTGACACTTCTTGAGAACCCAAATTCTATTCATCTTAGGAATTTAGTATCTTCCAGATGATGGTTATTGGATCCCTTACCAATGTTTATGGACCAACAAACCCCCATAGCAAGGAATATTTCCTTTATAGGCTCGACAATATACCTCCAAATGCTCTTGGCATCCTACAAATAATTGTGGGAGATTTAAACACAATAACAATCCTTGAGAGAAAAAAAATAGGACTTTGTAGCTTGGATGGAATTTGCAATATGTTTGTAGACAAGATAGAAGAGATCCAATTAATAGATGCCATTGACAACAATGGTAGCAATACTTGGAATAACAAAAGAGGAGGAATCCATCACTTGGTGGAAAAACTTGACCACTTTGTTCAATCAGAAATGTTTATGGATGAAAGAATACAATAAAATTCCCTCATCCTACCAAGTGCAGGCTCTCAACATTGACCAATTTTTCTCCATTGTTTAAGTCGACAAGGATCCAAGTGAATCGCTTTTCCCTTCAAAAATATGTGGTTAGATGATCCTAACTTCATAGGACTAACATATAACTGGTGAAATCATGTAGAAGATTAGTTGGGCTCATGCATGCATGTCTTTCAACAAAATATGAAAATTTTGAAATCCAAGATAAAATCTTGGAATTTAAACAACTTTGGTAGCATGAAAAAATAAAGAGATGTGATCATGCCTGATCAACATGCAAGAGGAAATCACGCCCATATGCATGAATGAAACCGCATGACAAAGTAAAAGAGACCTCAACAACCATTTTGGCTTACATGCTAGGCAAGAGGAGATTCATTAGAGTTATAAATTGTGTATCTACTGGTGGAAGGAAGGAGATACAAACTCCAATTATTCCACAAGTAAAATTTGAACCATAGAAACACTAAAACGATTATGAACTTGTAGACACTCAATGGAAGGAGCTCTATGAACAAAAGTATTTGGAAGCATAACTCAATTCCTTTTTCAAAAATCTCCTCTTTGATCGACCCATCTACAGGGAAGAAGCCACAAATATTATCCCATTGAACATTTCAAAGTTGATCACTAATGAGCAAAACAATTCCCTTATGAAGCCTATCACCGTGATGAAAGTGATGTAGTTGGTGAAAGAAATGGCACTCGGGAAATCCACAACCCCATATGGTTTTCGTACATATTTCTTCATGAATTTTGGGTTGTCATTAGGATTGAGCTTTGGTCCATTGTTGAAGACTCCAAATCCTCTAGTAATGTATTGCAAGCATTCAACCCCACTTTCCTTCCTCTCATTCCCAAGGAAAATTGTGTTAACACTCATGATTAGATTTGCTCAATTGCCTTATATATCCTATAAAGTCATCTTGAAAGTGGTAGCTAACCATCTTAAGGCTCTTATTGAGATAGTCATCTATAGAGAGTACGGAGGATATGTGGGAGGAAGACAAATCCTAAATGGCAATATCATTGTCACCCTTTGTAGATTTTCTAGATATAGGGCACACTGGAAATACTGATCTCAACACGGTCACAAATCTCTCTAATCCCAAGCAATATACTAATATTAATCTTAATCCCAGAGAACATAAAATCATGAAGTAATGAATTATAATAAGCAACACATGCGATCTCTACAACTTTTAACAATAGCAATCACACATAAATTAACACAGTGTTTTTGGTCAAATGACCTTGGAAAAAACCTTGTGGTAAAACCAATGAGAGATGGAAGCATATTTTATAATCTTTATAAAATTACAATTGATACAATACAGTAATCCAACATGGACTTATCTTTGAGCCACATAGGATCTAATTATGATTTGATGGAAGATGGGTGATGCGCCCCTCTGGCTGACTGTGCTTTTCACTCTAAATGAATGTGCCCCTCAACTGAATTGGACCATATGCTTTGAATGTATCGCTCTCTGAAATGATATCTAATCGATACCTCTTGTCCACCTACCTCTGAATCACTATCTCAATGAATCTCTCTCTCGGATCTGGAAGACCTGTATCTCAGAGCTCACCCTCCTTAGTGAAATGCGCTCCTCTTCTCAGGAATGTGTCCTCAAACTGGTGAATGAATACTGTGCTCTATCACTGGATCAACCTCACTCTGAACCAATCTATGACTCCAAAGTGTTCTCCCTCTGCCACAAAGGAAGTGTACCTCATCTATCTTAGATCAAAACCCTCTCTCTCTTTCAGACTGCGGCCTCTCCTCTCAAGAATGTTCCCTCTTGCATACACTGATTCTCCCTCCTCTTTAGATACCCGAATCTCACAAGTGATCACTGACTTTTTCCTCTTGAATGTCTTTTTCTAATTTGTCAATGAGATTAGGGTTCCAAAACTGTAATTTCATTCTCATGCACAAATCACACAAGCGCATTAAAAAATACACGCATGTTCATGCAATGTACAAATCTCATGCACATGCACATGCATCATGCATATTTCATGCACATGCACACCTACTTTCCATGCACATGCACCTCACACAACACCATTAAAAACTTGTGCATCCTTGCACTCCTCGCATCCAACTGGAAGTCACTGAAACCTTTGCATGTCTTTATCACTGAATCCATGACTACTGGTAGAGTGTTTCTCACACACTACATCCCTACTTATATTGATAATTTTTATTATTATAATCCTCCCTTGTCCATTTTGGTCAATTATGTCTAAATTATGAGTCTTTTCAGTCTATATTTAGTCACTAGCATCATTGGGTCCACATGGCCTAATTGGGCCACATGTTCGGGTTAGTAGAGTGTGGGGAACACTAGTTGAGGCTAACTGCCACTGAATGCACTTGCTTGCATCAGTTTAGGAGCCTCCTAGACCAATCCCTACGATTTAGGAGCCACTGGGAGTGTAGGAACCAACCTCCTTCAGTTGAGTTCAGTTAGTGACTAGTTAAGCCTAGTTAGGAGTCAGTTACATTCAGTTACATCCAATTACATTCAGTTAGCGCCAATCATTGATTGATTGCATGTGGGAAGGCGCAATTCCTTACCTGCCACATTCATTTGGACTAGTTAACTGATTCTAATTGATTGGTGCACTGATTTATACAACTGGAGCTAACTAGTTGGGCTCTGATAGTGATTTAGACATGTCTAGTTATCCATGCAACTAGGTAGATTCAATCAATTCGAACTCCTCTCTCATGCATTCGAATTGTCTGGTTATTAATACCAGTGTATTACATTGTAATTATCTATCCAATTACTTTTGATTAATGAAAGCATTACACAGTTGCAAGCCATTTTTGCACTGTTTCATTCTTCAATTCTAAGTAAAATTGTATGATCTATCTTGTGAGTTGTGTGTTGATCCACAGATCTATGTGCTCAATTTTATAATAAATTACCTTCATGCTCATCATAACCACATGAAGGACATCTCAAGATACACATATCTCTAACACTATTGACTTGATACACTCAATGAATAAAGGAATAACCACATGAATGATGATCAAGCTAGACATGTCCAAGGCCTTTGGAAAACTCTAATAAACCTTCATCCCACAAATGTTTGAAGCCTTTGGATTCGATGAATGGATCCAGTGGATTAGGAACATGATAAAATGAACTTTTTACTTCATTCTTATTAATGGCTATCCATCCGACCCCTTCTCATTAAGAAAAGGAATCATGGAAGGATATCCCCTCTAACCCTTCATTTTCATTTTAATGGTTGAAGGCCTAGGGTGTAGCCTTTCCAAATCCAAAGAATTAAAGAATGTTAATAGTTGCTCCTACGCTCCACTAGATGAAATTGTCTCTCACTTTTAATTTTTTGATGATACAATGCATGTAGGCATAATCACCATTTTTGACGCCAAATCCTTGAAGCATGTACTTGACACCTTAGCTTCAAAAGGGAAACTAAATGGTTTCAAATTATTGATTTTTCTTCTTCCACACTTGCCTTGCTATCCAAAGGCACATTAGTAAGACTACTAGATTTAACATTATAACCCTTCCCTCTCTCTACCTAGGTATCCCCTTAATCGAGAATGCTAGAAGGAACCTATCACAGGAAATGATTTTCACAAATACCAGGAAAATGTTGCATAACTTGACATTTGGATACATCTCCCTTGTTGGCCATATAATCCTCATCAAGTCTATTCTTCATTGCATCCTTATCTTCAATTTATTATTTCTAATTGGGTTGGTTAAAGTCCTTAAACAATTAAATAACATTCAAATAAGTTTCGTTTGGGGAGGACCCTCATTGGAAAGAAATGGCCTCTAGTGGGATGAAAGGAAATTTTCATGCCAAGGACCCAACGAAGGTATATACTAAAGAACCTAATAAACCACAATGCTACTTTAGGAGGAAAAACTCTTTGGAGATCAATGCTTTCCCTAAAATATCCAAGGAAAATTTTAGGGAATCCAAATATGCTCAAGTAATTGATGATTAGGAAATTTTACCTCTGTGAATAATCTCCTATGCTGGACCCTTCATTTGGAACCACCCCAAATCTCACTCAAATATGATCCATATGAATAACATATAGGGGATAAAAGACAATTGAACTACAAATTTATGGGAAGAGACTTGACAACATAAGACCCCCCTAATACAGAACCATGCTATCAACTTTTGAGCCATGAATTCTTTGAAAGTGGGTTGGAAAAAATTCCACACTTAGGGAAAGGTTTCTATGCAAACATCCCTCCTCTGCACACAAAATGGAGCAACAAAGATTCCCAGCTAGAGACTATCCTTACTCAAGAAAAATATGAATTTTGGATAATCCTTCACACAAGAGTCATTCATTGGCAAGGTCTAGATACTCCGATATACCTTGGTCCATCTAGATACCTCATGTGTGAAGAAAATGAAGAATCAATGGAACACATTTTAAATTGATGTAGCTTCTATTGCTTGCTTTGGGATTTGGGTGCCACCTACTTTAGAGCCATGGACATAAGTCAACTTCCAATTCTTTCCACTCTATCCAATTAGTACTCAAATCCATTCACATACAAGATAGGCAACTATGCATGGATTAAATTCCCAAGCCTCATCCTAACAAATATAGAAAGAAAGGAACAACAAGATCTTGAAGAAAAAATCCCATTCTTGATTAAAGAGATGGACGATGCTAGAATAGAACATAGGAGAAACCATGTATCCCGATATCTACTCTTTTTATGATCTTAATTGGGAGGGACCCTTGTTGCAAATAAATCATGGTTCATTAGGGTCTAGCTAGTCCACCCTTCCCCAACAATTGGTCTCCACCCTTGACAACCATAAAAAACTAAACTTCGATGGTATTTATAAGGGAAATCATGGGCCAACATGCATCAGAAGAGCATTCAAAGATTTCGAAGGAAAACATATTCTCCTTTACTTCAACTTTAGAGGAATTAATACCAATAAATCTGTTGAGATGAAAACTCTTGAAGCAAGTCTTGTTCTTGACAAAAGCATAATTGTTCCAATCTTCTCATTGAAGCAGACTCCTGAATTTCCATTGAATCTTTGAGCAATCTTTGCACCAAGTGTAAAGTTGGAAAATGTCTTGATGCACTAGAAATTCACTTTTGCCTTGACAAACATTCTCCACTTGATCAATAATCTTTAGATTGCCTCTCCAAGACATGTTCATTGAAAAACAAACAAGCTTGTTAATCGAATGAACAGTGAAGGCTCAAGAAACCCCAACAAGGGCCCTAAGCTCACCTATTGCAACATAACCAATAGAGACCGACTACTGCATAATTGCACCCTCATAACTTTGGGGGACATGGATATTTCTCAAAATACTAGGGTGGAGAACATGGGATTTGGATGCAAATTGATACAGGGATTTCTGAAGCATGAAAAAAAAAGAATGATGCATGGATTTATGAGGGTCATACATTTGACTTGGTTATCCGTTTAAGCTCAAATTTAATAGGAAGTTGCGTTTGAAGTGTTCACTGTAGTGATTGATTAGATCCTTCTAATGAGAGTTTTTTTCGACACTTTTCTGGAGCCAAATTCCTTCACATAAGGCCTCAAATTGGGGTTTTATTGTTTTTGTGGGATTTTAAAATTTATAATTAGCAATTATCTCTTAGTTTATTCACCTAATCATAAAAGCGAGTTGACACCTAGTGTCGTTCTAGTTTGCTTTTAGTCAACGGTCAATTTTAGAGTCATGCGAGAATTTTCAAAAATTAGTGATTTCTGAAAATCTCACATAGTAGTTATAAAGGGTGGAACCTTCATTGTAATAGTTAGGATGGAGAATGGATAAAAGATAGTTATTTTTTCCACTCTCATGTGTTTGCATGGTTTTTAGATCTTGTGGATGAATCAAATTTTATTGGCTACATCATGTGGTATCAAAGTAGTAAGATGGCTAGGAGAGGAAAAGGAAGAGCAGGTCTTTCTCAAATGCGTAGAGATATGGAAAACCTCCAAAGGAAAATAACAAATCTTACAAACATGTTGGCTAATCAGAGGATAATACGAAGAGAAACGTTTGATGAGGAGATAGACCAAGGAGGTGTAGATCAACATATAGAACATGAAGAAGGAGAAAAATAATGCATACATTTTGAAGAAATGACGCTCAAGGCTCTATAAGGGAGAAATGATGGGATCAAAATGGAAGTTTCAGACTATACAGGGAGTCTTAAACTAGAGGAGTTAATAGATTGGGTGAACTCCCATGGTATTTTTTTTGAATGGAAGCCTATGAAAAAATAAAAGAAGATGAAATTTGCATACACAAAGTAGAAGGGCCACTCCATGATTTGGTGCGATCATGTGCAAAAAGACATAACAAAAAGAGGAAATGACAAAATAAAGACCTGGAATAAGATGTAAAAAAATTGTGAGATATTTTTTTCCCATTGGACTGTGCACATACCCTTTTTCATAGATTTCAAAACTTGAAGTAAAACTGTCCACGGTGGAGGAACTCACACACGAGTTTTATCAGTTGTCCATTCGTGTGGATCACCAGGAAATTGATGAGAAATTGGTTGAAGGGTATGCGAATTGTTTTGAAGTTTTCTATTCAAGAAGAATTGATTTTGTATAGGGTTCATAGAATGGAAGAGGCATACCAATTAGCCTTAAACGCTGAGGAAAAACAAAACCAAAATTTTTCTCTAAGGAGTAAAGGAACAAGGAGGGGCACATCGTCTTCCTCACGGGGTGGATTTAATTATGGTAGAGGTGAATCATCTCAAGGAGATGAGAAAGAAGAAGATGCTCGAAAATATAACCCGAACCAACTGCAAGGAAGATGATTTCATAGGGGTAGAGGTTATGATGGTGGTAGAGGAAGACCTTGTTGGTGTTTTACGTGTGGTGTAGAGGGTCATCGAGCATTTGAATACTCAAATTATCACATGCACGAGCTAAAGCAAGGACAACAACCTAGTTTAAACTTGGTCCAAGATGAGAATGAAGAAGAAGGAGATGATTATGAAGTCTCTCCTGATATGGGGGAAAATCTCATGATACGAAGTTCAATGGTGATTCCCAAAAAATAACAAAGATAGAGTAGAGACAATGAATATTTGTGGATTCAAACAAATATTTTTTGAACCAGGTGCACTTCCAGAGGAAAGGTATGTCAAGTTATTGTTGATAATGGTAGTTGTGAGAATATAGTTTCCGAATAGATGGTAGGTAGGTTGAAATTGCGATGTGAAACAAAACCCCACCCTTACCGAATTGCATGGCTCAAAAAATGGAATGAAGTCACCATTAATAAAAGATGTTTGGTCAATTTTTCCATCGGTAAGACTTATAAAGATGAAGTATGATGCGATGTCATTCTGATGGATGTGTGTCATCTGTTATTGGGGAGGTATATTGTGATGCCTCACATGTAGGAATTGGAGCTGTACTTATCCAAGTAGGTAGACCGATTACACTTTTTAGCGAAAAGTTGAATGAGGTAAGAAAGAACTACTCCACATATGATGTAGAGTTTTATGCAATTGTACAAGCATTGCGACACTGGAGGCATTATTTAGTACTGAAAGGGTCTGTGTTATTTACTGATCACATTGCATTAAAGTATGTAAACACCCAAAATAAATTGAATAGTAGGCATGCAAAATGGGTCTCTCTCTTACAAGGATACACATTTGTTCTAAAGCACAAATCAGGAAGGCATAATCAGGTTACGAATCCTTTAAGTCGGTGCACTGTTCTTTTAATAAGCATGGAAAATCAAGTAAGTGGGTTTGTTGTATTAAAGGATCTCTACGCATCAGATAACGATTGTTGGGAAACTGTGGAACAATTGAAAAATCCAATCGCCGAGAACATGGATCTTATTCAAGGTGAATATTTTATGCAAGATGGATACCTCTTCAAAGGAAAACAATTATGCATTCCAATAGGTTCTGAGGGAAAATATTATCAAATAACTTCACAGTAGTGGCTTGGCAAGACATTTTGGAAAGGATAAGAAGCTAGCCTTAATCCAAGATAAGAATTACTAGCTGAAGATGAAAAATGATATAACCAGGTATGTGGCATGGTGTAGAAATTGTCAAATGGTTAAAGGACAATCACATAATACAAGGTTGTACATGCATTACCAGTGCCCACAGGACCATGGACAAATCTGAGCATGGACTTTGTGTTGGGGTTCCCAAACACACAATAGGATAATGACTGTATTTTTGTGGTTGTTGATAGGTTCTCTAAAATGGCTCATTTCATTGCTTGCAATAAAAATAGTGACGCATCAAGGGTGACGAAATTGTTAGATTGCATGGTGTTCCAAAAACTATTACCTCTGATAGAGATACTCAATTATTGGGCCATTTTTGGAGGAATTTATGGAAGAAAATGGATACTAAATTACAGTTCAGCAGTACTTATCACTCCCAAACAGATGGGAAAACCAAGATAGTAAATCAGAGTTTGGGAAACCTGTTATGTAGCATTGTCGTAGAGAAGCCCAAGCGCTAGGATTTGGCTTTACCTCAAGCATAATTTTCCTACAATAGTTCAATGAATAGATCTACAGGTAAGTATCCATTTCAGGTTGTTTATGATAGAAAATATCCTATGGGTGTCCTAGATTTGGTGCAGCTACTGCTTGGTGATAGAATCAGTGATGATGGGGAAGCATTTGCAGAATACATTCAACATTTGCAACAACAAGTGAGACGAAAACCGCAGGCCAATAATGAGCAAACAAAATTATGAAAGATGCTCATCGACGACATCATGTATTCAAGGAAGGTGATTTGGTGATGGTTTATTTACGAAAAGAGTGGTTTCCTAGAGGAACCTACCACAAATTGAAGTATAAGAAAATTGGTCCTTGCAAGATTCTCAAGAAAATTAATGACAATGATTATAAGGTCGATTTATCATCCGATCTTGACGTTTCTGATTTATATATCTTCCATGGGGACGATCTGGGTGATGAAAGCGAGGCGGAGGTGGATTGGCAACATGCCATTCCAAGAAAGAAAAAAGGAAAATATTGCCCATATCTTAGATGAGGAGACCCTTCATACTTGGAAAGGTCAATACATTAACCGATATATGGTCCAGTGGGAAGGTTTAACACTGAAATAGAGTACATGGATTACAGAGGGGTACTTGTTGAATCTAGATCCTGTTAAGTGGTAGCAATTTGAAGACAACAACTTGCAAGAGATGCATTCTTTTCAACCAGAGGAGAATGATGCAACAATTTCTGAAGGATGAAAAGAAAGAATGATGCATGGATTTAAGTTGGACATAAATTTTGACTTGGTTATCCATTTGGGCTCAAATTTAACAGGAATTTGCATTTCGAAGTGTTCAATGTAGTGATCGATCAGATCCTTCTGATCATAGTTTTCTTTGACACTTTTTCCGGGGCCAAATTTCTTCATACAAGGCCTCAAATTGGGGTTTTAGTGTTTTTGCAAGATTTTTAAATTTGTAATTATCAGTTATATCTTAGTTTATGCACCTAATCATAAAATCGAGTTGACACCTAGCATCTCTCTAGTTAGATTTTAGTTAGTGGTCAGTTTTAGAGTCATGCAAGAATTTAAAAAAATTAGCAATTTTAAAAAATCTTAGATTTCAAAAATCTCATATAGTAGTTATAAAGGGTTGAACCTTCATTGTAATAGTTAGGATGGAAAATGAATAAAATATAGTTATTTTTTCCACTCATGTGTTTGCATGGGTTTCAGATCTTGTGAATGAATAAAAATTTATTGGCGACATCACAAATGCATTGTGAATGAGGTGTAAAGTGAAAGATGGAGAGAAATATTTGTATTCAATGTTGAATGTGGTGATGTGGGAATGCACGGAAATGACAACACAACTCTTCAAACTCCGCATTATGCATGCATAATGTGCAAACACAAAAATGAAAAAAATTAATGAAAAGATGAAAATTTAGGCTTAATCACCCTCCACATTGGTTGTGGTGATGCATGAATGTAGGGACTTAACCATGGTAGGAAAGGGAAACAAGACTCTTTGCACTCTACATTTTGAACGTGGAATGTAGAAATGCGGGGATGCGAGAATCTAGGGACTCGATTGCTACATGAGCATAGGTGACATCTTTGTAAGAGGACTAGATCCTCATGTAAATGTAATGAAGCATCTAGATAGTTATGGTTTAGTCCACATAGAGAGTATTTAAATCATGTAAATGCCATGTAATGAGAAATAATATGCTTAGTTAGTTAGCATATATTAAGATTTAAAGAAATAGTAGAGATTTGACATGATTTCCTTATCCATCTTTAGTGGCTCTAGATTAGACTTCCCAGTTTGTATTTAAACGCAATCCAACATTGTAATAAGTAGAATTGGGAGTATCTTTTGATCCCCTCTTTCCATGAAGAATATTAATCATCCATCTTTGTATTTGATATCCAAATTCTAAGTGTTATTTTGAGGATCCTATTGATTTTGTATTTAGTTCTTTGTGGAAAGACCCCTTCAAGTACTATGGAATATCTACGTTTGGGTTGTTAATAAATGTTTGTGATTATTTGCTCTATTTAATGTTTCAAGTTTTATTCTTTGTGCGCTTTGTATCATCAACCATGGTGACTACAGAAAAATGAAATAAAATTTGGAAACTAAGCTCCACACTTCACACTAGATGTGACAATGTGGGAATACAAAGACTCCACCATGATGGAAAAGAGCTACAAGACTTTCCACAATCCAAATTCCACACTCGGAATGTGAAAATGCAGAAATACAAAAAAGAAAAAAAACTTGAAAACTAGACTTGCACTCCACATTGGATACAAGATAGGATATTGTGGCAAAATGATAAACATGATTTTGAAAGAAAACTATGCTTTCAAAATACTTAATTTTTTAAATTACTTCATACCTTATCTTTTTTGAACATTTTGTCATTTTTTATAATTTTACCTTTTTAAAAAATATATATTTTTATCAATTAAAAAATACTATAAATGTATCTATTATTATTCCTTGCACGGAGGAAATATTGTAATCCACCGAGTTTTGACATTTGTGCCATATCAATTACACATTTTTAGGATATTCTTTTATACAGTGATCAACATATTTTCCTATATTTATGTCCCCGACAGGGGGATATATATGAATCGGTCAGGCCGATTATTTCGACGAATTTGTAGCAACTTCAAGAAAACATATAATTTTTCCTATAGTTATATCAATTTTTTTTTTTGAAATTATTTAAATCTTGATTTATCTTACTTGTTATTGGTTTATATAGGTGACGTAGGCCTGGGACTTTGTGCCCCAAGACCCGCGGCGAGCTTACGTAAGCAACTTCTTAAAAAAAAGTTATGAGGCTAGTTTCTTGAGAGTTTCTTGGTAGCAAGGTAATAATGGCATATTAATTACATAAATGATGTCTCTGTGTTTTCAAATCTAATAGTCCTTTAAATTCGGTAATGAAATGACAAGTTTCAGGTAGATGGATGTTTACTGGCATTCATTCTGGGCTCGAGTGACTAGATTTACTTCCTATAAAGCCTTCATTTCCATTAAACGGTCTGGTCTGGAATCTGGATCATTTAACCTCGCTCAAGTGCTTTCCTCCATATAAATAAAATGTTTTTTCCTGAGTAGATTAAACTATCTTATCTAACTGACTTACGGAGATATTATATATGATTCACCACCATTCTCGTGAAAATGAGTAGGGCAATCTAACCTTGAAAGTAGGTCGGGCTGGGTTAAACTATCTTATTTACTGTTTGGGTAATATCTACTGTCTGGGTCGGTCAGATCGTGACTGGCTTGGCTCTCTTTATCTGTCTGTAATATTATTATACAAGGTATATTCTTACCATTTTTTTCTGATTGTATGGGCTGATTGTCTAAATGGATATCTTATATAAAATAAGAATAAAACATAAATTTAATTATCTCATATAATCATTTAATCTTATATAGCTTTTTTTAGTTTGTAAAAAAAAATCATTCAATCTCATATAAGATTTAATAAAACATACATATCTTATTAGTGGTAAAGTATTATACTTTCATCAACTTCAAACATTTTCATAGGATTTATAAAAAAAATGGTTTATTATTTATCATATAAAACTTCTCAAAATACTTAATAAGAAAATATTATTAAACATCGTATATGTCTTTTCAAAATAGTTAATAAATAAATACTTATTTGTATACACACGTAACTAGTGACATCACAAGAAGGTAAAACGTTTTTTATATCATAAAATAATAATAATTAAACTTATTCGACAATTTTAAATCTTACACCCTAACTAAACCCTATCTCATTTTGTATAATATACATATTATTTTATTTATTATTGAGTTTTTAATGGTGTGTGCTTTTTAACTTATTTGGTGTCCTCTTGTATGCGATTGTTACCCTTTCGTTGCAGCCGTCATGATTGATAGCACAAACTTTTTTTGGTTTGGACAGTGCTTGTAGTTGTTTTATAAAAATAAAAATAAAAATTGTACTATTCAATCGATATTAATGATTTAGTGCTAAACAGTTAGTTAGTTAATTCAAAATATCTGAAATAAATCAAATCTATGTAGAATCATGATATATAATAAAGTGTAAAGTTTATTTAATTAATTTTGTATTTTTATAATGTTTATGTTGTTTTACTTAGATATTACTTAGTTTTCACTGTATTGTTAATTTCACTTTTTTTTCAATACTATTAATGTAAAATTTGGTTAACTTTGTTCTTAATTTCATTTATTTAATGTTTAGAC
Source organism: Pseudotsuga menziesii (assembly GCA_001517045.1). Classification (NCBI taxonomy): domain Eukaryota; kingdom Viridiplantae; phylum Streptophyta; class Pinopsida; order Pinales; family Pinaceae; genus Pseudotsuga; species Pseudotsuga menziesii. Next base: position 587,339 of record LPNX010622020.1, read on the forward strand.
AGCTATATACTAAAGCTTTAATGCTAATACTAAGGCAGCTGTATAGTGAGTTATTGTTGCTTAAGATGTAAGTTGCTTCAAAAGATCCAACTACCTACTGCCCACTTGCATTAAAGCCTGCCCAGTAGCTTTAATTTTCGCCGTCTTTAGATGTGCTTCCTCGTACGCCGTTTGTCTTTACTTCCTCATCCGTATTTCTCTTAGTTTTCTACCGGCGTGTTCTTCATAAAAGTAAGATTGCAGAGATTGATTTGAGTTACAGTAGAATGGAATTTTTTGAAATGAGTTACACGATCCTGCAAATAGATCCGATGCGACTGCTGCACAGTGACCCTACAATGCTTATAGGTTGCCACGCCCAAAGCATTTTGCACATTAATCTAGTCTTGAACATTAATTAGAATTTGTATTTTTTGGTTTAAATAATAGATCTTTCTAATGATTAATACTAGGATCTATCTCTATAGTAATTACTTCAGAAAACAATTTAAATCAATGTTTTAAGAAAATGAATCGATGAACTTGTATCTTTTTCATAATTAATATTAATAATAGTATGCGATCTATCTTTATAAAAAAAAAAAAAACTTATTTTATTTATCCACAATCTTTATTTATCCACGTGGAAGGGTTTAAGGACTAGTTCGGTTTAGCAAGCAAAAGTTTAACTCTTGAAATGCAGGTTTTGTGTTTTTTCAAGGTTTTTCATGATTCCTGTTTAAGGCCGTGTTTAATGCATCCTTTTGGGCTTCGACTCTAGCTCCTTTTAAATGGGACAGGAAAATTTCAGTTAGTTGCTCATTGTGAATGCTCTGTTATTTTGAAATTGGCTGATTCCAGGGTGTTTTGTTGAGTGCCTTGTGAAAATGAAAGTGCCTAGACCTTTTCTTATTTCTGTTTCTCTTTTGGCCGATTGTTGCTTTAGGCTTGAACTCATGTTGTTAGTTGTGGGTCATGTTGTTAGTTGTGGGTGCAGTGAAGGCGGAGGTTGTTTTTTTCGCTAGTTCGAGTGCAGTGACTGGCAGAGGCTGCTTTCTTCACGGGTTTTTGTGTATGGTACTTTGGTTTGCTTGCTGGCAGTTTCTTCTATAAGGTATGTTAACCAATTCTCCTTCTTTGTAGGTTTTGCAAATTAATAGTTTTAGTGTTGTGCTGATTTCTATTACATGAAATTAGTATGCTGTATTGTATATATTGTATAACGTAGAGGTGAGCAGAGTCTTTCTGAAATACCATGGTTTTAAAAGGATAATGAACACTGCATTCTCCCCGGACCCGGACCCAGACCCGATATCTAGTTTGCTTGGGAGGAACTAAAAAATTTGAAAAAAAACACATGATATAAGGATAAAAATTGAACTTAACTCTGGATACCGGAACCTCTGTTTTAATTTTCACTACAAATTAATATGGCAATGGCTGCAATCCCTTCAATCTGTGCTGAATATTATTCCAATCTTCGATATAGTTATTGCTCTTTCCTTCCATCCGCTACTAATAAATATGAGAACGATTGTGCTAATTTTCACACTAAGAGCTCCAAACTACTTCGCTATGGTTTCACATTTTCCTATCTTCTTAGGTTTGTAAACAAGGACAGCCAGAATCTTCTTTGAAACCCTTGACCCGGTTTTAACTATCTAACTTCTTTACATTCTTCTATTAATATTGTTGTAAATTCCTGTTGTTTCAGAAAGAGGACTTCAGTTTTTAAAACCTGAAACTCAAATTAGTTCATTTATTTCCATCTATTACATGTTTAGAGCAGGATCCATCGATCTACCGGTCGATCTAAAAAAACGTCTCCTCTCCAAACGCGTTTTTTTGAGAAAGAATAATTGGGTTGGGTTCGTAGGCATATTCATCCACCGGGTTGGATAACTATCATTTCTATTTAGGTAACTTGATAAAGTCGCTTAGCGGAGCCACAGATTTGATTGCATGCATGGGAGGGATGGCATTATGGAATAGGGTTATTAGCCTTACCTTATACCTACTACAACCGGCACTGAACTGACATCACTCACTCCCTGCCATACAACCTTCTCTTTATACCGAGACCCTACAACCATGGGATGGAGTCATGCCCTGAAGTCATGATCCATATATTACAGTAAGGCACTATGATATGAACTTACCTTGTTCATACGAACCGCCTACCAGAAATACATATTTACTGACCCTATACCATGACCCTATACCATGAGGGCTTTGGAGGGAATGCGAGAATGATAAGTTTTGGAGAGAAGCTTTAAAAGAATTAAGAAAATGATAGTTTTGAAGAGAAACCTTAAAATCTATATTAATATATGTTTTTAAATTTTGAACAACCCTACTAGTGTAAACCATCGGAATTCGCTGTGCTTCCGCCAGCAGTCTTTCCACACATTCCCCTGAAATATGGTATACTGTCAAATACAAAAATGCTGACAGACTCCCTTGTTCAGATTTTTCACTAACTTAGATATTGTGCAATCCATATTTAGTGTTTGCTGTTAACCTTGTCCGTTCTCTTTTAAACTATGTCGGTCATCAATATGCACCCCACACAACACTTTAATAATTGCTATATAGACAAAGATATATACTAAAACCTGAAAAGGAAATATGGGATACCCTCAAATCCATAAACACCGGTAGAGTCCAGTTTTCACATTTTGTACACAGATTTTTCATTAACTTGGATATTGTGTAATCCGGATTCCATATCCAGTGTTGTTGTCAGCCCTATCCCCTATATTATGTTGGCGAACAATATGCAAAACCTGCAGCATTGTAATAAATGTTGCATACAGTATATATTACACTGATGTAAGGTGCATAATGTTTGCCAACTATATCCAACAACATTTGGTCATCATGTCATGAACCTAATTAATTATATTTGAAACCCCAGTATAATCTATACAGCTTGTTGATGTCGGATATAATCAAGCACTGTCCAATAACTTTGTCTGGAGCTTCTTGTATCAGGTTTACTATACCTTACACAGTACCCACTGATTTTAAAATGTGAACCCTTACAATGGACCAAATATTTGCCCTTGAAAGGTCAAAAATAATTACTATATTGAACAAAGTTATGATGAATGAATAGATGAGATAACTTTGGCACCTCGTGAACGCAACCTGAGACTTTTGAAATCATTGAAAAGAACTCGAGCGGCCGTTGAAAAAATTAATAAAGCTACAATCATCCACCCATAAATATGAACATATATATACACAGCATTCTACATAAAGGTCACATTCCCGAATACAATGTCAAATATTGCCGGCAGCAGCAAAGCAAATGGAAGGACTTGCTCCTAATCATAAATGTCGCTTGTTTCTCTTTACCATTGGTCTTTGGGAGAAGTCCTTTTCACCGCTTCCACCGTTAGATTCACTCGCTTCTTGTGCCCCACCTGCAGGTGGGGCCTCACGACCCCTGTTTCTTGATATCTTTCGGATTGGAGCTGCCGAAGCATTCTCAGAATTAGGATACAGAGGCAAGCCAGTTCTATGAGGCATCAGCTCCCGACCATTCTCTACAGATTCAATCATCAACTGCACCAAAAATGCAGAGTAATTAGAATGCTATAAAAAAATAAACATACTTCTAAACGAAATGAATATCACCTTAAAGAGTCGCTTGCCTTGCAATCCCTATAATCAAACCGGAAAATGAATTGACTGTAAGAACCTTGTCCAGAAGCCCTCTCGTTAGCTGTAGGCGCATTTTTGGGAGCTGAAGAGAAACAAAATACCTTAGTTCTTCGATAAGCACAAAAGATAAAACTGAAAAAAGCATCAAAGAGGAAAGGGTAAATGAATCATCTGTCAATTCTGTGAAGATGAGCCTGTAGTTAGTGAGATGCTTGAATCCGTGGAAATTGGTTGGAAAAGTCGTGAGGATACAGCCGCATAGTGTGAGCTTATTAAGACGACTACAAGAGAAAAGCGCAGTCGGCGGGGTTTTCCATTAGTGTGAGAAATGGATAAAGCTCATAAGTTCAACATTCTTCTAGGAAACACACCGCATGCATCTCAATAGATTGATTAATAATAGCATGTGTTCTAATGATTAATAAGACTTAAGAGAATGATAGTTTTTGGAGAGAAACTTTAAAAGAATTAAAAGAATGATAGTTTTGAAGAGAAACTTTAAAATCTATACTAAAATATGTTTTAAAATTTTGAACAACTCCAATAGTGTAAACCATCGGAATTCAAAGGAATTTTGATCATTGAAAATAATTTGAATCATCATATGCTACAACAAGAGAGGCTCAATGAAGCAACTCTCATAAATTGAACACAGTCTTGGTCTCCAAGAACTGCTTTTAGATCGAAAATACTGCCTGTAAGCCATTCGCTTTTCAGGAGTGTCACAAATCCCCATTACTTTGGGCTTCAGCTCACCACTATCCTCGGA
>LPNX010622031.1:0-92957 GCA_001517045.1 Pseudotsuga menziesii
GCAATTGCTGTAGTACTTGACCTGAATGTGGGATCCCAACTAGCAACATTTTTAGGTTGGGACTCACATATTGACCATAGATGTTGAGGACATTTAATTATTTACTAGGTTATCCCGAAGGGAAAGTCCATTGGTACTTATAGGTCTGAGGGGTGGAGAGATGTTAGTAGACAATCTCATTGATGAATATTGTGTGGTGGGTACTATATCCCAGGGAGGCAAGATACCTATCAAGCATATTATATACCAGCCTTTGAGGATTGTATCCTTCATGGTAGAGAAGGTAGTAGGAAGCAGGGCTTGCCACCAGACCACTCATGCTCACATGTTGTATGCGGTGGAGTGTATGGCTCCTACCATATTCAACTAGTGTAAGGGGCTGCTAGTCACTCTCAAATATCAGTTGACGAAGTGTCAGAGGGGGGAATTAAAACAATTTTTCTTTGGAGCAGTAGTGGTGTCCTTCTTCCTTGACCGAGTACCATTGATGCGAATGAAGGTTCATTTGAACAAGCTGGATGCATAGGATCCCAGTATGTTGAGATGGGTTGAGGCCATGAACCGGCATGGTGGCAGTGGAGGGCCCATGGTCACATACGGTGCAGTATTATTTCGTTGGCTCCAAGGCCAAGTACTGATGGTTGAGAACTACGCCTACATTGGAGCGAACCTTAGGGGTGACCCTGATCTCCTGTTTCCTAAGGGGGATCAGTGGGATGATCGAGGTAAGAAGAATACCATTCCATGTGTTTTTATTTTATGTTGTATTTCATTTTTTGTTCATTTTGAATGATACTAAGACATACAATGATGTTTGTGCAGACATAGGGCCTTCTCATCCAACGAGAACCTCACCCATAGAGAGGCGAGGAGTAGTGAGGAAGATGGCTATAAAAAATGTAGAGGTTGAAGAAGAGTTTCAAGAGATTGAGGATAATCTTTAGCAGCTGGTTGCCGAAGTACCTCACATTTTGATAAATGACCTTCCTAGGAGCTACCAGCACCATACTGCAGGAGTATCCGTATGCTTTGGGAGGCTACTCTGTCGAGTGGCACGTGTTGTGATGTGCTACCACGAGCACGAGGATTAGCCCAGAGTGGATTCTTAATTTTTGTATTGTATTTATATTGAAAGCTTCAAAGCTTCAATTTTTCCCTTTTATATGTACTAGAGACTTGATAGCTCCAGATTTTGGGTGAACTTAAAGCTTATGGCTTCAATTTGTATCTCAACACCAGTTTATATATGAAGTTTTTTATTTAAATATGTGTGTGTTTGCGATGTGTTATGTGTATGAATGTCTACTTATGTATTTATGTGATTCAATGCATGGAAATAGTATTTAAAATGAACTTCAAATATGAGCAAGATACGAATCCAAGACAAAGTTTGCCACTGAATATGGTACTGTATTTAAATGTATCAGGATGTGATGGTAGGAAAAATGTTTAAAATACCTTTCCAAAATCCAAACTCTCCAGAATGTACGAAGAAGTAGGGGGTTCTGGATAGTGTAGACTCAGTTTAACTGATGTACAACTAACTCTGAATCTAGGTAAACCCTAATATGACCCACATCATTAGTTAGGGCTTCAGTCAACAAACCAATCACTACATGGTACTCAACAACATTGTTTGTAATGGGAACCAAACAAGTTCCTCTTGAGCTTACCAGATCACTGGTAGGAAAGTATAATACTCAGGCTACCAATGCGAGATTCAAGGTGTAATGACTAGCCCCATCCATAAAGCTGAAATAGGAGGTCATCTATTCATTTTCAACATAAAAATACATAAGCAGGTTTGTGTAAGACACATCTTACATTCACACCAAATCCACACCTAAAAATACACACAACACTCTATAAACACTATATACATAAAACCCATGGTAGATGACCTATACATAGTATTTTTTGAGGTAGATCCCATTTTGAGGCTCTCCCAGGGGTATTCCATCATAATCTATTAATTCATATCCTCCTTTATCCAAGAAACGAATGACAACATAGGGTCCATGCCACATGGATTAAAACCTTCCACCTCCTAACTTGTCATGTTTCTGGTCATATGTCAATACCATATCAACTTCGTTGAAGAGGAGAGGTTGGAAGGATCTATCATATTGAGCTTTAATCCATTGTTTATGCATCTTGTTTTCCAAGGTGGCTTATCAACAAGTCTCATCGAGCTTGTTTAAATATAAGAACCGTTCTTCCTCTGAAGTGGTGTTGGGTAGCAATTCTATGGAAATTTTTAGAGAAGGGATTTCACATTCTATAGAAGAGTAGCCTCCAGCCCATACACTAACTAGAATGGCGTGAATATGATGGATGTTCTGTCGGTATTCCTCTAGGACCATAATCCAAAAAATAGTTGTAAATGCCAACTGTATTTGGCTTGTCGTGCCATCCATTGAAGCATGGTTTTGAGCACTTTATTGATAGCTTCAGCCTATCCATTAGCCTCTGGTTAGTAGGGTGTATATTTATCATGGTGGAAACCTAGCTTGGCACTCAATTTGACATCATTTTATTCTAAAAATGTGAACCATGATCGGTCACAATGGCCCGTGGAACCCTGAATCTAGTGATAATATGGTTGAAAAGAAATAGGGCACTCATTTTCCCGTCTTCGGTGTATGTAGGAATATCCTCAGCCCATTTAGTAAAATAATATATAGCTATAATGATGTAACCATGCCCCTCAGCTGAGGTAGGATTACAGTGCATGAAATCGATGCCCCATTTCTCTAATGGACCAACATCTATGATGAGATGCAATGGAGTAGGGTGGGTGTGCTTTTTTAGATGTGAAAAGTTGTAAGGGAAGACATTTTTTTATGACCTCCATACAATCTTTAAATATCGAGGGCCAAAAGTACCCAACACGTAATATTTTCTGGGCAGTAGCTATCCCAAAAAGATGAACGCCACAAGCTCCAGAGTGACAATCATTTAAAACTACTTCATCCTCTTCGTGAGTTAAGAAATGCCGCAAAATTACATCAACACCACAATAGTACAATGTTTCATTAATGATAAGGTAGTACTTAATGTGATGATGAATACAACAAAGTTCATCTAGGGTTGCATTGGGATGGAAGCGTTGTGTCTAGAGATAGAGAATCAAGTCTCCATACTAGGGGTCAGACGTACTAATGAGGAATAGTGATTCATCTGGAAATGAATCAAAGGGATTCATATCCTCAATAATATAGGGAAGGTCACTCATAAGTTCTACAAAGATGAGAGACTTCTTAGAACTGGATTTTGCAAATTCTAACTCAAATTCCTAGAGGATAACAATCCAGCGGGAGTATTTTCCACCAAACACTTGATGAGTCAAGATGTAATACATGGGGTTGGAATATGCATATATCATGGTTGTTCGGAGCAAGATGTAATGAAAATATTTCTAAACCACGATTACCGTGGCCAGGGCTAATTTCTCCACATGTGATTATCGAGTTTCATATTCGAAAAGACTCTTACTAAGGTAGTAAATCACATTTTCATGGTTGTGTTTTTTTGTTTGAACCATTACCATGCCAATAGTGGATAGGGATGAAACCACGTACAGGGAATAGTCCTTGGTATAGTTGGGTGGTTGCATGACATGTGCATGTGTAATGGCGTGTTTGAGAGTGTTGAACGCATGCTGCACCATGTCATCCCAAACAAAGAATGTATCCTTTTTTAATAAAGACATGAAACCATGGGTTTTTTCAGTGTAGTTACAGACGAGTCGACGTAAAAAGTTTGTCTTCCCTTGGAAAATTTGGAGTTTTGTAACGTTCATAGGCAAGGGTAAGGCCAAGATGGCTTAACATTTTTTAGTGGGTCTATACATATTCCATCCTTGGACATGATGAAACCAAGTAGTCTTCTAGTATCAACACAAAAGACACACTTATGTGGATTCAACTATATGTTGTAATGGAGACACCTGAGAAAAATGGGTCTCAGATGATCAACATGGTGATCTCGCTGCTGCGAATGAGAAAGAAATTCATTAAGGTATAGTTCCACGATGTGTTTAATGTCATGGAAAGCATAATACATAGCGCTTTGAAAGGTAGCGCCAACGTTTTTCAAACCAAAAGGTAACTTCTTTTAGGAAAAAGTTCCCCATGGGAAAATGAAGGTCGTTTTGTGTTAATAAGACGAGAGTATCTCTATATGATTGTAGTCAGAAAAACCATCCATAAATGAAAATATAACACTTTCGGCACAATTATCGATGATTTTATCAATGTAAGGGTTAGGGAAGTTGTCCTTAGGACAAGCAATATTAAGGTCCCAGAAATCGATAAAAACCCTAATGGTGCCCTATTTTTTGTTTACGATGAAAAAATTAGACACTCATTCTATCAAAGGGGTCAATGAACCTAGACTTAATAAGTTTCTCAATTTCTTCCTTAATGGTCACTACTTTCCATGGATGAACCTGTTGTAATTTTTGAGGACCGATTTGGCACCAGGGTAAGTCCTAATCTTGTGAACCATGATTGAAGGATCTATCCCTATATTTTCTTCATACATCTAAGCAAAAATATCTCTGAATTCCTTGAAACAGGTCGTATAGGACTTTACTTATGAAACATAATAATTTTGGCCTACGTCAATGTTTTCTACAACTCCACGCTTCACTGATATATCGAATGGAATGGTCTTAGTAATGTTGCTCAGATTACACTCAGACTCAACATTGTGGATGAGTACCAGTGATTGAAGATTAGTTACAATGTCATATTAAACCGTTGTTCCAAAATGGTCTTCTACCATATGGCAATTAGGAAGGAAAGAGGATCGATGATGGTGATATTTCCAAGGCATCTCCTCTAAAGACGCGACTTACATGATGGACTCATCAGAGGGAAGTGTATGCAAAATATAATCCAAATATGGGAGAGGGGTCTCTAACTAATATGGTAGGTGATATGATTCTAAATCCACAAAGAAATGATAATTGATGGTGGGGTCACTAGTGGGTTGAATAACGTGGTACATTTCTTCGAAATGACTCAATGATGTCGAATCAGTGATTGATTTTGCTTTATCTAGGGTGTCATAGCTCGAAGCTGAGATCATATTCATGGATGCAGCTTGAAAAGTAGGAGGAGGGTTATTCAATAGAAAAACTTCCCTGAGCGAGGATTCTTTAAGAATACCTACCCCTATGTTTTGGTATTGCGAGGCCGAGGAAGCCAGGAGTGGAACATTGTTCACATAATTGGAAGTCATGTCTGGTGAACAGAAATATAACTGGTCAATTGTGAAAATATTCCCTTGGAATGGGAACTGTAATACTCGAAATATGGATGAAGAAACAAATTGCATTGTGTAGAAGCAATTATGACCTAGAAGAATATTGTAATCTAAAGGAGCATCGAAAACTTCAACGTGAATGGATATTGATTTCCCCCCAAGTTCAACATGGAGGGAGGAGAGTAATCCATAAGGTTGAAAACCATGACCATTTAAGGAATTTAATGTCGTGGGAGAATGGTTAATCTCCGAGGAGCCAATAGCTCTCCAGCAAAACAAATACATGACTGAAGTGGAGGCATGCTCGTCCAATACGGTGTGACGAGTTAGCTTACTAATAAAATTTGTAGATAATTGGAAATCCAATTGATGGGAGAGCCTAGACTTGAGGTCATCTAGTTTGAAGGAGATAATGTTATTATGTTCAATATCCAGGCCTCCGAGAATCGATAACAAGTTCTTCCTCTACGCAGGACATGTTTGGAGTACCTCAAGGGTTGGCATAGCACACGGTTCCTGAGCCAAATCTTCAACTATGTTGTAATATTGGGTGACATGTGCGTTAGGATTGAATACCAATTTTCAAATAGTACTCTTAGGTGGCTGAGGAACTCTATCGAAAATAGGTTTCTCAATCTGAAGACCATTAGTAGGAGTAGGGATGGATGATGGAGTTTCATCTGTTGGAACATTATCAGTATTTTTCTCTAGCGAAGGGTCATAACTTTGGGTTCAAGTAGTGATACTAAACAATTCATTGGACATCATTTTAAATTCATCGACAAATGATGAAGGAGACCCATGCAAGGACTAGTGGTAAATTAATTGTTGTTGAGTAGGGAAAGGATCTGTTAAAAACTGTTGGGGTGGGTTTTTTTTTAAGAAATTTAATGACCTCCTCGTGAAGAGGACACTCTTTAGTGAAGTGATCACCTCCACATATGATGCAAGGAAACTTTTCCTTTCTCTTGTTCTTAGATTCAACATCAGGGTTTTGTATTCTATTAACTTCCTGTTGATTCTCATATTTCATAGGTTCATTCTTTCCTTCTTTGTTCTTGAAGGTTCTGAGGATTGGACCACATTGACTTTGGTTGAAACAATAGGAGGGAAAGTAGTATTGGGATTCAAAACAATCGGATTAGTAGATGTTGCAGGTTGGTTTTTTTTTCGAGGATTTTACCATCGACTGTGTTTGGACAAAACCAAGAATGTCATCGGTGGGTGGTTCCATTGAAGATCCTAAAGGATATGAAGTAGGACGAGAAGTGTGGGGGATCAAGTCATATAGAGTTCTTGACTGGGAATATACCAAGTTAAGCTATTGAGTACGAATAATAGCTTGCTCCTCGGTAAATACACCTCCCATGGAAACATCCCTAGAAATGGGGGGACTAAAATATTTGGTAAACCAATCGATAAGCAACTGATCAATAATGGGATCTGTTATCAACCTACATCGTCATCTCCACTCATGTATATGATCAGATACATGGGTACAAATGGTTTGGAAAAGCCACGGAAAAGCGAGGTAAAAATATACATACTTGTTTCATATTGTATTGGTAACAGGAAATGTGTCTAAAAATCCATTACTAAGGTATTAAAATCCCAAAAGGAATGTTGATGCAGCTCAATAATCACTTTGTGGCCACCCCAGTGAGAGTTCTCTGAAACAATATCAGATGGATGGAACCATCCATTGGAGAATTGGATGAGCACCACAAATGATATGCCATCATGTGGTTCTTTGGATCTTCATCGGGTTTACCATCTAATTTTGGTATATCAGAGGGTAACTTAATAGGGATAGCTGACCACGAGGGATTTTGATGGATGGGGTCGTTAATCAATCTAGACAGATCTTCTCACAGATATAAAGTAGCCATAAATGGTAGTTGTTGGTTAGGTTGAGGGTACTGGTAATATTGATAAGGAATTTAAGGACCAGTGGAACCATAAGTTTATTTATAAATGGGCATTAATGATATTCCCATGACCAGTTGATTGGGTGGTGGATTCACAAATGATCCTCCTGAGGGTCCTCCAGGTGGTGAGCCACCCGAGGGAGGTGGATATCTAGATGGTGGGCCTCCAGGTGGTGTCCCTCTAGGTGGAGGTGGCCCTCTAGGTGGTGCACCTCCAGAAACTGGGCCTTTAGGTGGTGGAACTCTAGAAGGAAGACCTATAAAATGTGGGCCTCCAGAAGGTGTGCTTCCCGAAGGTGGACCTCCATATCCTCCAGCAGTATTGACAGATAGTCCCCTAAGTAAGAGGACATTTGACCGATTAGGTTTCTCCCATGGGATATTCATACTTTCGAGGTAAGGAATTCCAGGATAAACAACTCATGACACTATAGGTTGATAGTTTTGATTGACTATAGGTGGTTGATTTCCTCGATAAGTATAGGCCCATGAAGGTTGACTAAAATTAGGTTGAACTCATGAGGGTTGTCCTATACTAGAAGAGGGGATAACCACATTGGTATTCATGGAAGGTACATTGACTACTGGATCCCCTAGAGCGACATTTTTCCCCATGTTGTATACCGTTCCCCTGGTTGATAAAGCAACTTGGGCTAGGGGTTTCCCCCTAGTCATGGAAGGTATGAGAGAATTAGAAATAGATGGGATATTTTGGATTGGTGGGGTGGGGACGGAGGGTCGACCTAGATCATAAGTAATAGTGTTTTGAATTGGTGACCCTGAGCTAGAGGTCACATGAGACGGTAAAGGAGCACGGTATTCCAGACTGGTTGTTCTAGAATGAGAAATGAAGGGATACAAGCTTCTTTGCCTTAGGTTATCCCCAATTCTACGTAAACAAGTAGGGGTCTGGTGAATAGGCTAAAGGATCTCCTCATCTGTAGCGAATCTAGTTTCTTGAGGGGGGTTAACATAAGGTAAGATAGTGGTTCCATACTCAGAGATGGCATGTCCTAAAGAAGTCTCCCAAAAAGGAGCAAATGGAACAAACTATGATGCCCTAGTATCACCTGATGAATGGGTGAAAACCCAATCTCGTGCTGCATATTGACCCTCTATTTGAAAATGAAAGGTTGTATCTTCAGGAGAAGGTTGTTGAACTACCATAGGAGTGGATGGATTTTCAAAGGAAGAAATTTCTTCCCCGAATTTCATAATTAAAACTCCTTCTACATGTGAATCAACCATAGTTGGTTGGTCCATGGTTTTCCTTTCTCTTTCTTCCACGTAAGGAGGAAAGTTAGGTGGTAAACCCTACAACCTGTGAGATCAACTCACAACTAACTCAGCCGAAATGATGGACAAAAAATTCTACTCTGAGGTCTTATCAAAATAAGAGATCACACACAAGCAATCCTACATAAGCTAAGGTCACAAACAAACTTAAGTGATAGGAGGCGATAATGAAATCCGGTTCCTCGGTAGGATTGTCAATTTGTTGCAACTTGTGATAAACCACGGGGTGCAACAATAAAACACGACAAGGAGGATTGGGACCGTACCCTTTCTTGAATACCCAACTACCTAGATGACACATGTGTAGTAGCTCCCCAAGTGTTTTTCTCCAACAATACGGCCAAAAGGATCTTCTCAGTTGGTGTGGGATTCGTAGATGGGTCTCCCAATATACATGAGGTATGTGGGAGCTCGAATTCATGTTAGTGCTTTCTGATGCACAACCATTCGAAAGGGGCCTTTCGATATACTACTGAGTACATGAAGAAATTTTTGATATACCTTAAAGGTATGCGAAAAGTCATTCAATATACCGATTTGTACGTGGATGAACCACACGATCCGCGAGATGTAGTGCAAACTAGAAACAACAGCTCCTATGTTTATAGACGTCGGAACACGTCTTCTAACCTATCACTCAGATTACTAAATATTTTAACGTAAGCTATCGTCCAAATTTTATCTTGATGGTTGGTGAATGTTTGTGGAATGTGGATCAAATTGCAAGATTACCGATCTAGATGCAATGCAAATTTTTCTCTTCGATGAACTCTACCTAGAGTAAGAGATAGACTTTTTCTTTTTTCTGAACAAGAATACTATGAAACTTTCAACAATTTCACCTTCAAGCTTTCAAAAGGTTTCCAAAACACACAACAATTTCCAATACTAAGCCTAAGAGATCTCTGAGATGAAAATGAAATAAAATTTTCTAACGTCTAACTTCCTATGCTTTCTTAATCAATTGCAAAAAAAAATCTTTTAATCACTGAGGCAACCAAAAGCAATCAAAGAAAACAAGCAATAATTTTTTTTGTTTTTGATGTAATTTGAAAAAGAAAAAGATCACAAAAAATGGAGTGCAAGAAACTATAACACTTTCCTTTCCTACATATCTAAGATCATTTTTCAGAAGATCAATAGACAAACTATGAACCCAAGACCAAAATCCACACAAAAGTTACAGTTTCAAAGCTTCCTACTAACAAAATTTTAATATCTAAACCAAAAGAGGAATATCGGGATAAAAACGCTATCAGGCCTGTCAATGAGGCAAAATTCAAATTGGAAAAAAAAACAAAGAGAAATAAAAAGTTTCCAAGGACAAGCCTCAGAGATGGAGATGGCCTACCTCGGTGCACTTTGAAGGGTTACACCAGGGATTCAATAGTCACTCGACACTCCTTGTCTGCTATTGAGAGGTGTCAACAACACACTATGCTTAAGGAGGACATGCGTCAATGGCGCTCTATGGAATTAGGAAGCAGGCGTTAGCAAGGATCTGACTCTCTATCAAGCTCACCCAGGTACGTTAGTGGATCTAGAGAATTAAAAAGGCCAGTAACCTATAGGATAAACCAATGTGGATCAAACTGGAATAAAAGTGAGGTAAAAAAAAACCATAGAAGGAAATTGAAAGTGTAGCAAGGTGGATCACTCACCTTAAAACTCTAAATGAGTAAGAAAAAAAAATTCACAAGTTTGTAATCAAAAGTGACATAAAAAATTCATAGATCTAACTGGATTTTCTCCATATCTGATTAGATCTTCCCCAGTATGGTCGCCAATTTTTTTATTGGGAATATTTCAATCAGTACAGACACACTACAAACTATGCAACCTCTTACTCACAACCACTCTCTCTTTACCTCCCATACCAGACTTGAATCCAATAGCATAACGATGCTCACTTGGTATCCCCTTCACATGGTCCATGTAGCTTGCTTTTATAGGACCAAGGAAGCCCAAATGAGTTGATATATTTTGGGAGGAATATAGGGAATGATCCCTAGGGGTTAGGAGGTCAAGTGCCAACTTTCCTGAGTATTTAGGACCATCCTCCACGAGAGATTTCACCTAGAATATTCTCGAATCTTCTCTTGTTTTCCCTTTTTGTACTGCAAACGCTCCTTGCGAAAAAACTAAGTGTGTAGACACTCTTTGTGGTCATGTTACATGCGCCACCAATGCCTTACATTAGTGGAAAAGAGGATTCAGGCATGTCTATTCCTTATGCTAGGTAGCAAGGTGCACTAGACTTCCTAGGATTGAGCAGAAAGGCTCCAAAAATATATTTTTGGCCAGTGACTTTAAGGGATTGGAGCATTAGGATAGTTTTTGGGTGTAACAATTTCCTATATAATATTTAATGTAATAGTAAGCTTACCAACAAATGATAGATCCTTTTATTTCCACCACTACAACTTGAATTAACCTATCCCACATAGAATAAGTGGAAAGGCCATCCACAAACGAGATATTTAAGTGTCTCACAATTTCACTAGGTCTCACCCTCTTCCAATTCCTATCAAGCCAATGTTGGCCTCATTAGGACCAATGATCCAACCCTCAAATTTATGCTTATCAATAAAAACACCCAAAATTGTATAGAACGTATCTAGGCATATCCTGGTCTCCACTCTCATTCACCAAGCCGGATTCCAAGTGAACCAATATCAGTGAGACATGGACAAAATGATTTTTCATAATTTATTTATCTCATGGAATATGGATCCCCCAAATATTTCCATGTATTATAGTCAATTCAAGAAAAGAGTCAAGAGCATCATAAGCTATCATGTAGATATTTTGTGTAAAGGAGCACTCATTCCTAATGCATATGTGAAGGTGAATCCAATCAAACAAGACACCATTGACCAAAACAAAGACAAAGTCTTATGTGAAAGATACATCAATCATTTATGTGAATTTGATTCCAAGTTCTAGCAATGTTGACATGTATATAACAAGTCCCCATTCAATCCCATCATAATCTTTGTTGAAATCAATCTTAAGAAGAAAAGAATCATGATTTATATCTAACTCTCCCTATCTCATTCCATACATTCTCGCATTGATATTATTGTACCCAAAATAAACCTCCCTCTAACAAAGCAAGTTTTTTATGGTATAATAATCCTTGCTCCAAGTCTCTCAACTCCCAAATCCAAGGCCTTTGCTAAGATTTTGTAAGAGACATTCAAGAGCACGATTGACCTCTACCCACTAATTTAATATCAAACAACATTTTTAGGAGTAAGATTTAAGAGACCATGATTTGATAATTCAAAAAACCCTCCTTCCTTGAACACTTATTGTTCCATTCTAAAGAAATATTCATCATGTCATATTTGACCTTAAAGAAATCACATTGGAGATCATTTAAACCATATCACATTATTTTTTTCATTTTGGATAACACAAAAAAAACCCTTAGAAATCTCCCTTCTTAAAACCTCCCTCTCAAAGGAAATCACTTTAGTGGTAACAATGTTATTTCATTCCCTCAATCACTTTAGTGGTAACAATGTTATTGCATTCCCTCATGGACTCTCGCACTTGATCTTGAAGGGTGTTGGAGGTAAACATATCTAAAAGTGCAAGATAAACATGTTCTTGATTTTCTATAAATCCTCTTATAGATCATCATCCAGCTTTTCTAATCCCAAAATAATCTTTGATAGATTTTCCTTTTCTAAAGTCAAAATTGTACTTAGACAGATCACCACCCTCCTTAATCCACTATAACCTTTCCTTAAATTCTCACTCCCTTGGCTCTATATTTCTCTTCACTTCTAACCAAGCTCTCCAAGTTAGCGAATTTTGTCTGAAGTTGTGTTACAAAGATAATTTTCTAGGAGCATTCATGTAGCTTAAAGAAATATATGTGCAAATTCCTTGCAAAATTTTTCTCATGAGCACCTATCTCATATTTCATGACATAAGTTTCATCTTCATTATATCAAAGGATATATATCCAACAACTTATCAAATCAATTATCATTCATAAAATTTATCCAGTTAATATGATGTGAATGATATATTTGAGCCTTGTTCTTATAGGATTTGGGACTGTTGGTAATAACTCCCGATTCGTTAATCTATTCATGGCTAAGCATTCATTTATACATTCATGTGACGGTTTATTTCACCTTCCGTCCAGCCTTTTCGGCTTCCAACTATTCCTATTTATTTATTTACAATATTATAATCCCTAACGGATTATATTCTAACAGGGACATCGACAAGAACCAAAACCTTTAATAGATTTCTCTGAGTGAATAGGGATAAGCTTAAATCCCTCCCTCTTACTTAATCGTTTGACCTATAACTATATTTCCATGTTATGTTTACTTGATCATTTCACCTACAGGTGTATTTCCATGCTATGGTCTTGGTGCTTTCTTGTAATCTACCAATCATATCAGATTGGACATTAACTCTCTTTTCCAAAGATCTAGACAAAACAAGGAAGATTAAAGGTTCAAGCTAGTCACTTTGACATAGGACCAAGAAGGAAATTCCAAAAAAATGAACGGAGGGAGGGTTTTGATATCTTAGGATCCTTTGCACAATCTATTGGGATCATTTATGTTTCGAACATCAACGAGGATGAAGTCTACTCCAAGGCTCTTGTGCAACCGAACATATGCAAACAAGATCTTGGGATTGGCACTTCCCAAAAAATAATGGTGAGGGATTTTGACTTAGAAAGGATTGAAGAAATCCAATTTAGTCGTTCATGGTTTTACACAGTAAGTAATGAGATTAAGAAGGAAAAATGCGTTGGCTGTGATTTACCTCGACGTTTCAAGCCGTAGCGTCGGGCTCATCATCAGGAGAGAGTGTCTCAAAGTTAATTTAAATACAGAAAATAGCATATAAAAAACAATAAGGTCAAATTATAATTTTTTTTTCTCTATTTAAAATCAACTTGTATATCACCAACTAATAATTTTTTAATTTATTACGTCTCAAAAATGATTTGATTCATGAAAGTAATTTTAGTTAAGAAATTAATTTTAATTTATTCCTCAATAACCTAAAAGTTGAACCCAATTAATAACTATTTTTTATTAGATTCTTAATCATTATTAATTATTAAAAAATTCAACCTAAAAAATTATTACATTTTAAGTTTCAACCTAAAAAAATTATTACTTTTCAACCTAAAAATATTTCTTTTTAAGTTTCAACCAAAAAAATTATTACTTTTCAACCTAAATTTTTTATAGTTTTAGAGTAATTTAATGATTTATATTTTAATTTTTTTTTTTTTTACTTTTTAGTAAAACTTTTTAATTAATTTAATTAATTTTCTAAAAAATTTTAATTTTTAATTTTAGGTTTTTAAAAAAATTTAAAGTTTTTAACCATTGCTGTTTTAGTATTAAAGTTAATTAATGAATAATTTTTATTTTTTTTAATTTTTTAATAAACTTTTAATAAATTCTTTTATAAAATTTTTAAAAAGTTTTTAAAATTTTTAAGTTTAAAAAAAAAAATTATAAGTTTTTTACAATTATTGTTTTAACAATTAAGTTAATAATTAGGGTTTTTGTTTTTTATGCGTAACATTGCTTTTAAGATGGTGGATAATAGGGCACCAACATTCATTGAGTTTAAGGTGATCATCCCTATTTAGGTTTAAAGGAAATTTTTCTATCTCTATGGCCTCTCTTATATTCCTTCTCTTGTAATGTTCCTCTCTAGTGATAAGTTTTGTTTCTTCAATGCGTATGTCATGGTGTGAGTGGTGGGCATGTTCAGCTAAAGATGATTTTTGACGACGATCATGCCTGATGTCTGCACAATGCTCCTTAAGCCTCACTTGGACGGAGCGTCCAGTTTCCCCAATATAGGGAATCTCACATGAGCAGGGCACAATGTAGACACCTTTCTGGTTTAGTGGTTCTACTGAGTCTTTGGAGGAATCTAGAATTCTTCCTACAGAGTTTGGAGCAACAAAGGTGACTCCAATGTTCCTTTTTCGAAGAATCCTTGCTATAACATATGTTGTTCCTTTTATATAGGGAAGAGTGATCTTGGTTTCTACAATGTTCTTATTTTGTTTTTGAGACTTGTTACGAGTTTTTTGGATAACCTTTGTGATTTTATTTTTGTTGTAACCATTCATTTGGAAGACTTTGGACAAATGGTCTAATTCACGATCTAGGTGGTCTTCATCCAATATTCCGATGGACCTGGTTACCAGGGTGTTTAATAACCCTATATTTTGTGTAGGCAGATGGTGTGAGTTTGCATGTAGGTACCTGTCAATATGGGTTTTTTTCCTATAAAACTGATGACCTAAGGTTCCACCATTTCTTTTTGTGAAGAGAACATCCAAGAATGGGATTTGGTTATCCTCTTCTACCTCCATAGTGAATTTAATATGATCTGATATGATGTTCAGATGTCTTAGAAACTCCTCCAAGATTTCCTTCCCATGTGGCCAGTTTATGTTAGTATCGTCCACAAACCTCTTCCACCATTTTCGTTTTAAAGGGAAAGAATCAATAGCCTCTTTTTCAAATGCCTCCATATATAGGTTAGCTACTACCAGGGAGAGAGGGGACCCCATAGCAATTCCCTCAATTTGTTCATATAACACCCCTTTAAAATTGAAGAAAGTAGATTTTAGGTAGATTCTAACTATTTTTTCTATTTCTTCATCGGTTACCTCCCTAACCACTCTAAGGGTCTCATCTACAGGAATTTTTGTAAAAAGGGAAACTACATCAAAGCTAGCTAGAGTGTCCCCCTCTTCTACCTTGAAATTCTTTATTTCTTTCACCATGTGCGTGGAATATTTTATGTAAGAGGGGGATTTTCCTACAAAATCTTCTAAATTTTTTGCAAGAAAATTAGCTAGATGGTAGGTAGGAGAACCTATAATGTTTACTATGGGACAAATAGGTACGCCCTCCTTGTGAATCTTGGGTAAGACGTAAATCCGAGGAACGCCCTCCTTGTAAATACGAGGTACGCCCTCCTTGTGAATCTTGGGTAAGTTGTATATCAGTATCAAGTCAAAAGTGTAGGTTTATAAAAGGTTTGATAAGTTTTAGTGACCTCCCAAGCAAAATAAACCCTTGGGACTGCACAACTAGTAATGATTCAGGGCTTCCCAAACAATCGCTAAGAGTCACGAATTCCGATGGTAAGTATTTCGATGTATCAAATATGGTATTAAGGACCTGAAATAACTTGCATACTCGAAATTGAACCTACAAGTAGCTTCTAGTAACAATTACATTAAAACTAGTTAATTTTCAATGCACAAAGAGCAAGCTTGGAAATAGAGATATTCAAGCGTCCTCAAGGGCTCATGATATATTGATTAGAAATTTAACTTATTTAAAAAAAATGATCAATAACATAATCAATATCCTTCATTAGATTTATAGCAGCATATTAAGTGTTTATAGTCCCAAAACTTACAACAGAGCACAATTTCAGGATTCTTACAACACGGGAACAAAATTCTTCAATGAGAGAAAGTAAGAAAGGATAGGAATGCTAGATAAGAACCAAAGGGTAGCGATGAAAATCATATATCTTGTGAGGATCATTGAAGCAACCAATATCTCTCTCGGGAAGGGTACAAACAGTGTATTGATTCCTCCTAACTAAAACTCCTCTCAAATACACCTCAACTATACAATTCTTGCATCAACTTGGGAGGATTGAATCCCTCATGAAATGGGATGGATCACACATGTAAATCAGAATTTCATGGCTGCATAGTCTTCACTCAAATCATATATGAACACTGGAACATTTACTATGGGGAACATCTCCCACCGTTGGCTAAGGCCACCCCTTCAAATCCTAGAGAAGCTCAGAGCTTTCTCATTTACAAACAAGACTACCAAAATATGTGAAAGTGGTGCGCTATCCTTCTTTAATACAAAATATTTATTCTTTCCCAAGCTTCCATGACCAATGCACCCTCATGATCTGAATAGGAACTTCCTTGCTTTCCCGCCTTTCTAGTGATTAGCTTTTATCCCTTTTAGCAACTACGCCCTCCTTGCTTTCCTAGAGTTTCCTACTTTTCATGTTGATTATCCTTTTAGAATATGTGCCCTCCTTTCTTTCTCGAGGTTTCCTAATTTTCATAATGTCATGCTTTTCTGCACTTTCATGCTTTGTGCACTTCTTTTATTACTGACCTCTTTTATGTCGCTTTCTATGTTTTTCTTGGCTTTAAGGATTTTTCCCTTGATTTTCTCCTAGTTTTTATTTAATATGACAACTAATGAGTGCACAAGGCCTCACATGGCACCTTATACACCTATCACATCCACTAGATTACAAAAATTGAATATAATCATAAATATATTACAATTTAAACATTAAATTTTGATCCTAAGTTCAAAAGTTGAATACAATGACAATTTTTATTTATCAAAATTAACCCCCCTAGGCCAAAATCATTAGGGGTTGTATAAATAATAGAATATCATGAAGAAAACATGGAAGGAACATTATAGTCCTCCCCTCCCAAAAAATTATTGTCCTCAAGCAATTGTAATATGGGGTGCTGCAGCACCTTCTCATCTCCCATGTAGAATCCTCAGTGGGCATTGTTATAGCTGATGTGACCACACATTGTTGATCACATATTTATGGCCTTCCCTGTCCCTCTACGGACTCTTTAGACCCCAAGCACTGATATTATACTTTGATGTTTCCAATTTCATCCCTAAAAACACATGTTTATTGCTGTACGTGACTTTTAATCCCATACTTGCGTGTACACGCAAATTTTGACCTCAAACCCGCGTACAACAGGATGCGTGCATAAATCCAAATATTTGTGTAGTTTTCCTTCATGTGTGTCTGAAGCACTTGACTCTTGGACTTCCATATACCTTGAGTTCTCAGATTTGACCCTCCATTACCCCTTTGGAGTGCTATATAAGGAACCCCTTGGATACATTGGAGAAGAGGAATTGAAGAGAAAGGAAACTATGGCCCATTATTGCCACAGTTTGCATATACTTGAGTCTGCATCCCTTTGTCCCTTTGGAGAACTTTGTGTTCTTCCCAAGCTTGCCTTTTCTTGTGGGCTTTCTATAAAGAGATGGAGGATTGAGGTGGTGGAGGCCCAGGGGGAGAACTCAGTTTCTTCAGTTCATAGACGTGCCGATAGAGGTTGTCACTTGTGTAATATTTGATTTGATTAATAGAAATATCTTTTCCTGTCCAATAATGTGCATTTGAATGAATATTGAATCCATGGATATGTTTAATTGTGTATACATTGTTGATTATATTGCTAGAGTAGATCTAACACCATATTATATAGCATGCTTTTCTTGTTTGTTGTTGTTGAGAGAAAATTGCTAGCACAAGCGGGATTGGAAAAAGCTCAACAGGGATCTACTTCAACCATCTGGAATAAGGTATGATTCGAGGTCCCTTAGTGTTATATGGTTGGTTTCTCTTGCATATTGGGAAATATTGATTTCTCGTGTCTAGCTATCTATTGTGGTACACCCCAATCCATACAAAGTTTCTCTTCGTAACAGAATTGATGACCATACTGGGAGGTTCGTTGTTTTTCTTTGGGGATTGGGGGCACAATGTGCTTGATAATATTGACTTGCTCTTTGTTTCTCCCTATTTCTATGTCACATTTAGTAGTATGTTCATTCATTGAAACTCCCCTATATTGGTTTGACCCCTGGCCTACTTTTTACCACTGTATTCTCTGTATACATAGTTTTTTGGCTAAAAGTCGTGTACATACACAGGATTTTGGCCAAACATCGCATATACATGTAGTTTTTTGGCCAAAATCCGCGTATACATGCAGGTTTTTGGCCAAAATTCATGTACATACATAGTTGTCCTTTAAATAGTCACGTACATCCTCCCTTTTGGTGGAGTTTGATGTTGTGGGAAGTTGCTTGGTGGGTTGTGAGTGTGGTTGGGTCTTCCTGGTTTCTGATGTTTCCTGTTGGCTGCTTCTTTTGTGACCAGAGACCGCTTTTTCATTGATTGTTCTTTGAAATTAGTTCTAGTCATTTATCTTTTTTGTTTTTCCATGAGTGCATTACTATTTTTGTCTTAGTGTCTTGCTGGGCTTGTGTTTTATACTTATTGCAGAGACTGAGGATTTTAATGAATTTTATTTCATTTTCATTCTTTTATATTGAAAATACAAAATAGATGCATTCTTATTTGCATTTCACTTATGGATTTAAGGAGGTACTTGCATTGGATTTCTTGGGTGAGAGTTGTGTTTAGGATTTCATATAGGAAGGATTGCATTGACATTTTGAAAGGAATGAACAATTTTGCATCTCATGTAGTGGCATGTCTTTTTTTTCATTCTATACATTGCACTTGGCATTGCTTGTTAGGTGTGCACATTTATTTCACTACTGAGTCATAACTTCATTAGTTGCACAACCATTTCCCTATGAGTAATTACAGCCAATTAAAATCAACGCTTTATTAAAATGAATTACACTCTTTTCTTTTCTAGGGTTGTTGGTCGCTGGGCAGACCCAGGTTTACTATAATGTACCAACAACACCCCTAGCTCATTGGCCCTTTCGGCAACAGACAGCGGAGCGGCCTGAAGTCTCACCCGAAGTGATCCTAATGGGTTGGCCAAAGACTCAAGTGTCTCGACCAGGTTCTGTATAGTGTCCTGTGTGCATCTCGCAGCTCTTCTTAGCCCACGAGATGTCTCTTTTGCACGATGCACAGTTCCTCTTACTCGTGATGACTCTAGTCCTTATCGCATCGTCGCGTCCTTGGAAACACGTAACTCTCTCCTACGCTCAATCCTCAACCTGCGGTACTGCGCACCACAGCTCCTCTGATGGTGCGATATCGCCTCTCTACGATATCCTACCACTGCGGCTTAGCGTACTTAGCATACTGGTGTTCAACTTATAGGACTCAACACACAAGAGTGTTTTACACTGCGACCCTTAACTGTCTTGAGTGAAACTTAGACAAACTCTTATACAGAATACTTAAAGACTTCAACTTGCATTTATCCTTTTAATATGCTGTGAACTAAATAACACATACATACATCTACTGTAAGAAAAGTTCGCGTAATGAATGACAGATAAAACAAGTAAATACAATCACATGAATCAATCACATAACGCTCTGATTTTACGTGGTTCACTTCCAGGGTAGAAGCTACGTCCACAGAACTATGTTTCTATATTATAACTTGAGAGAGGTACACAGTTCTGCTACACCACATATGTAGCTAGAGATCTTCTGGGTAACTCCACACACAGCCTGGAGCCCTTCTCTCTTAGATCTCTTCTCTATATTGCCTTCTTACAATATACTCTCTCTCTCTCTCTCTCTCTCTCTCTCTGTCAATCCCTGCAGATTGTTACAATACAAAATAATAGTGAGCTAACAGAATACTGGACTCTCAGACTCGCTAATATTTGAATAGCTACAGGTTACCCTAATAGCTCCAGAAGGACTGACTAGCTAACCTTTTTCAATACAAAATACATCCCTTTATAGGTGGCCTGAAGGTCTCGCCATTACAACACTGTGGGCCTGTCCCAACAGTAACCCAAAACCCTAACTAGTGATAGTCGGCATATCTGTACTTAGGGTAGCCACTTTCCATCACACCACTGCTCTCTGCAGTCTTCCATGCTTCCCAGTGCTGACCATGGGTACTATGCACCGCTTCCCGTATTCTGTCCTTCGTCTTCAATACCTCGGCCTCGTCGCTCCTTTTGCTTTATGAGGGTAGCTGAGCCCTCCTGTCTTCACCGCTGCCTTCAATGCAGTGGTTGAGCTCTCTCTTCTCGGCCACTCAGGTATTGTCATCTTTCTTGACTTCTCTGTTCCAACAGTCACGGTTTTCGGCTCTGCTCTATAGCTAAAAACATGCTACGGCGTCATAGATTTACCTTATCTCTTCGTCTTCTCCAAACTGTCTATCCGCCAAAATGGCAGCTTCTCCTGTAGCTACGGGACTCTGCTCCAACAGTCCCCTAACACTTACTTGTGGCTCGTCCCCGAGCCACTACCAGCGGGCTTCACCTACTGTAGCTTCTCCTTGGCTTCCTGTGAAGTGCGTTGAAGCTTGTCCCGAAGTCCTGCGACTTCGTTCTGCATAGCTGTGACACGCTCTTGTGCTGAGTCAAACATAGCTTGACTAATATTGGAGTCTTCTGCTACATCAATTTCATTTCTGGTGGCAGTGAACTCCCCAAATTTCTCCTCAACCGCATCGACTAGCTCTGTGATTTGTTCCTGATATGGTTGAAGCAGGTCATTTATGTGTATCTCCTTTTCTCTCAACCGCTGCGTTTCCTGCTGCAAGCGGTTCATCTCCGTCGTCTTTCTCATATTCTGAGAGGCTGCTAAGCTCTTGATTTCTTCCTTCATTTTTGATGTGGTATTCTCTATCTACTGAATACTTTGTTGGATTTCTACTTTCTCGGGAGGCTAATCTAACTCCGACCATGTGTTCATCGCATCAGCTAGCATCGATAGTGCATCGTCTATGCGAGATTTCATCTACGCGAAAGTGAGTCGAAAGGCCTCTACTCTGGCTTCTTTGTCTTCCTGGGGGGTGCCCAGTGGTCTATCCTCAAGCTCAGCAATCTGCGCTTTGTGGTCTTCCTCCATCTTGGCCATTGTTTCTTCCATCCTGGTTACTGTTTCCTCCAGAGCCTTTGCTCTGTCTGCAACTCTTCTTACCTTTTGCGGGAGAGGTAAGGCGAACTCAATATTACATTGGGGTAACTCCAATGCGATGCTCTGTAAGACTTGAGAGAGATTCTGTTCTCTTTATTCATATGTTCTTAACTCGTCTTCCTTTTTCTGATAGCTGGTGGCGAGTGCTGCATTCTTTTGTTTCAGCTGTGTGTTTTGTTTATAAGTCGCGAGCTCTCTACCTCTGAGCTCTGCGCTTAGCTGCTGCTGGATCATCTGTAACTGATCAATGTGGAACTCTGCAAGGTTAACCTCGACAGGTTGTCTAATTTGTATCGGTACATCCATCATTGATGCAGGGAATCAGATGCTCCCTGGTGGTATCAAGACTGTATTGATGCGATCCATTGCCAAGATTTCCTCGCGGGAAATCCACTGTGTTGAACTTTCTCCTGCGGTCGCCTTTACTAGCGAAACTTGTGTCATGGCAGTATTCTCAGTAATTGCTTTTAAGTCCAGAAGCTGCTTCTCTACCGTGCTCTGTATCTTTTCTCACGATGTCTGCATCGCCTCAAATGAGTCCTTCAACGTGTCATGCATTCTTGTTGCAATGAGTTCATAATCATCCTCTATCAGTGCAGTCTTCGAAGGTAGTTTTGTGGCTTTGTGATTTTTCTTCTTTTGTGCCTCTGGTGTCCCTTGTTCTCCATCCTTTGTCATCTGTGCCTCTGGTGGCACTTGCTGTGGATCTTTCCTCTTTTGTCCTGGTAGTGGCACTTGTGTTGGATCTTGCGTCTGGGTCTCGACTTTGTCTTTGCCTTTGTCCGATGGGTTTGTCTGTGCGGTACCTGATGGTAGGGGTGTGGTATCTTCTAACGCTTGCTTCCAGTCATCATCAAAGTCTTTGATGACGTCCTTGACATCCTTCGCTGTCATCCTGAACCAACCATTAGCCCAATCATCCCTTTTAGCCCTTTTTGGCCTCAGGTAAATTCTATGGCTGTCCACCATAAAATCAAGCCGATCATCATATGTGTCCACGATCTCCTTGCTGATCCACGGTGTTTCTTGGAGGACGTTCCTCAGCAGCCTATAGTATTCATAGAATACTATCGCATTGACCTTTTTCTTGGCTGGGTTGCTAGTCTCCCATAAGTTTGTGTAGCGCGCACCTCTGGGCTCGCCACTCGCTAGCTATCGAAATTGGGTATGGGGCGGCTCCTTCCACCCGACGAATGCACAGAGTATCAGCAACCATGAGAAATGGAAGGGGTGGCTTGCCTCATCCTGAGCTTGCAAACAATCTTGCTGAAACATATTTAACAAAAATAAAGACCAATTGAACTGTTCCCCCTCCGCAACTTGTATGGCCAGGTTAATTACTGATCCTGTGACTTCCTTTGGGTGAACCTTGGTTAACATTCTTCCTGCAAGCAGACTAGCTATAAATCTAAGTGTATTGTTTGTTAAGCTTTCGATGTCGTAAGCCCGACCTCCTCTCTGTAGTTTATACTTGGTGACTAGGGATAGTGATAGCTTGGAATCCTTAGTCTTTCCTGTTATATTTGTCTTCGGGTCTTGACCAGTCTTGGACAGCCCGGTGATGCGGTGTATCAGGTCGATGTTCAGGTCAACCTTGTTACCAAGCCAGAGGTAACCCCCATGTATGCATGAAAGTAGGATGTGCACCACGGCATTAACCTCTGCGTCTCGTCCAAAATGTGGTATTCTTAACAGATTGAGCATGCCTGAGCGCTCAAGAATCTGGACATGTTCCATGGGAACATATTCATCTGCACCTGTCCTTGGGTTCTTCTGAATTGTAAGATACTAATCCAGCCGGAACTGAGGATATGTCTTACCATCGCCCAGGTTATAATCTACAAATTTAACAATAGCGGCATATCCTAATAGATCTCCATCTTCCTTTACTCGAGAATCAATCTGTGGTATAGGAACAGGAAACTTACCACTCTTGGGAATTTTTACCTCTAGTGCGCCGTCAACTCGTGGCATGATGTAGTCTATTGCGTTATGAACTTCTTCCTCCAGCTCTGAACTGGATTCTTCTCTTAATTGAGCTTGGATCCTCATCCTTGGTAGCTGTTCGGTCTGTGATGAACTTGGTGTGACACCCTTAGGCGGCGTCGTCATAGCAGACATAAGGCCTCCACGCTCGAACCATCTAAGAATGTCTTCTAAAGGTTCCTCCTCAGACAGAACCCACTCGGTGTTATACTTTGGATTGGCAATGGCTGCAAACTATGGAAATCACAGCACTCTGTAACGGAATTAGCTCTACATAGGGAAAACTTAACAATGCACACTATAGCTCTCATATCTTTGCAAATGTAACCCTCCCGAATGAATAATTGCTGCTTTTATGCCGAAGGCAATAATCCCGGATGCAACGGTCATCTAGGCTGAACCCGTCGGTCGTATTAATTTCTTGGATGAGACCACACCCATCATTTCGATCCTCAATAAATGCCGAAATCCGATCAATTTCCCTTGAAGTGTGTGTATGCAGGCGTCGGTCTCGTCGAAGATTTTCCACATCTGGATAATTGATTATGCTATGCCCAGATCTACAGTAAGGTATACCAGTCATTTCTTCATTAACTTACTGTCAGAAGGCGACTTGACTAGCCCTCTGTCTCATTGCAAACTAGGTACGTGGCACAGAGAAACATCGCGCCGCTGCGATGCCACACTGCATCACTTGCTCAAAACAAACTTAATCGTTTTTTTTTTTACTTGTGCAAAATGAACCGTCCTTATGCGATTCCTGACACTTAGAATACCTGCCGGTGTAGACTAATTCCCGGTGCGATGCCTCCTTTCAACTACACTGGACATCTGCACTGTTCCCGACTCTGAGTTAGGGCTGAGAGGTGGAGTGTCTGTCATTATAGAGCTTAAGCCTACTTCCATTGATCATCGTGAGAAGAAGCTCCCCATTCAGTTTGCTGAGTTGAATGGCTCCTCCCTCTGTGACTTGCTGTATCTGATACGGCCCCAACCAATGTGTCTTGAACTTCCCTGGAAACTTAATAAATTTACTATCATAGAGGAGTACTAGGTCTCCGATCTGAAGAGTCTTACTCTTAATGTGTCTGTCATGCCAAGCTTTTTCTCGTGCCTTCTGCACTTTCTGATGGAATCTGGCGATGAATCTATCTTCCTCTAAGGCAAGCAGCTGTGCTAGCCTTTCCTGCACCGTGTCTGTATCAACCATTCCAGTGATCTGAGCAATTCTTAAACTAGGAAGAATATACTCCATAGGCATACTGTCCATACAGCAAGCTGAAAGGTGTGTGTCCTGTAAGTTTCTTGTATGTAGCTATACGCCCATAATACAACGTTAACTCTGAGGTCCCAATCATTCCTTTGGATGTTGCAGATCTTAGTAAGAGCATTTTCTAAAATCTTGTTAAAGGCCTCCACCGTACCATTAGCTTGTGGGTGGTAGGGAGTGCTCTTATGGTGCTGTGTCTGGAATTCTTCAGTCAAGGCCTCAATGGTGCAATTCAAGAAGTGTGTACCTTGATCGCTCATCAAAATTACTGGGCATCCAAATCTAGTGATGGTGTTTTCAAAAATGAACTGTGAGGCTGTAGCAGCATCACAATTTCTTACTGCTTTGGCCTCTGCCCACCTGGCGAGGTACTTTGTTCCAGTGATGATATAACTCGCACTAGTTCATTTTCTTGGTGGGTTGATAGGACTGACAAAGTCTATAGCCCACTTGTCAAATGCGCGCAACGTAATCTGCGGTCGCAGCAGCATTTCATCTCATTGTGAAGGTTTTCCTACCCTCTGGTAGATATCGCAGCATCTGCAAAAGTCCTTAGTGTCTTTGTGTAACGTAGGCCACCATAATCCTACAGCTAGGATTTTCTGTGCAGTCGGCTTTCCTGCGAAATGACCTCCTGCGGTACCTGAATGTGCTTCTCTAATAATAGCCTCTTTTTCATGCGGCATCACACATCTGCGCAGGACTTCATCTGGACCTAACTTGTATAACTGTCCTGCGATCAGGGTGAAGTCTGCTGCGTTAACAACCGACTGCCTCTTTTGATGCTTGGTAAACTCCTTAGATGCCCTTCCTGTAGTGAGAAAGTGAATGATATTAGCATAGTACTCATCTATGATCTGGATAGAGAACAACTGCGCATCTGGCAAATTGTCCTCTAGATTACTTGGCTCTTCTCCTGAGTCTATTCGCGATAGATGATTAGGTCCGGTGTTCAATCTTCCTGGTTTGACAATGATTTCAAAATCATACTCCTGAAAGAGGAGTAACCATCTGCAGATTCTTCCCCCTAACACTGGCTTATTGACCAGATACTTTAATGCGGAATGGTCAGTAAACATCTTGAATGAGGCACCCAACAGGTAGTGCCTGAACTTCTGTAGCGCGTACACCATATCTAAGCCTTCTCTTTCTATCGTGGTGTAGTTCTTTTCTGCTGTCGATAGCTTTCTGCTGGAGTATGCGATAGGATGATCGATACCTCCTTCTCCTGGTTGCGTTAAAACAACCCCTAGTGCAATGCCAGATGCATCCACATGTTAATGAAACGGCTTAGTCCAGTCTGGAAATACTAAGATGGGTGTTGTAACCATCTTCTTTTTAAGTGTGTTTAGACTCTGTTGGCATTCCTCATTCCATAGGAATTTTACATCTTTCTTTAACATTTTTTCCATCGGTGCTGTAATCTTTGCGTATCCCTTGATGAATTTTCTGTATTACCCGGTATGACCAAGTACTGTCCTCAATTGTTTGACTGAGTTGGGTGCTGGAAGATTTACAATGATGGCAATCTTTGCGGGATCTACCATCAAGCCTTGCCTGCAGACAATGTGACCCAACAAAATACCGAATGGCGCACAGAATATACATTTTTTCAAGTTTAGAGAAATCTGGTACTGCCTACATTTCTCTAACATCAGTCTTAAATCTCCTATGTGCTTGTCAATTAATCCAAATACAGTCCAATCATCAAAATAAACTTCTAGGAATTTATGGATGTATTCTTTAAATATGGCAACTACTACTCTAGAAAAGATAGTTGGTGCATTCTTAAGACCAAAGGGCATTACCGTATACTGGAATGAGCCTCATTCTGTTGCAAAACTGGTCTTATGTCGATCTTCTGGGTGGATTCTGATCTGGTGATAGCCTGAAAAGCCATTAGTGAAGGAGTAGACCTCCTATCCTCCCACATTGTCTAGTACTTCATCAGTGAAAGGTGTCGAAAATGGATCATGAAGCGATGCATCGTTGAGTTTACGCAAGTCGACACAGATCCTGATGTCTCCTTTAGTTTTCTTTTCTTGCACGACCATGGGACTAACCCATTTGCTCTCTTCTACGGGCTCAATGATGCCTGCTGCTAGCATCTTATCGATCTCATCCTTAACTTTTTCTTTGTAGCACGGATTTAATATATATGGATGTTGCTTGACTGGTCTAGCATCCTCTTTCAATGGTATCCTCATTACTCCCAGGTCTCCGACTATTCCCTTCATCTCTGTGAACTTGGTGGGAAATAGGTCCTGATAGTCATGTAGCAATTCTGCAATTTGTCCGACTGTTTCATCGGTCCAATAGTTTCCAATAGAGGCAAAATTTGGTTATGTGTCTGTGCCAATATTGATCTTTTTATTCTTGATCGGCTCTGTGATTGCTGGAATCTGTAGCTTCGGTCCATCAACATCGCGAGTCCCTTCTGACTCTGGAATGTTGATGTTGCAAGGATCCTCATCCTCATCCTCTGGTTTTGCTTCGAAGTTATAGCACTCGAGCGCCTCTTCTAACTAGGTGGCCCACTCAGGTTGAGTATGTACTGATAGGGTACAATCCTCAAATATCTTAATCTTTATTACATCTAGGGCATGATCAACATTTGGATACTCAGATTCAAAAGCGAAGGTAAGTAGAAAGCTGTCTATTAGAAGTGGCCATGTAGTCGTTCCCTTGCGCAATTCAGTCTCTGTGTACCAGTTCCGTGGAACTGTGTCCAAAGTGTGAATGAATCGGTGAACCCATTCATCCTCGGGAATGTCCGAGCAATTCTGTTCACACGTCTGAATATGTGACTTGGGGTCACTTTCTCTTGTGTATCTCTGCTGGACATACTCTATGTTGGTAGAGAATCTGATCGCCATCAATCTCTTAAGATCATCCCATGATGCGATATTCTCTTTATGTGCATACCACCATCTTGTAGGTGTGGCTCGTACTGCAAGGTCCATAGCTGCGATCCTCTGCTCGTGAGGAATTTGTTGTTCAAACTGTGTGAGAAAGTCCTGGATATCTGTTAGACCATGAAATGATGGAATCTCGTTGATCTCTATGCCAATCCATCGCAGTGACTTAGTCATGTACGCACATCTATGCGCTGAGACTTCGTAAAGTCTGTTCTGCCAGTTCTCTAGACCAACATCCGAATCCGATGCGCATGAGCTGTCGCATCGCCAACTAATGTTCCCTTCTGTGGTTGGATTGATGTAGTCGCCCTGGTTCGCAGTCATCTGATAGAGACTCTCCATGTTACATGCCTCTTCCTCTGCTCGGATAGGTTCAATGTATCTAGGACCCTCAAGAGGATCTAACGGTGCGATGACCCGAATCTGCGCGTCTTCAAAGGTCATTTGTCTTCTCTTTAAGTCGATAACGACCATGTTACCGATCGCCCAATCAATGCCTAGTAGTGCTGGATATGGTCTACTATCGCCAATGATTTCTATAACTTCAAATTCTACAGAGCTACGAACTCTGTCAATGTCAACTGGCACCTGCGATAATCGACCCAGGGGTGATACCCGCTGCTGATTAGCTAATTTGAGATGGATAGGCAATCTAACTAGCTGAGGGCTACCCATTTGTTCCCATGTCTGCTTAGTCAGAACATTTACCTCTGATCCTAGATCTAGGATCACCTCGTCCATTTCAAATTCTCCAACCTGTGCTGTGAGTCGCATCTCTCATCCTATTCTTGTATGTCCCATAATACTATGAATAGCACGCTGTGCACTGCTCACGGAAGAAGATGGTTGACATTGATCTATGATGCGTTGAATTTATTCGATAGCTTGCTCATTTCTCACGAGTTTTAAACAACTCCGTAGGAAGGATTGTACACTTCCTGTCAACTCGTCCTCGTCACATGTGCCCGATGTGGTAGCCTGGGATATTTGTACAGGGCTAACGCCACAAGGTGCTTGCTGCGGTAAGCCCCTAGACGGCGGTACCTATGATCCTGATTGCATAGGGTCATCAAAGAAAGTCTTAGCTTCCTGAAATGTCTGTTTATTCTTTTGTAGGTCAAGTGGTGTTGCTTTGTTAGGAGCTTTGCGCACCCACTCCTGAACTGTGGTCTTTTCAATAACCTGCGATGTCCCATTGGTGGAAGCACCACTGTGAGTCACAATGTTGACTCTTGGTTCTAGTGTATCCTGCTCAGAAACAATAAGCTGGATGTTCTGGTGTACTGCTGGATTAGGTTCTCTGATCTTAGCTATCAAGGTAGGACAGTCTTCTATAGCGTGATCATAAGATTTGCAATAGTTACATGTGGTGGTAGGGCTCTGACAGTCCCTAGCATAATGTCCTAGAACTCCACAGTTGTAACAAGTGACTGGTCCACGACCACGGCAAAATCCTTCTCCCTGGCCAAAGCCTCCTCCACGTCCTTGTCCTCTGAATCCTCCTCCACAGCCAACATGAGCCTGATCATACTGTGGTCCTGCTGCTGGACCCTGTGTTTTTTATTGGACTCTGTACAAGTCTTGCTTGCTCCCGACCATGAGATCATAGGCTCGGCAATCGTGTTCATCATGGCCTATGGACTTGCAAAAGACACAGTATAAGTTCTTAGGTGTCTGCACGTACTTCTGAAGTAGAGGGCACTGGTGAGGTAGGTGTCCTCTTGTTTTGCATATTTCACACCACAGCTCGTGGGTCTGTGGTAAGGGGTTAGGAGCCCCAGTTGCTATATATTCTACAAAGACTGGACAATTATCTTTAGTATGGCCTTGTGCTTTACACTTTACGCACCATATGTCTTGCGCAACCTCTTTCCCTTTCTTAAGCTCATGCATTCGTATCATGAGATTAGCCAACTGGTTTTGCAGATTTGTCATACCTGTGCTGGTTTCAGCTAGAGGTGAAGCCTCTAGTTTCATCGCCATCTCCAACGTGTCATCCTGTGTCTGTAGTTTCTGCTGCATTAATGGTAGTCTGATGTGAGGGAGCAGTGCTGCAATAAACCATTCCTTATGCTGCTCCGGTGCAAACTCAAAGCTGACTTGGTCTATAAGGGCTTTAAATTTCTGATCGAAGTCCCACACTGACTCTGTAGGTAACTGTTGATGTCTTTGAGCTTTGTAATGCATTGTGACTCAAACTTAGGTTTCTTAAACTCTTTAATCATGGCGGTCCTGACCTGGACAAGTGTTCTAGGTACCGCTGTGGTGTACTTCATATACCATGTTAAGGCTCGTTCTCTCAGTGTGGTGACCAACTGTACAAGTTTACTATTATCATCATTGATTGCTTTAATGGTCCACATGGCTTCCCATAGAAACCAATGCTGCTCTAGGTCCTCTGCCCCTGTACCCTTAAATATAGGTAGCTTCATATCATCCCCCATTCTATTTCTACGTGGTGGATGTTGATTTGTTGTGTTACTACCACTCGGTGGTGTAGGTGGAGGTGATGTAGCGGTAGTATGTACTGTCTGGGAGCTACTAGATGGAGTTCCTACGGGATTGTTCTGAGTCCCGATCTATTTCTGTGGGGTATAAGGGTGGTAAGGGATACCCCCTTCTGTTCTTTCTGTGGTACTGTGACTCTGTTGTCTAGTATTATCTGAACCGTCTTCAGGTATGGGAGAGCTAAAATCTACTTTGTATTTATTTCCACTACGTGTGCGTCCAATGTCATCAAAATCAATTTCAAACTCTTGTGACATCACTATCTTTACTTATTCATCTGAAACTAGATCCATTGTTCCTTTTTCATGTAATAACATCTTAATGGACAAGTTTAAAGATTTTAGGTACTTACTGCAATATCCTTTGAAGAAGTACCACTCAGCCTCGTTGAATCTTTTTCTCTGTTCGACTGCAAACTCTGTGACGAAGCCTTCTAGCACACTCGCAAGCCAGAAGTAGACTGTCCTCGTAATGGGATTATCAAGGTTCTTCACAGTCTGAATCAGCTCCGGTGTCCAGACAATGTTTCTTTTCTTCTTGAATATGCCCGTATCAGTCAACTTTGATAACCAGTCATAAAGCTCATTCCCATAGGTCGCAAAAAATATCGTATGCAAGTCTGTAAAGATATGTTTTTGTAACCAGTCCTCTGTACTCAGTCTAGGACTCTTGTTCTTGTGTTCGGAAAACTCTTTCTCCTTAGACCCAACCCACTTGTTGAGTTCGTCTCTAGTAGGACGCCACCAGAACATCAGTGCTCAGTTTGTTCAAAACCGGCAACTGAACCATTTGTTGGTTGCTGGGCAGACCCGGGTTTACTATAATGTACCAACAACAACCCTATCTCGTTGGCCCTTTCGGCAATAGACTGTGGAGTGGCCTGAAGTCTCACCCGAAGTGATTCTAATGGGTTGGCAAAAGACTCAAGTGTCTCGGCTAGGTTCTGTATAGCATCCTGTGTGCATCTCGCAGCTCTTCTTAGCCCGCGAGATGTCTCTTTTGCACGATGCGCAGTTCCTCTTACTCGCAATGACTCTAGTCCTTATCGCATCGCTGCGTCCTGGGCAACACGTAACTCTCTCCTACGCTCAATCCTCAACCTACGATACCGCGCACCACAACTCCTCTGATGGTGCGATATCGCCTCTCTGCGATATCCTACCACTGTGGCTTAGCGTACTTAGCGTACTAGTGTTCAACTTACAGGACTCAACACACAAGACTGTTTTACACTGCGACTCTTAACTGTCTTGAGTGAAACTTAGAAAAACTCTTATATAGAATACTTAAAGACTTCAACTTGCATTTATCCTTTTAATATGCTGTGAACTGAATAACACATACATACATTTACTGTAAGCAAATTTCGCGTAATGAATGACAGATAAAACAAGTAAATACAATCACATGAATCAATCACATAACGCTCTGATTTTACGTGGTTCACTTCCAGGGTAGAAGCTATGTCAATAGAATTGTGTTTCTATATTATAACTTGAGAGAGGTACACAGTTCTGCTGCACCACATATGCAACTAGAGATCTTCTGGGTAACTCCGCACACAGCCTGGAGCCCTTCTCTCTTAGATCTCTTCTCTATATTTCCTTCTTACAATATACTCTCACTCTCTCTCTCTCTCTCTATCAATCCCTGTAGATTGTTACAATACAAAATAACAGTGAGCTAATAGACTACTGACTCTTAGACTCGCTAATGTCTGAATAGCTACAGGTTACCCTAATAGCTCCAGAAGGACTGACTAGCTAACCTTTTTCAATACAAAATACATCCCTTTATAGGTGTCCTGAAGGTCTCACCATTACAACACTGTGGGCCTGTCCCAACAGTAACCCAAAACCCTAACTAGTGACAGTCGACATATCTGTACTTGGGGTAGCCTCTTTCTATCACACCACTGCTCTCTGCAGTTTTCCATGCTTCCCGGCGCTGACCATGGGTACTATGCACTGCTTCCTATCTTCTGTCCTTCGTCTTCAATACCTCGGCCTCATCGCTCCTTTTCCTTTATGAGGGTAGCTAAGCCCTCCTGTCTTCGCCGCTGCCTTCAATGTAGTGGTTGAGCTCTCTCTTCTCGGCCGCTCAGGTACTGTCGTCTTTCTTGACTTCTCTGTCCCAACAGTCACGGTTTTCGACTCTGCTCTGTAGCTAGAAACATGCTACGGCATCGTAGATTTACCTTATCTCTTCATCTTCACCAAACTGTCTATCCGCCAAAATGGCAGCTTCTCCTGTAGCTGCGGGACTCTGCTCCAACAAGGGTGCATCAACAAGAATATGTTTTAGGGTCTTGGTATAGTTCATTGTTAGTCAATTCTCCAAGACCACTAAACAAAACAAGTAGGTGTCTCTCCAGGTGAGAGAGAGAAACCCTTGGTATAATTAGTGTTTCTCAGGATCCTCCTCTTACATGGGAGTTAAGCACGAGGAAATGCATGCGATTGTGATTGGGATAGCGCTTGGTCACTTTTATGAGGGTCGCTTGGTCACTTTTATGAGGGTCAGATATATTTCCAGGATCATATTGATATCTGGGGGCTCTTTCAGGAGTTTTTGGCTTTGCTACCCCGCCCATACGGTCAATCCTGCCTGCGACTGTCCACCTCAGCATCGATTATATTGGGATGACCTTAGTTTCCTTACCTAGGTATCGCAAGGGGTATTTACAGAGGTTATTTTGTAGGTGTCCTAGCCAGGTAGGGGTCAGACAACACAATCTCTATATGTGTTGAAGGTGAGGGCCACTATAATTGGATACATACCTCCACTTGTCGTGTATGGGAGTTTCCAAACTCTCCTAGGAAAGACATACCTGCTGCATTTGGGAGCTTATTTATCCTCCCCTTCGCTTGCTTGCATTTTGGCTGTAGAGTTTCTTAGGAGTGTGCTCTTTGTGCACTAGTTTTCCTTTGGGATCGTGGTTACTAGAGTATATTTATGCTCTCTTGAGTTCAGATCCTTTTATTTTTGGCAGGCTTGGTATCCTATCACTCGTTCTTGGTCCTAGTACAGACTCTAGTTTCATACTTGGGGGGATCATAGCCTCTTACCATGATCATGAATTTGGGAATGGTCATATTCCATCCTCTACTCCATTTGTGGAGGATTTCTATTCCCTTCACTTGGTCTTTACACCAGTATTCACCCTCACAGGGGTGGTAGTGGATACATGAATGTTGGGTCTACACCTTACTTTCCTTCTTATGTCCCATCATCCACTGCATTGTTTCCTTTGAATGTTGTTGTCATGATCAATCCTCCCTATTTCCTATATTTTGGACTCTTTACTTATTTTCAGCTATTTTGGACTAATATCGTGGTCATGTAGGGTCCATGTTTTGCACACTCTCTCCGAGGTCATTGAACCATTTGTGCCTATTACAGGTATCATGTCTAAATTGGAAAATAGGTTAGGATTTCACATCCGCCTGCATTTTGCATGACCTTATGATCATTTCATCTTAACATTAGGTATGAACCCATTCCATGATATCATGGAACCCTCATGTTGCTGTTAGAAGTGACATTATGCGAATGGTAGAGCTTTCCCATACATGGGTTCCCTAGTTAGATCCTATTTTGCATTTGGTGCCCATGTTGAGTTGCCTCCTTTATGTTGTGGGAGTCCCTTTTTAGTCCTGCCATGTCTTTTAGCAAGAGCCTCATACTCCTCTTAAACTTTATCCTGGCCATTCCCCCGAGACTCACTTGTATATGTCAATTTGTAATTGCATTATCGTGAATTTTGCTTTCTTTATATTTGAGCCTTATGTCGGATTCCTAAATTTAATTATTAGCCATATAGCCCGAGTTTGTCTCATGTCTAGCCAAGCAGAGCCTTTTTACATATCTTTTGCAGCTTGATTCCTTTTTTTAACCGGGAGGGGACCTTCCCTCAAGTGTCGTTATCGTGCACATATTCCTTGCATTGAGCATAGGTATGTTTCACTGCTTGGAACTAGTTTTCTTTTTCAAGCTTTTCAAAATATCTGAAAAAAGTCCAAAAAAATAAAAAAATAAAAAAGTCGAACAGGAAAAGATTTTATCTTTGGCAGTAGTCGAGTTGTGTTGCCTTCAAACAAAGAACTGTATATCACATACATTGGTTGGGTTATTATTTTGAATTTAGGAGCTATACTCATTACTCTAAGTTTATCTCCTTCGACTGGTTAAGCCTCCAGTCTCTACGGAGCCTCTGTTGATGCCTCCTGTGTCACAGAGATGTCCCAGTTTGCATATTAAGTCCATGCTTCCTACCTTTAGTCACCATTTTCCTGTATGCTCTTGTTCGAAGGAAGTTGAAGCCTAAGTCGGCCATTCCTCAGTTATCTTGAATTTGCATGTCAGCCATTCCCAGTACTATTACTAGTTCATGCACATCTTGTTCGAGTTCTTCCAAATTATATAGCGTTGTTGAGTACCTCATGTTGGTTAATGGGGGATACCTTAATGCTCTCCTTCCAGCGGATTCCATCCCATCAACTTCAGATCATTTATTCTGGGATAGGAGTCTAGAGTCATTTGAGTGCCTTGAGACTTATAGTCATCAGTGGTAGGTTCTCTCGCCATCGACAGTTTTGGGAATACATCAATGTCCCTTGATCGATGGATTCTTTCAAGTGTTCAACCTCAAAACATCTATTCACACTTGTTATATTGCACTCTCATTAGAGGAAATTTGAGGTCTAAAATGGGCCTCCTAAGGAAAATAATAAAATAATAGTTAAAATAATAAAATAATAATTAAAATATTAAAATAATAGTTATTAATTTTGGAGAAAGAATGAAAAAAACTACTTTTTGTGTTCGTATTTTTGACATATCTCCCTTTTTACTCAAATTTTGAGCGGCAGAGCTCATTGGATGTGGAATTTAATTCTGCATCCAATGAGTACCCACACTGCATACTTTTGACGGACCCCGCTACCCGAAAAATAAGAAATCCCTGAAAAATGTGATGATGATGTCATCATCACATTTTTTCAGGTATTTCTTGTGTTTCGGGTAGCAGGGTCCGTCAAAAGTATGCAGTGTGGGTACTCGTTGGATGTGGAATTAAATTCTGCATCTAACGAGCTCCCTCGCTTGAAATTTGAGTAAAAACACAGGGAGATATGTCGAAAATACGAACAAAAAAAGTAGTTTTCTTTTATGACAAATATGTCAATTCAACCATTATGGTTGACTCATTATATTGAAATTCTATTGGTTCTTGAATTTCAACTCACAAAATTTATTGTTGGCACGTTTTCTTATAAGGCCCATTTTAGACCCCAAATTTCCTCTAATGAGCACCTTGATTCCCATTTTCATTATCAATGGGTGATCTCGCGTCTGTTAACGGTATACATCAATGACCGATAATCAAACAATGGACTACTATGTTCAACCTCGACACCTCTATTCGCATAGTAGGACATGTACTCGTAGCGGTTTTTGTAGAAGACCTTCCAGCTTGGTGGCATTCCACATATGCTACCTCCTTGATCGTGCTAGTGTTCATGAGATTTTAGCTCTCATGATTTGATTCCAGTGTATGTCAGATATCTTCAGATTCTATGGAGATCTTGATCCATTGTATATCTTCATCATGGGTATTCTGATCTATTATATATTGTATGTGGCGATGAGCGCACATGTCACATTTTGTATATCATGCCTATTCATGGCCATTGTACTCTTATGTATCCAGGATTGCTATATGCATTTGCAATTGCATGAAGAGATTGATTATTGTACTATACTGATGGATGGCTGGTTCTTCCACATGGTTCTTCATCACTCCACTTCTGGGATGGATTTTATAATGTATTCTGGCCATCATGCTACCCCTATGACCTCACACATTAGGGGGCATCTGTTATAGCTGATTTTACCACACATGGTTGATCACATATTTATGGCCTTCCCTATCCCTCTACAGACTCTTTAGACCCCATGGACTGATATTATACTTCGATGTTTCCAAGTTCATCCCTAAAAAAACCTTTTTATTGTTGTACATGACTTTTAATCCCATATTCGCGTGTACACGTGACTTTTGACCTCAAACCTGTGTACATCGGGATGCGTGCGTAAATCCAAATATTTTTGGAGTTTTCCTTCATGTGAGTTCGAACCAATTGACTCTTGGACTTCCATATGCCTTGAGATCACTTGGATTTGACCCTGCATTACCCCTTTGGAGTGTTATATAAGGAACCCCTTGGATACATTGAAGAAGAGGAATTAAAGAGCAAGGAAACTATAGTCCATTGTTGCCACAGTTTGCATATACTTGAGTCTGCATCCCTTTGTCCATTTGGAGCACTTTGTGTTATTCCCAAGCTTGTCTTTTCTTGTGAGCTTTCTATCGAGAGATGGAGGATTGAGGTGGTGGAGGCCCAGGTGCAAGACTCAGTTTCTCCGGTTCGTAGACGTGCCGATAGAGGTTGTCACTTGTTTAAATCTCTAATTTGATTAATAGAAATATCCTTTCCTATCCAATAATGTGCATTTGAATGAATATTGAATCCATGGATATGTTTAATTTCTTATACATTGTTGATTATATATTGTAGAGTAGATCTAACACAATATTATATAGCATGCTTGTCTTGTTTGCTGTTGTTGAGAGAAAATTGCTAGCGCATGCGGGATTGGAAAAAGCTCAATGGGGATCTACTTCAACTGTCTGGAATAAGGTATGATTCGAGTTCCCTTAGTGTTAGATGTTTGGTTTCTCTTGCATATTGGGAAGGGATTGATTTCTCATCCCTAGTTGTCTGTTGTGGTACACCCCAAGCCATAGGAAGTTTCTCTCCGTAACAGGCATCCCTTTCCATATAACCAGATGTTCCTTGATGGTCCTATTTCTTAGATTTCTTTTTCTAGTTTTCATAATATTTCCTGGTACTAAGACTAACCACCCTTCATCATCCAAAGGTGGGAGTTCTGCTGAAACTATTACTTGTTGTCCAAGTTCCTTCTTTAAACATGAGACATGAAACACATTGTATACCTTACTTCCTTCTAGAAGATCCAACTTATAAGAAACCTATCCTACCTTCTGCATTATTATATATGGTCCATAGAATTGTGGTTTTAGCTTCTCATCCCCTTTTTTCTTCCGCGATGACTATTTGTAGGGATTCAATATCAAGTACACTAAGTCATTCACATGAAAACTACGTTTGTTTCCACTCCTTATATCTGCATACATTTTCTGCTGGTTTTCAGTAGTCTGCAAATTGTCCTTGAGTGCTTTCAAGATATCTTGACTTTATTGAATCCAATAGTTTTCTTTTGGTGCTCTGATTTCTTCAAAAATATGATCCACCTAAGTTTCATCTTCATATCCATACATGGCCTTGAAGGGAGACATGTCAATTTGAATATGATAAGAAGTGTTGTATCATACCTCTCCCATATGCATCCATATTATCCATGTATTTTTCTTCCCTATGACATAATTAATGAGATATCCTTCCAAATATTGATTGAACTTCTTAGTTTGACCATCATTTTGGAAGTGGTAACTTGTACTGAGATCCAAATTTCTCCCCACAAGTTTAAACAATTCTTGTCAAAAAGAACTCATAAACGTGTTGTCTATGTCACTGATTATTTTTTTTGGAAATGCATCTAATATGAACACTTATTCAAAGAAGAGATCATCAATTTGAGTTTTTAACTAGTTGATGGGATAGAAAATAAGTGTGCAAATTTAATATGTATGTCTACTACAACAAATATGCAATCCTTACCTTGCACCTTGGGTAGACCAGTGATAAAATCCATTGAAATGCTCTCTCATTTTTTACATGGAATTGGAAGTGGTTGTAGTAGTCTAGCTGGATGTGTGTGCTCAAATTTATTTTGTTGGAATGTGTTGCATTCTCTCACATGAATTAACACCTTGTATTTGAGGCCCTTCCCAAAGAACTTCTCCTTAACCTTTCGGTAAGTTTTTAGATAACCAGGATGCCCTTTCTAAAGGTGAATCATGGGAATCCTCCAAAATATGCTTCTTCAATTATATCCTGGCACCAAGTAAATTCTATATTTGTAATAGATGAATCCATCCATCACTTTATACAAATAATCATTAATTGATCCATCCATTAGTTCACATGCAAATTTATTTCTAGGGTACTCTAAGGCTAGTTGCTCTCTCCAAGCCATGGGAAACTCCATTGCATATAAGGTTGGTTTTCTTGAAAGAGTATCTGCTACTACATTCATATTCCATTTCTTGTACTCTATATATGTCATGTCCCCACCCTTCTACCAGAGGAAGGATGCGATGTTGTTGCTATCGATCCGGGAAACTAAGCCCCATGAACGTTGAATAAAAATTGCATTGAGATGAAACATACATAGATGCATAAATTATTACCATATAGCAGAAGAAAAATTGATTCATTCACAACATTTAACATGTTTACATTAATTCATAAACACATATACAGTTACAGAGATAAAATAGACAAGAATACTTATCTTGGAAGAATCTCGTCCCACAACCAGCTATGTCGCTACAACGTTCCACCCAACCATAGGCCAGTGTGCTCATTAATCACTCAGCAACACTGTCGCCCCAAGCTGGGCATGATTCCCACAAGGAATAAGGGAACACTAGCAGACTCACACATAGTCAAGGATAAAACAAAAACTCAGCCAAGCCAACACAGTTGGGTTTATCAGGCTGCAAAGGAGCTGGAAAGGCTGACTATTAAGCTGGTGAGCTCAACCCTAGAGCTATGGACACCTGCACCAGATCTATCCCATCTTCTAAAACATCTACACACCCAACAAAGGGAAGCATCCCCTTCTCTGCTACATATTCCCTTAGGATATGCTATCCCTTCCAATGTTATTCACAGTGTACAAAGAAGAAAACAAGCCCCTTATATCTATCTATGAGGTTCCTTCTCACACCAGGTTTATCAAGCTAGTCAGAGGCCATTTCCACTCCCAAATCAGTTTGGATCAAAGCAAAATCTGCACACACAACAGAATACAAAATTATGGGTTGAAGAAAAATGGTTTCGGCAACAAAACGAATTATGAGTCAATATGGGTAAAAACAACCCTTTAGCAGCAATTTGATTTCAGGAGTCTTTTATGGCCCTAACATGGCCAAAACGAACTCAACAACACCTAAAATTCGTGGGTCTCTTCTCCCACTCATTGTGCAAACCAAAAACATTTTTCCCAAATGGGTAATGAGGAAAACAACAACAAAAACGTCCAGCAGATATCCCGGCCACTGACTGTTAGCGAAACAACTTCCCATCCACAGGGAAAAAACACAGGAAACTGCAAAAACGTGAATGGATACACTCTGGATTCCTGAGAGAGCTCCAAAAAAAATGTGGGGAAGACAAAAACGTGGATGCATGAAGGAATGGGAAGCATGTTTGGGCAATAACTTTCCCCATAAGTAAAAAACCTTTTTCCCAAAAATGTGTGCTTCCCCAAATTCAAATTTGGACTGCCATA
Organism: Pseudotsuga menziesii; assembly: GCA_001517045.1. Classification (NCBI taxonomy): domain Eukaryota; kingdom Viridiplantae; phylum Streptophyta; class Pinopsida; order Pinales; family Pinaceae; genus Pseudotsuga; species Pseudotsuga menziesii. The sequence continues at coordinate 39,390 of LPNX010622031.1, forward strand.
CCTTTCCCATCCCATGCAATAACTAACTCAACCAATTTCTGGCAGAATTAAATGATTGGGAACAAGAGACAAAATGGGTAGTTGACATTTTGATGGGTTCTCCCTTTGACATTTGGATTTTCCCTATTGTCCCAAAGGTTTGAATATCTCCCCCCCCCCCTTATCCTTAGGAAATCATGCCCCCATCTCTTATTTGTTGCATTGACATAGCTTGTTCTGGGTTTTTAATTAAATTGCATATTTGCATGATGTCCAAAATTATAATGTGTCGGCTAGCACAAAATACCATCAACAACGATTTCTAATCTTCGAAACATAAAACGCTAAATCGATGGTGGGGTTTTTGCCTTTATCTCCACAGCATGATTAATTACAATATATACATCATATACATTTAATGCAAATGGGGTCAAAACCAAGGTGTTACAATGTCAAAGTCATAAGCTTGAAATTTTCTCACCCATTGTTGTCTCATGAGATTAAGCTCTCTTTGGGTTCATAAATGCCTCAAAGTTGTTGTGATTAGTTTTGACCACAAACTTGCTGCCCACCAGATATAGTTGAAACATTTACAATTCATGCATTATGGCCAACATCTCTTTATCATAGATGGAATTGCATCTTTCAAGTGGCTGCAAATTATGCTCTTGAAATCAATTGGGTGCTTATTTTGCATAAGAACGGCTCCAATGACTTCCCTAGAGGCATCACACTCAAGCACAAATGGTTGAGTGAAGTCAGGTAGAGAAAGGACTAGGAAATTGCTCATGACTTATTTCATCTTTTTAAAAACTCTTTTAGCTTCCTCTGACCAATAGAAGGCTGATTTCCTGCTAAGTTCAGTCAAAGGAGCTACCAATTGAGAAAATACTTTGACAAACTTCTGGTAGTAAGTGCAGATCCCCAAGAAACCTCTTAATTCTATGACATTCTTGGGGCTTGGCCAATCAAGAATAGCTTGTATTTTTTCCATGTGGACCTTTACCCCTCTTATCCAATCACATGACCAAGATATAGCGGCTCGGTCATTCTAAATTCACAGTTGGATAACTTGGCATATGAAAATTGATCTGCAAGAATAGTTAGTACATCCTCTAAATGTTGCAAGTGCTCATCCCGAGTTTTTCCATAAATTAAAATATCATCAAAATCACTAGCATGTACTTATGAAGCTTCTTTATAAGTAGTTTGTTCATGTGGGGTTGAAATGTTTTAGGTGAATTATTCAAGCCAAATGGAATGACTAAGAATTCAAAATGGCCATAGAAACAATGAAAAATTTTCTTCGGTACATATTCTTCCCTCATTATGATTTGATAATATCCAAAAAAAAGGTCAATCTTGGAGAATAATTTGGCCCCATGCATCTCATCCATTAAATCATCAATTCTTGGGATGGGGTACTAGTTCTTGATGGTCCTCTTATTCAAAGCTCTATAATATAGGCACATCCTCAAGTTCCCATCTTTCTTCTTCACTAAAACTACTGAGGAAGAAAAAGGACTAGTACTTGGTCTAATCAATCCTAACTCTAGAATTTATTTGCAAATAGTCCTTTCAATTCCATCTTTGATTCTTTTGGGATGCTTATAGGGCCAGTTCATTACAAGAAGTGTTCCTACCACCAGCTCTATAACCGTACTCAACTCCTCTATCTAGTGGCATTCTAGGAGGAAGGTCTCCAAACAATTTCTCATACTTCTTGAGAAATTTCTTTATGTCCTCTGGATGTTGTGAAATGTTTATGGTTGATCCTTGGTAATAAATAAAACATTCAATATCCCACTCTATGTCCCCATGCGTCAAAATAGATTTCATACTATGGGAAGATACCACCTGATTTGGATAGGTGTTCATTCCTTTCAAAATAACTTGCTTTCCGCCAGAATTCTTGAATATCATGTCCGAAACTTTGTAGTTCACAAAATGTTCACTGATTGAGAATAACCATTGAACTCCCAACATCTTGTTTGTGTCAACCACATTCACAACATAGAAATGATATTTCATGACATAATCCTGAATGGTCACTTGCAGTTTGGGAATTCATTTTGTGCATTCCATGGAATGATTCCCGAGGATCATGATAGTGAATCCATCAAAAGATTCATTGGTAAACTTTCTTAATAACACCATTGTATAATCAATAAAGTTATGTGTGGCTCCTCCATCCTATTAATATTTTAATGGTTATACAATATCTAAAAACATTTATCATCATAACATCATAACCATATGCAAAAGGATCACTGAAAGAAAGACAAGCAGAACCACATAATAGAAAATGATGATTTATCCTTAGAAACCCTTGTGTGGGAGAAAACCCAGCAAAACTTCATTGATATAGAATTCAACAAATTACAGTGTAAGACACAAACAATAATACTTTTAAGACACCAAGAATAAGACTAGAACGATTCTTCTCCTCCGGATGGACTGCTCCTTCTCTCTCTATTGCAACTTGCTTGAGTTATGAGTGTGTCCAAATGACGGAGGTGCCTCCCCTATATATACTGATCAGTGGAGAGGCATAATAATAAAAAATGGCCAACTTCTTCTCCCAATCAGGTCCTACTTGCCTTGGGATACTCAAAAATACATTTTAATAATACTTTTGTGGGTACTACTAACCCGAATTACAATGAAAGTTTTACCTCGTGACTTTTCATGACTAAATACATCAATGAAATCCCTAATTAGAGGAGCAATGTCTCTAGAAGGGGAAATAATAATATTACAAAATAGAATACCTTCAATAGTTTCATTTCTTTAACACCCCCTCTTAACAAGGAAGGTATTCTATAACACATCAATACATCTATACAACTGACTTGTAATTCTATACGTCATATGAAGTTTTCACAACTACATCGACATCATCATCATCCATAGAACATCATCATCACAGAGAATCACATCTTGATCACCATATCACGAGCACATCATCACGAGCATCATGTCAAATCATCATGAGAATCTATCGAATGCATTGCATCTTGACACGTCATCATGAGAATCACATCTTGACATATCATCATTATCATCGCATCTTGTCACACAATCAAGAGCATCGCATATTAACTCATCATCATGAGCATCACATCTCATCGCATAATTTTGAGTCACATCTCATCACATCATGAGCATCAAAACTCATCACATCTTGTCACATCATCATGAGCATCACATCTTGTCGCATCATCACAAGTATCACATATTGTCACATCATCAAGAGCATCACATCTTGTCACATTATCATGAGCATCACATCTCGTCACATCATCACGAGTATCACATCTCGTCGCATCATCATGAGCATCACATCTCATCACATCATCAAGAGAATCACATCTCATAACATCATCACAAGCATAACATCTCGTCACATAATCACGAGCATCATGTCTTATCACTTCATTGTGAGCATTGCATCACATCATATCATCTTAGGTATCCACATCCTGAGCATCACAACAAAACATCACAAATTAATGTGGAATTACCCACATCATCATGAATGCTAGAATCTCATCGTCTGCAAATGAATGCAGCACCACACCGTATGCAAATGAATGCAGGACCAAAACACCACCAAATGAATGTAGGATCACAACATCTGCAAATGAATGCCAGACCACAACATCTACAAATGAATGCAGGAACAAAACATCTGCAAATGAATGCCAAACCACAACGTCCACAAATGAGTGCATGTCCACAATGGCTGCAAATGAATGCCAGACCACAATGTCCACAAATGAATGCAGGACCACAACTTCTGCAAATGAATACCAAAACAAAACGCTCACAAATGAATGCATGACCACAACATCTGCAAATGAATTCCATACCACAACGTCTGCAAATGAATGTAGGACCACAATGTATGCAAATGAATTCCATACCACAACATCCGCAAATGAATGCAGGACCACAACGCCTGCAAATGAATGTCAAACCACAATGTCCACAAATGAATGCAGGACCACAACATCTGCAAATGAATGCCATACCATAATGTTCGCAAATGAATGTTGGACCACAATGTAAATTGAGAATATCGAACTATGGATGTTACAGTGGTATCAGAGTTATACGGCCCTTGGACATTATTTACACTTTTTGTAAATTCAGTTTTTAACCACTATTAGGGTTTCCCTAAAAAATAGGACATTGTCCATAAAAAAAAGAAAAAAGAAAAAAGAAAAAGTAAAACAAAAAAAGGGTAAAAGTGAAACCACACGTGGTTTCTTAATAAGTGGGTTTGGGTTTGAATATAAAAGTGCATAATAATTACTACTAAGAAACAAGTGATATTTGAACTTAGGTGGGGAAGGTAACACTCATTCCTCCCAACCACCCAATCTACTGGCATTTTACAAAACTTAAAGGGAAAAAAAATCTAAAAGTGCAAAATAATTGCTACTAAAAAGCAAGTGAGATTTGAACTTAGGTGGGGAAGGTAACAATCATTCCTCCCAACCACCCAATCTACAAGAAGTCCTTAGGGGAAGAAACTAATTATTGAAAACTATAGTATACTATACAAGATAAAATATGTCCATCTTTGATATATCTTGGGATAAAAAGCATAACAAAATCACGGGGGCTTCACTTGTTGACCATTATACTATCACGTTAGTTCATATTGTGGGTTTTAAAATTATCAAAAATTAAACCAATATATTGTAGGTATTGGGGGGATGAGGGGTTTAAGGTGGGGCTAGGTAGGGTGGTTTATAAGGATTGAGCTATGAAAAGGGGTGGGGAGGAGGTTTTAAGTATTGAGGGGGTTTCAACAAAAAGAGTTTGGGTCAATATCTCTCGAAGTTAAGGGTATTCTTTAATATCCCATGGTCGCACGTGCTATGTGAGAGGTTCACTAAGTGAAGTCCCCATGAACAAAATGGAGTCACATGACAAAAAACAAGGAATATTTTCAAGCACTTTAAAAGCTTATGTTTCAAAGTTATTCCAAATAAAAGGAACGATTAGAGGAAAAAAAATTACTATTTCTATTGCTCCCAGCGAATGCAATAATTATATTAGTGATGAATTTGAAAATTATTTAGTGATTCCAGACTCAAATATAGGTGAAAGGTTAGTCTTTTGTAAAAACAAAGAATATGCAATAAGCGATTTACAATGGAACATTGGAGATTATACTGGTGTATCACAATTTATAGTTAAATCCTTGTGGATTAGTGACGATGGCCTATTTTTAGGATTACCATGGCTAAAAACATTGGGGACTTTTATCTTAAATGCTAAAAAAAGTTTCTGGCATTCCCCTACAAAAATAAAAAAATCACATTGTTGGACATTAACATGAATACAAAATCAGAGGTCGCATCGTCTAAAAAATTCAAAGAAATATCAAAGATGTTGTTGCACGAGAATGATAAATCAATACAAACGATACAAAAGGATTTCAACAAGGTTATTGCAGGTAAGGAAGAAGAGATCTCTCGTCTAAGAGATCATAATCAAAAATTACTTTTGCAAATCAAGAAGGTGAAGGATAAGGCACAATACAATCAAAAGCTACAAGAGGAGAAACGATATCTTTAGAAGAAACCATTAGAAAATATCGAAGAGAATAATCACCTTAATAAGTGTAAACAAGATTTAATATATCACAGTCTAAAGCTTTAATATGATGAGAAAGCTCAAGATGAAATGTTAAGGAACCTTAAGAATGATAAGTATTCATTAGAAAAAGAATCAAATACAAATGTACTCCTTGCCACAGCTCAAAAAAGAAGTCGACCTAGTAAAAGTACAATGTCCAACACATATCAATGCTCAAAATATGACACTAGTGAAAGAAAATAATATTGTGAAAATTCCTTATCGACACCCCTACCATATAAAGGGGTATCCTTGAAAGTGGGAATTGTTGAAAGATAATGGTACTAATGTAATCAAATCTCTTGATGACAGATCAGTAGGTAATCCCAACAATCAACGACAAATAAATTTGGGATGGATTGATCCGTCAACATATCGAAAGTTATGCTCTACACTTAGAAGTTTGTATCGACATGTTTTGTCATCTATGACATCACAAGGAATGATGCGACCACATTATAAGGCTTTGAGGACAAAGCCTTCATAAGAGAGAGGCAATGTTACATACCTAAACAATAACAACAATAAATACACAAATATAACATAACACAATATATATAGAAATATAAATAATAATAATAATAACAACAAACAATAATAATATAATTGTTGGCCCTCATTTTGTCACCATTTTTGGCTAATAATTTACATATTGAACACATGTTTTGTCACCTTTTGGCATATTTTCTACCATACAGTTCGCCATTCAGCAACGGGTATGATCATATTTTGAATTTATGCAAGTTATGTTTAGTTTTATTATTTCATGATTTTCTTGGTTAAATTCGATGATATGTAACGATATCCTAATGTATGAAATCATCATTGCAAAATCATGGTCTTCAGTGAACCAACTAGCAGGTATTGCATCTATCCTAGATATGCGCAGAGCATATCCAGCACATTGTCCAGCTCATCGTTCGAACCGCCGAGCCAATCGCGCATTGCTGTTAATTGATTCCTAAGCGTTAAAAGCATGAAATGGTCTGTAAACTATTCTTGACCATGCGCCAGCATGATAGCATGAACACCCTTCTAGAATATCGCTCGTATGATTCCTCTGTGTGACACCTTGACACCAGTTACGATTAAGTTGAGTTTGTATGCCACATCGTGCGCCAGAAAAGAACCAGATTTGCAAATACAGAGGAAGACGTTATGAGTTGGCCTTTGTTTAGTTACTTGTCATAATTGTTGGTTTATCTTAAGAGAATTTGACCAATGAAAGGGTCGACTTGCTCGCCCTTTGTCAAACATTATATATACAGACACTGTTATGCGAGAAAGAGTTAGAGATATATAGTTTTTAATTGATACATGTAATCAGTCAGTTCAGAAACTCTGTAACACCTTTTTCTTTACTTTAATGGAAGTTCTATGGAGGTTGTGTATCATCTTGTCTTAAGCAGCGTGATCCAGTTAGCACTCTGATTGGTGGGAGGGCCCCCCATCAACCAGAGCCTTTTCTTTCCGTGTATTTTCATTCTTCCTTTTCTACAAGTAGTATAGTTTTATCTATAATTTGTTTATGCAACTTAGTCATTGAAATTATTTATGTTATTTATTTCCTGTAGCTTAAACTTTGGTATTATGTTATTTATGTAATTTCCTTTGTGAGCTAAGAAACCGGTTGCGCATAGATTGGTTTTTAATTTCCTGTTTAAGTATTTTCAGTTTATTTGCTTAATGTCATATTTATAGAATAGATTTCTTTGATCAAATTACAATAGGTTCATCCTTATTTACTTCTGTTTTGTCATGAATTTGCTTAATTATATTTCAGTTGTCTAATGATGCAATGAATAACAATCTTTTCTTTTTAAATTATGAATTAGTTTAGATAATTCTGCTATGAAATTTGATGATTAACTAGGTTCAATTTCTTTTCTTTACATTTTAGTGTCATATGCATGGGTCAGCTGTCCTCAAAGATCATTTAGATTAACTATTTCTTGAAGTTTTAGTATTTTCTTCAGACAGACTGTCATTCGAACAACCTGTTCTGTCTTTCATACAGACTTCTGTTTCAGTCTGTTTTCCAGTCTTCCATTCAGCTCTTAGTGCTTTTAACTTGTTTTAAGCCTCTTTTCTTAGCTTCTCGATTATGTCTTGATAAATGGTAATTAGATAATGGTTGTGTCTCTTCTTACAGCTTTAGATTAGATCGTTTAGATGCTCATTAGGTTTTATTCTTATTTCTTCTTCCTCCTCATTTGATGTTTGAAATTACGTTTACTATGTTGCCTTGTAATTATGTCTTCAGTTTGATTTGATTTGTCCCTTTGCATGTGAGGTTCAAGCTTAAATGCATCAATAGATTAAGTATCTTATACATTGTTCATAGAAATACGATTTGTTCTCTCTATGATATATTTATTAAAGGAATCTATAGGATAGGACTTAAATCATCTTTATAAGTTTTATGCTTCTTCATAAATTATGTCCACCTTCTTGTAGTATTATTTTATCTTTTACAAGTAGGAGTTATTTGTTTATAAATAATCATGTTTACTATAGCTTGTAATTGGACGTTTCTTAGTCTACATATTTTTGTAGAGATTAAGTTAGATTTGATTCCCTTTAGTTTCTTCACCTCATTTGAAAGTCACTTTGACACTTCTCCTACTCCTGTTCCACTCACGGTGAACCCTTATCCTCAAAATAATCAAGGAGAATGGAACTAGATAGCTAGTTCAAACCATTATATACATTTGTCAGTTGCATGTATAGTTTTTTAAAAAGCATAACTATTTGTTGTAGATTTTTCTTTGTACAATCATTCTTTAAAGTTGTTTAGCAGTAAAATAAATCTCCTTAGATAGAATAGTTCATTGTCATAACACTGTTTATATCCTTATGTTTATAGATAATGTGATACCGCTCTGGTCTAGTACTTTATTCGATTATCCTGATAGTTGAATTCTTAGGAGTTTGACTTAGTTTTTCATTTTGAAAGATCTTTCGATCTTTTGTTTGTTGAAAGTATTACCACGATACCCTAGGAATCCCTATACCTTTGCATATATTTTGTAACAACTCTAAGCCTACCAACCTTAATCGATAATTAAATATTAGGTGAATTATTCAAGACAATATTTTACCCAACATTTGGCGCCGTTTCCGGGGAGTTGTTTTGTAAGGTAGAATAGATATAGGCTGGTGGCGGGGGAGCGGTAAGACAAGAGGTAAGAACCTGCGCATCTGTTCTAACAGGCGCCCCCAAGTCCAGTAGTAGCAGTAGCATAGGTTCCCCTTTAGCTTTTATGAGGAAACCTAGAGATTCTCAGGATAGATTCGTTAAGATAGTAAAATTTTGTTAAAATTTTTATTAAGTTTTTATGGGGGCATAAAACCCAAAGCATCAACTCAATGGAAAGGAATCGAAAAAAAGAAAAAAAAACACCTATAGGAAGTAGCTCTGTTGGAAACATCAACGACTCTTTCGGGAGATCTTAGAGGGGAATCCATAGAAGAGATCCTGGAAGGAGGTCAGAGGACCTCATTCCTAACAAAGTTTAAAAGGACTAACCATTGGGAACCCTGAAACCTTCCACTAAGTCACAAAATTAGATGATACAACTTTTTAGAGGAGCTGAACTTCACTAATTTTTGTTAAATCTTGCCTAGGTGAAAGCTCTCTTTGGCAACTCAGTAAACATAGTAACCCCACAAGTTCAAACATCCACAGTAGCATCTACTATTCCTATAAGACCCACTAAGAGAATGGTTGATCAGAGGAAAATATCTCCTGGAAAAGAACGTTGGGATACCCCATTCTCACCTCGAAAGAAACCTTCCAGGTATACTCACTTTAGAAACCAAACTTACATGAAGAAGCAGGAAGAAGAACGAGCAGCGAAGAGCAATTTCTGTCCAAAACGTGAAACTAAACATCCCCGATAGGAATGTCCATTAAACAAAACCTCTGCATGTCACATTTGTATGGGGCATCATGTTTTTTTCCAAGGGATCAAGATGGATCCTACCAAGATGGAGGTAATCATTGGACTCCCCTCTCCAAAAACTCTTCCTCCTCCTGAACCTTAAAAATATTGTGGGTTATCATCACTTGTATATATGTAAATATGTGTATATTTCTTTGAATAAATAGGAGTCATTCCTAATCATTTCTTTGCAGGGGACTCTTTTTCTATGTTTTCAAGAATAAAATAAATCATCTAACGAATGGTTTTGAAATTTGGTTACAAATGGGTCTTTCTATTTCTTTGAGCAGCTCATGGGATATTACCTAAAAAAGAAAGTACTCTAAAAAACACTCAAAACATATCTTAACTTTGAAGTTTTAGAATTCTTGTACATCATTTTCAGACCACTTATTTTATGATTTTATGCTTCAGACATGTACATTTCCGATTATTTGAACAGTTGCTCAAAAGACTTACTTTAATCATCATGATCTTCAAAATTTTCACACCTATGGATTACTAGCTCATCTACACTTGTTATCAAAACTTGACTCTTAAATATTTTTCAGGACACTCCAGGGTAAGTGGAATTTCTGCTTATGGGGAACATTATCCTTTATAAAGAAGATAGACTAAGAGGCCAAGGAACATCTTTAAGTTATTCTCTTTTGACATGATCTAGTTAAGGCCATTTTATGAAGAAAAAAAATATAATATAAATCATGTGTTTAGTAGGGCTTAGCACGCTCTAGTACCAATCGACTTCCATATACTCAAAATCTTTACACAAGGAAAACCCGCCGAGGTACTGAACAGGCCTGCTGGTAGCGAGTCAATGCTAAGTAACAACTTAAAAACAAGGAAGTTCGATAAATGCATGTAAACCCGTCAGGGCACTAAATGTGCTCGCTGGCAGCGGGGCTATGCTTACATGGTACCAAGATAAACCCACCGAGGTACTGAACAAGTCTACTACTAGCGGGGCAATATCAGGTAAAACAAACTTGGTTAATGCACCACTTGTTAGAATAATCAACCCATAGTTAGCTACCTTAGACATTAATTAATCCATTTTTGTCTTATTTGCCTAGTTTCCATATTCCACCTTATGCAAGTTGTCATCTACACATCCATAGTGGTAAAAATTGCTAATTTTGAGTCATGGAGCACTTGGGAAACCTCCTGGAATCAAATCTGCTTTATTCCTGGCCTCCCTAGTGCATGTCTGCTTTTTTTGCTTTATTGCCTGCTTTTTCAGTGTTTTAAGGCAATTGGGAAAGTTTGACTAGGTGAAGTTAACTTGTTTTTTTTCCTCCACATCCTCCACTCTTTTCTCCTATGAAAAGCATGTATGAGTTTTCCTTCCATCCACTATTATCTTAGCTAATGTATTTTTCCAATTCGTGGGCTCCTAGACAGTTTTGGAAACTGCTTTATGCACCTATGGGGGATTTGCTTAGATTTAGTAAGCCTGCTTTTGACTAGATTCGAATGGCATCTTCATGCATTCGAATCCCTCATGTAATTATTTATTGTGGTAGCCTATGAATTCATAGGGTTGGCTATTGTACACTTATTCAATACAGATTAGTGTTCTGCTCCATTATCCAGTCTCCTTTGTGAGTAATTTGCATGTGTAATTGGCAATTGTTGTGAGTGTAATTGTTCTAACACCTGGGTTCAATTTCCACATGGTATCAGAGCCTTTGTATATCGATTTCTCTCCTTCCAATTTTTTTTGCAGGTTCGATATCATTGACTGGGAGCATTGTGCTGACTGACGGGACAATTTCTAAGCTATGGATCAATCTCAGAAGATCATCTTGACTCCATTTAATTTATTTGAATGGAAAGAATAGATGGAGATACTGTTGAGAGCAAAAGGCCTCTACAGAGTGACTATGGCAACAGAAGCAGAGCCCAATGTAGCTACAGAGAAAATAAAATGGCACAACAGGAGGGATGAGGCCTATGGTCTCTTGTGTCTGAGTATATCCAGAGACCTCCTTTTCCATCTTGATGGATTGACATCACCAAATGAAGTATGGGAGAATATTGTTGATCTTTTTGGAAAGATAGATGAGATGAGGGGACATCAAATTGAAAATGAACTGATCTCCCTGAGTCCCAATAGCTTTGAATCCCTGCAACTCTATTTTTCCAAGTTCAAAGCACTTGTTTTGCAGCTAAAACAATGTGGGATCGAAAAGAAGGATGATCAGCTTGTCTTGGCCATACTCTCGAAGCTTGGCCTTGACTATTCAGTGTTTTTTTCAACCTTCTCTGCCACAAAGTTGACAGCTCGAGCCTGGAAGATGCCTAGCCTTGCATATTTCATGGAATCTCTCACACAAGAACAAGATAAATTGGTGATGATGGGCACCATCAAACCATCCAAAGACCAAGCTCTGGTTGCTGGAGATATGAGGGTGGATTCAAAAATCAAGAAGAAAGCTAAAAATCCACCTGAGCAAAAGAGAGACAAGAACAAGTCTCTATAGGAGCCTCAAGGTTCCAAGAAGAACTACCAGAAGAAGAAAAACAAAGGAGAAATTAGCAAGTGCGCATACTGTAGTAAGGGAAATAATTCTGAGAGCTCCTGCATGAAGAAGCAAATAGACATGCTGACCCAACTCCTGGAGAAGAATGGCATCTCCCTTCTAGACAGCTCAAAGAAGAGGGAAGGAGGATCAAGTTTAGAAGACAGAGAGAGAGTTCATGCATTGGTTGCTGGCACATCAAGCTCACCTAGTTTCATCATTGATTCTGGAGCTTCAAGACATATGGTTTCAACCAAGGAGGCATTCACCTCACTTGATATGTCGAAAGGTCCACCAATAGTACTGGGAGATGACTCTCTCACTGAAAGTTTGGGCAAAGGGAGGATTGATCTTGATCATGGTAAGTTCAACAATGTGTTGTATGTTCCAGGTCTTGCCTCTAACCTCTTATCAATGTATCATATGACCTGCACAGGGTCTCCAAATAAGGTCATATTCTCCCCTGATGAAGTTAAGATCACAGAGATCTCAAGTGGTAAAGTCATTGCAAAAGGAGTTGCAAATCATACTTCGAAGGTATACATGTTCTCACACTTCCTACCCTACTCAAACCCCTCTGCTCTTCTGATTCATGCTAATGAGGCAAGCAAGCTTTGGCATGAAATATTTGGCCACCTAAATTACAAGTATCTTTCTGATCTTAGTGAAAAAGAAATGGTCATAAGGTTACCAAAGATTAAATTTTCCAAAGGAGTCTGTCAAGGTTGCATCCTAGGAAAACACCCAGAGCATAAATTTGAGAGAGCTAGTCATGAGAGAACCTCTGCACCTCTTGAGTTGATCCACAGTGATGTTTCTGGCCCATTCCCTCATATGTCAATGAGTCAGGCCAAATATGCATTGAATTTCATAGATGACTTTTCCAGGTATTGCAGGGTTTACTTCCTGAAACACAAGTCTGAAGTTTTTGGCTTCTTCAAAGTCTTTAAGGCTTTGGTTGAAAACCGGTCTGGGAGGAAAATCAAGGTCCTCAGATCTGACAATGGTGGTGAGTATGTCAATTCTGAGTTTATTCAATATTGTGCAGATGCGGGTATTCAGATGTAGCATTCTATCCCTTACACACCACAACAGAATGGTGTTGCTGAGAGGAAGAACAGATCACTAAAAGAGATGGCAACATGCATGATGGAGGCTAAGACTTTTCCACCAAAGTACTGGGCCAAAGCTATAAACTGTGCAGCCTATATCCAGAATAGGGTGCCTCATAAACAGCTTGATGGTATGACTCCTTTCACAGCATGGAGTGGGCACAAGCCAGATGTGACCCATTTTAGGATTTTTGGCTCAAGGGCTTGGGCTAGAATTCCAACATAAAAGAGAAAGGCTTTGCAGCCCCAAAACCAAGAGTGTCTATTTGTTGGGTACTCTGAATATTCAAAAGGGTACAAGCTGATCAATTTTAGCACAAACAAATCCTTCATTGAAAGGTGTGTTCAGTTTCAAGAAGAACCCCTAGCAGCAGTGGAAGTTGGAGAATCCTCTTCACCACCAGAACCTCTGAATGTAAGTGAAGAGATAGTTGAACATGCTGATTCTGATATGTCTGATAATAATGATTTTATTGCAGATCCTAACATCCCTACAAGGACAAAATGGGCAGCCAAGACTATTCATGCAGCTGGAGAACTAGCTGGAAATCCTAATGACCCTAGGAGGACTAGATCTCAATTTGAGAGTGCTCTATGCATGAAAGATCCTATGTTTGCTGAGAAATGATATATAATGGTTGAATCAAATCCTTAGACATATGAATATGTAGAATAAGATCCAAGATGGCAAGAATCCATGAAGGAAGAGTTCAGCTCACTCCAGAAGAGCAACACTTGGGAGCTGGTTGATCTTCCCCCAAGGAGGAAGCTAGTTCAGTGTAAGTGGGTGTACAAGACCAAATTTGCTGCTGATGGTTCACCTCTAAAGTACAAGGCCAGATTGGTAGCCAAGGGTTACTCATAGGTTCATGGCATAGACTACAATGAGACCTTTGCACCAGTGGCAAAGATGGACTCCATCAGGCTAGCCTTAGCCATTGCAGCTTCAAAGCAATGGGAAGTACATCACATGGATGTGAAGTGTGCTTTCCTGAATGGAGATATCACTGAAGAGATATACATGCAGCAGCTTCAATGATTTGCTACTAACCCATCTCTTGTGTGCAGGCTAAAGAAGTCATTGTATGGGCTTAAGCAAGCCCCCAGGGCTTGGTATGCCAAGATTGATAGCTTTCTGATATCACTGAATTTTGTTCGATGCAAATCAGATCCAAATGCCTATTTGAAGCTAATTAATGGTTCATTAATAATCATTGTTTTATATGTTGATGACCTTCTCATTATAGGAAGCTCAAAGGATGAAATTGCTTCCTTGAAGGATGCAATGAACCATGCCTTCTCCATGACAGATTTGGGGCTATTGAGCCAATTCTTGCGGCTTGAGATTGCTCAAACCAAAGCTGGAATCAAGGTGCACCAGTTCAAGTATGCCTTGGATTTGCTAAACAAATTCAAAATGAAGGATTGAAAGCCAAGCAAGACTCCTTTCCTTTCAGGAGTGAAGCTTGAAGAAGCTGATTCTTCACCTATGGTAAACAATACACTGTATAGGCAATTAATTGGATGTTTGTTGTATCTTACACATACTAGACCTGATATTTATTATGCAGTAATTGTGGCTTCTAGATACATGGATCAGCCTCATGAGATCCATTGGAAAGCAGCCAAAAGGATCCTTAACTTTGTTCAGGGAACAAGGACACATGGGATCTTCTATAAAGCTAAATCTGATCTTGATTTGATTGGGTTTACTGACAGTGATTGGGAAGGTGACAGCATAGATCGAAAGTCAACATCAGGATATGTGTTCATGCTTGCAGAAGGGCCAATCATCTGGTCAAGCAAGAAATAGAGTGCCATTGCACTCTCATCTACAGAAGCAGAGTACAGAGGAGTTGTTCAAATGCAGCAACTCAATGTTTATGGTTGTAGGGGTTACTTGGAGAGTGTAGCTTCGAATCATAATACTCAACTACTATCTACTGTGATAATCAGAGTACCATTCGAATTTGTAATGATCCAGTTCAGAAGCAGAGAACCAAACACATTGAGATCCATATGCACTACATCAGACAGCTTGTGCATGATGGCACCATTCACCTACTCTTATGTTCATCTTCAGAACAAGTAGCTGATATCTTCACCAAAGTTTTTTGTGAGAAGACATTCAGCAATCTCAAATCACTGTCGGGGATTGCTGATCATGCTGTGAAGCATGAGTGATGACAAGATTTCCAAATTTTGTTTTACAGTCCATGTTTAAGGGAGGAATTTCCCACTGGGTTTTTGCCTCTTTCCTTGGTTAAATGGACATGCAGTATGTAAAGGGTGAATAACCCTTGTTGCTAGGCCCTATAATTTTCTTATATATTAATCATAAGTCAGGCTTAAGGGGGGGTGTTAGAATAATCAACCCATAGTTAGCTACCTTAGACATTAATTAATCCATTTTTGTCTTATTTGCCTAGTTTCCATATTCCACCTTATGCAAGTTGTCATCTACACATCCATAGTGGTCAAACTTGCTAATTTTGAGTCATGGAGTGCTTGGGAAACCTCCTGGAATCAAATCTGCTTTATTCCTGGCCTCCCTAGCACATGTCTTCTTTTTCTGCTTTATTGCCTGCTTTTTCAGTGTTTTAAGGCAATTGGGAAAGTTTGACTAGGTGAAGTTAACTTGTTTTTTGTCCTCCACATCCTCCACTCTTTTCTCCTATGAAAAGCATGTATGAGTTGTCCTTCCATCCACTATTTGCTTGGCTAATGGATTTTTCCAATTCGTGAGCTCCTAGACAGTTTTGGAAACTGCTTTATGCATCTATGGGGGATTTGCTTAGATTTAGTAAGCCTGCTTTTGACTAGATTCGAATGGCATCTTCATGCATTCGAATCCCTCATGTAATTATTTATTGTGGCAGCCTACGACTTCACAGGGTTGGCTATTGTACACTTATTCAATACAGATTAGTGTTCTGCTCCATTATTCAGTCTCCTTTGTGAGTAATTTGCATGTGTAATTGGCAATTGTTGTGAGTGTAATTATTCTAACACCTGGGTTCAATTTCCACACCACTAGGCACATGGTTCAAAATAAAAATGATATAAACCAAAATACATATACATATATGTTTAGTCCTATTGTTTATGATGTCATTAAAGAATAATCGTGAGTTGACCTTGGATCTGACACTCTAAATTCAATCAATATCTAGGACATGATTATCCTATAAATGGGACCCATAGCTGAAAACTCCCACAAATTTGAAGGTGAGCTCAAGAATTCTTGAGATGACAAGATATCCTTATAACGAGGCAGGGATGACTAGTTTTCTCTATGGTACTTTCATCTATATCTTCATCACATGATAAATGATAAATTTACATATCTACATATTTGAGCACTGTTATTTTTGGATAAATGTATATATCTGAATCTTTTCCACTTATTAGTTAGTCTTTCTTTCTTTTACAAAATTACAACAGCATGATTGAACTTCTATTAATTTATTTTGAAATTACTTAGTTTTCTTGTATGGCTTGGGGACATGCCATACCTTTGGTTTGGGGGAGGATTAGACTGTCTGTCTTTCTTTTTTTTTCTAAGTTACTTATAAGAGACTCAGTCTATCTTTATTTTTTCTAAGTTACTTATAAGAGACTCATTTCCAAATGACAAAGTGTTTGCAGGATAATGCAAATAGTGAAATTGGTCTTAAAATCTTGGATGAATAAGGAAGAACTCTAGATAATTATTTCATATGAATTCTTTGTGGCCTAGAAGCCTAGGGAGATCCACGATTAGCAACAGTCTGATCCAGCAAAGCTCATGTTTACAGAAATCTGTATGAAGGATCATATGAAGGGTCGAATGTCAATATGAATAAAAAGTCAAATGAAGATCTGAATAAAAACTATGACATTTCTGTATCTATGGTTAAGTGTTAGCTTAATTTTGTTTGGGAAAAAATCCATATCATTAGAGTCACATCCACATGATATTATGACTAATCTCAATTCATGATAGTACGAATTAGATAGTACAAATTACATCCATATGGATATGATACGACCGTAAGGTACTTCCTAGTCATCATGACTCTGCCATCACCCTTATCCTCTTTTCTGCTCGCATGCATAAGCTATCAGATAAGTCGACCCTCTTGTTAAGCTAAGGCTATGGTTATGAATATGGTTATGCATTCGTATTGAGTTAAACGTTCAACTTGTCCAAATTTTACTTTGGACATGGTTGAACTAACTAAACTTTAAGAAACTCATTTAATTACGCGTTTTTGACAACACACGTTTCAAAGATTGCCATAATGGCACAATCGTCTAAACATGCCGAGCTGTTTGCATGATCATTTGGTAGGTTTAATGCGACATGTTTTAAACCAACACTATGCAAACATTCTCCCATTCCATCATTTTCACTGACCATTACCACTGTAGAGCGTTTTAGCCACCTTTCTCTCATACTCCCTGCAAACCTTGTATCCTTCCCTCTGCTTAAACCATGTCGAACTGATTTGAGCCAGAAAGCTACCAAGATTTATTCCAAATGATAGGGTTCAGAGAATGTCGGGAAGTATTTTTCTGCGTCGGTTGGAACCTGTTTCTTCATCTACTGCAAGGATACGATGAGGGTTCGCTGGGAGAATGGCTAGGGTAGGACATATTTCCTTCCAAGTCACGAAGGAATCAATTGCACATGCAACCAAGCTTCCCTGAGAAGGTGAGTGATGGCACACACAATGGTTTGTTCCACGGGCATCGCATAACTTTTCCCTCAAGCCTGAATTTCAACATGTGACAAGCGTAAAAGGTTATCATCATAGTTGGATAAATCCTGACTACATCAATCCGCTGACGGTCATTATTCATCTGGTTACCTGTGAAGGTAAGTTTAGTGTTTTCAAATCCTGTCATCTTCATTTATTAGCTCATTTCGTTGATAATAGATGTCTCAATTTTCCTTTATTTTTCCTTCAAAGTCTAGAAAAAATGTCGAACTTGGTTCGAAAAAATACCCTTCACCCCAAAAGTAGCTTATGCCACCATAGCTTGATCAAAATTTTAATCTTGGACCAGCTCAAGGAGTGAAATCAACCCTGGGAGACTTTTGTATTCAAGGTGCTTAACCCCCATATTAACATCCGCAAACGATCCCATCGTCTTCACCGTGGGAGTAGTCAAACCCCACCTGTAGAAGTGGAAAACCCCAACATCATCCACCTTGATGACGATACCTCAGAACCTAGCCCATCTGTACAAAATACCCTTGTTAGTCCTATGTCCACTAAATTCGTACCTTTCTCATGACCTCGCACCAGGAAACAAAAGGTAAAAAATGTTCAGCATATGCTCCAGCCCAGTACCTAGACCGTAGTTCAGTCGGATATGTAGACCAGACATTCAGATGATGTGGCCAAATTAGAGAAAACCGACCCAAATTTATCCCTATTAGCATTAGCGAGTCTTTCTACCGAATTACTAAAGGATGCCAATCAAATGAACATTCCTGCATCTGCCCAGGATATTAGCCCTGAAGAACACATTCCTACTGTTGATTTGGATCCACAATCAAGGGAGATGAGTCCTCCACGAGATTTTAAACAGTACGCAGAGGCATCTACGCCACCTCATCCAACAATAATAGACTAGTTAACTTACAAGTTGGCTCAATCAACGAAGCAAAATGAAGGATATGTTAAGTTGATTGCAGATCTTCAAGAGGAGAACAAAGAGTTGCGGTTACATGTTAAAAACATTGAGGAACTCCACATGACTATTATTTTGTCACAGAGGAATCAGCAAGAAATCCGTGCCCTTTTAAAATCACAGGCTAGGAAACTTAAGTTCAAACCATCTGCTTCATCAAAGTTGAAGGTAGCTGCTGACGCATCTCTGCCTTCTTCCTAATGCTATGCTTCATTTTGACTAGTGGGACCAGGCATTCCTTCGGTTTGGGGGAATGTTGGCACTCATTTTGTCACCATTTTTGGCTAATAATTTACATATTGAACACATGTTTTGTCACCTTTTGGCATATTTTCTACCATACAGTTCGCCATTCAGCAACAGGTATGATCATATTTTGAATTTATGCAAGTTGTGTTTTATTTTTATTGTTTCATGATTTTCTTGGTTAAATTCGATGATATGTAATAATATCCTAATGTATGAAATTGTCATTGCAAAATCATGGTCTTCAGTGAACCAACTAGTAGGTATTGCATCTATCCTAGATATGCGTAGAGCATATCCAGCACATTGTTCAGCTCATCGTTCGAATCGCCGATCCAACTGTGCATTGTTGTTAATTGATTCCTAAGCATTAAAAGAATGAAACGGCCTACAAACAATTGTTGACCACACGCCATCATGATAGCATGAACCCCCTTCTGGAAGATCACTCATATGATGCCTCTGTGTGACATCTTGACACCAGTTACAATTAAGTTAAGTTTGTATGCCACATCGCACTCCAGAAAAGAACCAGATTTGTGAAGATAGAGGAAGACGTTATGAGCTGGCCTTTGTTTAGTTACTTATCATAATTGTTGGTTAATCTTAAGAGCAGTCGACCACTGAAAGGGTCAACTTGCTCTCCCTTTGTCAAACATTATATATACAGACATTGTTATGCAAGAAAGAGTTAGAGATATATAGTTTTTAATTGATACATGTAATCAGTCAGTTCAGAAACTCTGTAACACCTTTTTCTTTACTTTAACGGAAGTTCTACGGATGCTGTGTATGATCTTGTCTTAAGTAGTGTGAGCCAGTTAGCACTCTGATTGTTGGGAGGCCCCCCCATCAACCAGAGCCTTTTCTTTCTATGTATTTTCATTCTTCCTTTTCTGCAAGTAGTATAGTTTTATCTACAATTTGTTTCTACAACTTAGTCATTGAAATTATTTATGTTATTTATTTCCTGTAGCTTAAAATTTGGTATTATTCTATTTATGTAATTTCCTTTGTGAGCTAAGCAACTAGTTGCGCATAGATTAGTTTTTAATTTCCTTTTTAAGTATTTTCAATTCATTTGCTTAATGTCATATTGTTAGAATAGATTTCTTTGATCAAGTTACAATAGGTTCAGCTTTATTAACTTCTGTTTTGTCATGAATTTGCTTAATTAGATTTCAGTTGTCCAATGATGCAATAAATAACAATCTTTTCTTTTTAAATTATGAATTAGTTTAGATAATTCTGCTATGAAATTTGATGATTAAGTAGGTTCAATTTCTGCTCTTTACAGTTTAGTATCATATGCATGGTTCAGCTGTCCTCAAAGATCATTTAGATTAACTGTTTCTTGAAGTTTTAGTATTTTCTTTAGATAGACTATCATTCGGACAGCCTGTTCTATTTGTCATACATACCTCTGTTTCAGTTTGTTTTCCAGTCTTCCATCCAGCTCTTAGTGCTTTTAACTTGTTTTAAGCCTCTTTTCTTAGCTTCTCGATTATGTCTTGATAAATGGTAATTAGATAATGGTTGTGTCTATTCTTACAGCTTTATATTAGATCATTTAAATGCTCATTAGGTTTTATTATTATTTCTTCTTCCTCCTCATTTTAAGTTTGAAATTATGTTTACTATGTTGCCTTGTAATTATGTCTTTGGTTTGATTTGATTTGTTCCTTTGCATGTGAGGTTTAAGTTTAAATGCATTAATAGATTAAGTATCTTATACATTGTTCATAGCAATACGATTTGTTCTCTCCATCATATAGCTATTAAAGGAATCTATAAGATGGAATTTAAGTCATATTTATAAGTTTTCTCCTTGTTCATAAATTATGTCTACCTTCTTGTAGTATTATTTTATCTTTTGCAAGTAGGAGTTATTTGTTTATAAATCATCATGTTTACTATAGCTTGTAATTGGATGTTTCTTAGTCTACATATTTTCGTAGAGATTAAGTTAGATTTGATTCCCTTTAGTTTCTTCACCTCATTTGAAAGTCACTTTGACACTTCTCCTACTCCTAATCCACTCACGGTGAACCCTTATCCTCAAAATAGTCAAGGAGAATGGACTCTAGATAGCTAGTTTAAACCATTATGTACATTTGTCAATTGCATGTATAGTATTTTAGAAAGCATAACTAGTTGTTGCAAATCCTTATTTGTACAAGAAGTCTTTAAAGTTGTTTAGCAGTAAAAAAAATCTCCTTAGTTAGAATAGTTCATTATCATAACACTGTTTATATCCTTATGTTTGTAGAGTAGAGTAGTATAATGTGATACCGCTCTGGTCTAGTACTTTGTTCGATTATCCTGATAGTTGAATTCTTAGGAGTTTGACTCAGTTTTTCATTTTGAAAGATCTTTCGATCTTTTGTTTGTTGAAAGTATTACCACGATATCCTAGGAATCCCTCTACCTTTGCATATATTTTGTAACAACTCTAAGCCTACCAACCCCGGTCGATAATTAAATATTAGGTGAATTATTCAAGACAATATTTTACCCAACAATAATAATATAATATTAATTAGTGAAAAGGTGTAACTCTTTATGAAGAGTTGTATTAGACACCCTTTAAATAATTATATATACGGGAAAGTCTATCTTGTAAATCATCACTTATCACTTATCTATCTATTTATACATCATTTTATATCTACAGATATGTGGTTTATTTCAGAAATTATGGGCTGATTCTGAGTTAATTGAGAATATCCAACTATGGATGTTACACACAACTCGTTGGGATATTCCTATTCAAATATACGCCCAACCTTCCTGGGATATTCCTTTTGGGGATGCCACAAATCTTGTAGGGATCTATCCTTAGCAATACAACCAATCATACTGTGATCCACCCTCGGTGATGTCACCAACCATATTGAGATATACCCATGAAGATACAACCAGGATCTCTGTATAGTGACTAGACCACTAGGGCTCATCATTATTTTATTTTACATTTACAACTTAATCATGTACATCCACAACTTCATCATTCTTCTCTTGTAGGTGATTGCATATGATCCTTCAGACAAGTCAAATACATCAATTGCATGGTTAGAAACATTTCATAATCTTCAAGACATATTCACAATGAGAAATTATTATGCATAAAGATATATGTCATACAATTATGCAACTATTTTATCCAATACGACATTCATCCATACCCCATATTAATACGGTAACTTTCTAGATGCCTTCCATCTCTACCAAGACATTATTAACAGTGTGCACTACTCCCAACATGTCAGCAAAGAGGTTTCATTATAGATAACGAGAAATGAAATGTTGTATAACATCATAGGCCACTTACCCGTCACATGCATATTAGTAGTATACTGTTCATTAATCCAAGCACTCTATTTTGCATAATACATTTCCTTGAACATAGATATGTACACAACTAAACATTGTCATTTAAGCAACTATGTATATAGAAAATGATCATTCCAATGCTTATCTTTGTTTTTTTGGTAGACTCCCTCTTGATCTTTATCTCCTTGCAAGAATTACTGGATTCTTCGAAAAAATGATCTACTTCATCATTTGATTCGAAGGACCTATGCCTATCTTTCTCACAGGCTAAGAAAATATTCTACACCACAAATCACATAGGACATTTGTACTGGTGTTGAATCTGTGTGTCCCTACAAATGCATCCCTTCTTATACAATTTTGAAATGGATAAGAGTATGATCTTCATCTTCATCAGTAGAATTCCTCTAGATCAAGGTACATATTCCTCATGAATTGAGGAATATTCCCTTGATTTATTCTTAGCTACAATATATTCGTCCTTGGTTGTACTGAGAGAAACATTGGTCCTCTTTCTGCAACATCCTGGAGTGCTCTTTTAGTTTGTATCACTTCCAACCCAAACGGATTCATCATATCCCTACAAGTCGATCCTTTGGTCCCTCACATATCTAAGGCTATGCTCAATTGTACCCTTCAGGTACCACACAACATGTTTTGTCACAACCATGTAAACACATCAAGGATCCACTATGTACTGGATCAAATTATTCATCGCAAAGCAAGTATTTCTCCTTGTGTTCATCAAGTATATTAATGAACCAAACTTCCACATGTATATTGTGACATCAACTATCTCTGAAGTAGGATCACATAGAAACTCCAAGTTCGATGTCATTGGTGTAGCCATAGTTCAACATATCAGGGCCTCTTCAGGATTTTGACTTCACATTTTACTTTATTAAGGAAAATCTTCTTTGGATTCTGTCACACATCATGTCAGTATTCTTGAACTTTGAGATATGTTGTAGTCATTCCATTTGAAGTGAAGCACCATCCTGCATCTGCATATTTTACTCTCCATATTATATTCTGGAGTGATAGGTTGCCTTTTCTATTGCTAATATTTTTTGTATACATCTATGTCAATATCACTAGATACCAAGATCCCCCATCCCAAACTTTATTGAAAGTTCCTTTTGCACCCATATATGATCTTCTCGTCCTCTGTAGGATTCCATATTCAACCTTGTAGCAAAGGTTGAGATCTTAACCACTCTAAGTGATCCTCATGCTTGTCATGTAACTGTATGTGCTACCCCATGGGTTCCTTTTGACCTCGTACAAATCCTTCTTCAATTTGCGCACATGTGGTTCTCTGTACAAAGTCCCTTGTCCTATAACTTGTTCTATATTCACTTCTACTTCACTGAAGAAATGTGTCTAGTCAATGGAGAAAATGTCTCACCATAATTGACTCCCTCTTTCTAAGAGAAACCACAAACTTTGCTTTGTATATCTTGATACCACCATATGTTGTATGCTTGATCTTGTAGATCTACTTGGAAGACATTATAGACTTTCCTTCATGTCTTGAGACCACATTCTAGACATCATTCTTCATGAATGGTACTCCTTTATTATATCAAGCTTCCATTATCCCTTCTTTTCATAGAGTGTCCTATCTAAGTTGTTGGAGGTTCTTCTTTTGAAGTATTTATATTCTTGCGAGAATGTTCTTCCTTATTGTTCTTTCTCTTTTTGGTATGAGTTCTTAGTAATTGAATGTCACATCTTCATCCATCTCTTCTTCTTTTGTTATCAAACAATCTTATTCTTGTGTGTATTCCTCCCATAGGTAATATTTCTTCTAGAACAAATTCCTTTAATGAAATATTGGGAGACCATTCAAGGTTGTCATCTCCACTTTCGCTTCCTTGACATTGTTTCCAATAGCTTCTAGTTGCTCCTTGATTTGGAATGATCTTGTGAAGTAATATTGGATAACTTTTGACATTCGCATCTTCACGCCCTTGAGCCGAGTCTTCAAGGTTATCTTCATGTTGATATCAAACATCTCCTTGGGAAACTTAAAATATGATACATGTGGTATCAAATGGTCCTTGATGGAATTTGCAATGATCTTTTTGGCTTCTTTAGCTTTGTCCTTGTCTCCCTCTGGATCTATAGCTTCTCCTTTGACATGGCCTTATAAGTCATGTTCTTCTATATGAGAAGCACTCCATAATTCCATATCCATAATTTATCGGATCCTTCAAGATTTTCCTAAATCTTGGTATTGTCTTTCATCATGATAAAGTGAGAACTTCAAATGGAATTAGAGAGAATAGAACTTACAAATGAAATTGCTTCAATTGGATGCTTACTTCAATGCTTTTCTGGAAGACTGCTTTTGGTGGACCTAGGGTTTGATAGAGAAACACTAATTTTTCTACTTATGTGAATTTCATATTTGAATAGATATAAATATGTGCCTCCTCAAGGAGAGCTTAGCAACATACTCCTTTTCCCTAAACTGTGGACATAACTGCAAAATATCTGATGCCCTAGTTCTCCCGGTAGCATTGTTAGGTAAAAAAATAAAAATACATTGAATGAGAAAATTCTTCGGTATAAATATGCACCCTAATAGGTCGAGTTGGATGGTCCTCCTTTTTTGAGTGATCAGTGAAGGGAAGTACCCGAAACATGAAGCCCTAGTTTCTCCAATTTCTTCTACAAAGTTTTCTGATATTGATTCTATTGTATATATAAAATTCTTGATCTTTAAGGTATGAAACTTCATATTGATATATCATGATGTCTCTTCTTTACAACCCCACAATTTAGAGTAGAATTGGATTCCCCAAGTGGAACTTATGATAAGTTTCACAAGGTGACATGTTTGAGTATTGGTTCAATATATCGAACTTAGACTTAATTCAACGTGTCACTCTTTCAATTACGGGGTCTAAAAATTTCATTACAAAAACTAAAGTTCATTCTCTATATGAAACATCTTGCGAAAATTTATTTGAATATTCCTATCCCAAGATACAACAATTCTCCCTAGGTAGCATGTTTATGACTGAATTCTGGAAGAGGATGGAACTCTGATTTGGAGGGATCATATCTCCTAAAGTATAGTGAATATGAGGCTAAAGCTCAAAAAAAAGGTACATAACAATCTCACCTTCGTCTTTTCCAAGTTTCAGCTTTTGATCATTTACACAACTCGAATTATAGCAAAAATGCCAAGATGACTAGATTTTTCCTTCTAAAGTTTTCAAGAATGAAACCCCAATCTCCAGTAGTTGTAGTTGTAGCAGTGTTTCAGATGAACAAATGATTCTTTCAAGGTGGCTCTAATACCATGTTATTATTTTAATGGTTATATGAGATCTAAAAATATGTATCATCATAACATCATAATCGTATGCAAAAGGATCACAGAAAGAAAGACAAGCACAAGCACAACCACACAAAAGAACACAGAGATTTATCCTGGGAAAACCTCCTAGAGGAGAAAACCCATCAAAACTTCCTTGATATAGAATTCAACCAAGTACAGTGTAATACCCCAAGAATAAGACTTGTAAGACACCAATAATAAGACTAGACTACTTCCTCTCCTCCAGATGGATTGCTCCTTCTCTCTCTAGCACAACTTGCTTGAGTTTTGAGTGTGTCCAAATGAGGGAGGTGCCTACCCTATATAAAATGATAAGTGGAGAGGCCTAATAACCTAACAGGATCGACTTCTCCCCCCAATCAGGGACTAATTTCCTTGAGATACTCAAAAATACATTTTAATAATACTTTTGTGGGTACTTGGGATACTCAAAACTTCCTTGATAATACTTTTGTGGGTACTACTGACCTGACTTGCAACGAAGGTCTTACCTTCAGAACTTACATGACAAAATACATCATTGACATCTCTGATTTGAGGAACAACATCTCCAGAAGGGGAAATAATAATAATACATAATAGAACATCTTCCACAGTTACATTTTTTTAACACATCCATAAAAACAATATCCCTTTAGACTTGGACTACTCCCTTGAACTGGAGAGTATGGAATCTTGGTATCCCAGACTAAACACCAATATTTCTGGAATTCGATTGCGGCTGCTCTTCATCTACTGATTCATAATTTTCCTCTACATTTATTGGTTTCCCCTCATTCTCCTCTTCATATTCACATTTAGAAAAACTTAAATATAATTTGCTTCCCCCTTAGCACATTTGTGGCATGGAACCCATGGTTCTTTGCATGAAAAACACAATTTATTAATCCTTAGCCTCATCTCTGTCTTTGGCAAAATTATCCTTATTGAAATTTCCACTTGGACCCTTTTGAAAAGGTATCTTATCTTTGAACTTAGCAGGAAAATTGTTCTTAGGTGTAAATTTGGTTTTTGGAATAACATCTTGAATGTATCTAGTCTTATCCATGGCATCCTGCAATGTAGCGAGATGATAAGCTTTAACCATACCCTTAAGTGGCTTTGCTAGTCCTTCTGTAATCAAAATAATTAAGCAAGCTTCAGATATATCATTAACCATACCAACCACCTTTTGAAATTTAGAAATTTATGCAACCAAATTTCCAGGCTATTTCAATTGGGATATATCCCTGAGTGACATTGCAGGATCCATTCTATCAAACCTATTCACCAACCTTCTTGTGAAATCCTCATAGGTAGTTACAGTATGATTCCCCAAATTCCTTAACCCATGAAACCACCAATCACTTACTTCCCCTTCCAAATGCAAAGTGGCCATTCTAATGTCATCCCTTTTAGCCATCGGGTTCAATTGAAAATATGTATGTAGTTCTTGCACCCAAGAGCTAGCAATGCATTTTGCAGATCCATCAAAGTAGGGAAGGGATATCTTGACAATGGTTTTCTACAACTCATAATTTTGAGTAGGGATTATGTTACCTGTTATAGCTGATTTTACAACACTTGGTAGATCATGCTTTTATGACCTTCCTTGTCCCTATGCAGACTCTTTAGACCCCCTTTGATCAAAATAAACTTTGATGATCCAAGAAATCCCTTAAAAAATCCTTATTTATTGGTATACGTGAGTCACAGGCTTACATACCGTGTGCACATGCATTGTGTTCCACTATGACCCGTGTACATCAGGAAATGTGCCAAAAAAAAAAATTGGTGTTTTCCTCAATGAGTCATGAATAAATTGACTATTGGCCTTCCATATGCCTAGAAATGCTCTGAATCGACCCTTTACTTCCTATTGAAGGGCTATATATTGAGCCTATTGGATGCATTGGAGGAGGAGAACTTATTAGAGAAAGGAAACTATAGCGGATTTGTGCCCCATTCATACATGATTGAGTCTGCATCCTTTTTTACTTTTGAGCATCCATTGATGCTCTTCCCAATATTTCCATTGTCTTGTGATATTTACACTGATATGGAGGATTGAAGTGGTGGAGGCCCAGGTGGAGGACTTGGTCTCTCAATTTCGATGAGGTGCCGACCGAGTTTGTCACTTGTATCTATGTTTACAATTAATAGAAATATCTATTTCTTGTCCATTGTATGTGTTTAACTATGAATATTCTTGTCTATGGATGTAGTTGCTTTGATTTATTGGCATATTGGATTTATATATTCTAGAGTAGGTCTAACACTTAATATCTATCATGCGTGTCTATTTCGGTGTTGTTGAGAATGGAATGTAGGTGCAAGTGTCGTTGAAAAGCTCAAGGAAGATCTACTACAACCGTCTTGAATAAGGTACGCCTTTTATCCTTTAGTGTTAGCTTTGCTTATCTCTATTTCATATGGAAATGGATTGATTTCTGGTGTCATACTGTCTGTTGTGTTCTACCCCAAGCCATAGGAAGTTTTCTTTGTAACAAAATTGGCGACTCTGTTGGGGACTTTCCATTTTTGTTGGGGTTTGGGTGCATGATGTGCTTGAATTTCTCTTTGTTTATATATGTTTTTGTGTCATGTTCAGAAGTATGTTATCCCATTAGTATCCTATTGAATTAATATGAGTCTTAACCTGCCTTTTTCCCACCTTCCTCTTGATGTACGCGGGTCATAGAGGTATCAGTCGTGTTAACACTAAAAATTGTTCACCTAGCTCTCCATGGTATAAACCATATTTATAAATCATATTCCCACCATTATTACCTCCATTTTGACCTTCACAACTATATTTCCACTAAATATGTTCCAAAACATTATTATTCCTTCGCCATAAATGAAGAGAAGTTGAGCATTTATTGTCGTTTATCCCCACTCTCTCCAAAAAGGACCAAAAACCCCTAAAAATGAGAATGGGTCAAAAACCATAGATATTGGACAGTAAAATACCATCGGTAATTACCATAGCCCAAAAACCCTTGGACCGTCCTATAAATACATTGTGAAGGTCTCCCCCAAAACACTTTTTTCCATTTTCTCTCAGTCGCATCATTCACTTTTTGGCCATTATTCCCCTATATTTCCATCTCATCTCCTATGGTGTACGTTGAGATAGCTCTGTACCCATTTGGATCCATTCCCCATATGACAACCATTCATGGAAGAGGCTAGAGAACCAAACTATGGAGTTGCAGGACCATTTTCTCAAGACAACTATGGTGGCCAACATTCCAAAAAAAGGTAATAATGCTTTTATATTGATTAGTTAGTATTATATATTTGAAAAAAAAAAAGCCTAAAAATATGGCTATTGTTGTTTTGATTTCTATTATTATTGTTGAACTCTACCCTATGATCTGTATTATCTAGGTTTGGTGCTTTTGCACATAGTAGGGGAGAAATCCACACTATAGTTTTGGAGACTCCACTCGGTTGATCCATACGGTTCTTTGTTTTTGTAGGTCTTTCTACTGGTTTTTTCTCCTTTTCTACCTTCATCCATCACAGATCTGACCCCCTCGTGGTAGACCCAAACCAGCCTTGCCTCAGTTCCTTCACCTCGGCCCAAGCCAGTAGCCATTTTTCAAAACAAAATCAGTTTCGATCGAGTCGCACTTATTCGGCCGAAAGCTGCAACCCAATCGCACATTTTTTCTCAATAAGCATGACCCATGTTGCACCTTTTTCCTCGATAAGTGTGAATTGGACCAAAAATCCAGATCACTCTTGTCTCAGCTTTCGAAGCGGCCTCAGTCGCTACTGTGACTCGATTTTGTACAACCTATCACTCTTAACCCTCTGTTTTGTGCGAAAATGAGTCTTTCGGCTATTTTTCTGCCCCGATCGCTATTGTTTCCCAATTCTGTGCGACCCTGATCATGCATGTTTTTCCAACAAGTGTAACCTACAGTTTTTTAGTCCTTTTCGGTGTTTGAGATCCTTTTTCTAGACCTCTTATGTATGTTTGACCCCTTCCCAACCTGTTTCTGTCCAAATCTAATCCATTACAACCCCTTGATTTGTTTTGAGGTCGTATTTGCCTTGTATATGAAACTATTGAGTCGAGCTTTGTAGTTGATACCCCCTGTGTGTTTCCTACACCTTGGCAAGTTCCTTAGACGTTGATTTACTTGTGATTATTTTATGCTATGGAATAATTAGTTGTGATTTTGCATGATATTTACTGTCATTTACTACTATTTATCTGCATTTTATTTTATGTATCTCGGCAGTGAGATCATTGCATCTTCGCCATAGGATTATTGGGGATTATACACATCATTTGCACACATCTCACACCCTAAAGATGAAAATACTTGGTTCATGACCCCAAGCTAGCCTTAAAACTTAACTTAGCTCCAACCAACATTGTAACCTCATTTGAGGATAAAACAATCTTGTAGCTAAGTTAGGACATTAGGGATAGGCATCCAAACAACACCCCTTTGTCACTCACATATTGGGACATAGTTGTTGTCCATTAGGGGACCAAAATCCTCTTTTACTTGTTGACATGGTCACGACCAGTCTATCAAGGCCCCCCCTGCTCTGCAGGAGTAAGCTATAATGAAGGGGTTCCTAAAGTCAGGGTGGAATACCACACTCCATCTTGTACCAAAGGCTAACCTTTTATAGTCCTCCTCATGCATGCCAGAGTATACTGGGGGTTGAGGGCCAAAGGGATGAAGCACCCATAAACCATCCCAGACGTCTCATGAACGAGGTAGCCTAGTTTCCATTCTTTCTAGGACTATTTCACCTAGAGGTCCTTCTCGGTAGTGGGATTCTTTTAGCCTATTGTTCTTCCATTTCTTATTTTCTTATTGGGATTTCATCACCCTGCTGAGGATATGATTTGTGAGGGGCTTCCAGCTTGTAGTTAGGATTTTTCTTGCACTTTTACCCCATAGGTTGGTGCATCATTTTAATTCTAGGTAGTGTTTCTTGTTGGATTTCTAGACACTCTGTTGTAGACTGGCCTTGCTGTAACCCGTTGTTGCAGTTCATTTTTAGAGATTGTTGTTGGCCTGCGAGCCACCATTTGTATGCTATACTTCTACACACTTGGTTGTAGTTGGGTTTTTGAGCCTGCGGTTGACACTCCTGATTTTCCATTTATTACACAACACACCATCACATCATCATAGCTCCACCACATTACTTGCATAATCTTAGGGGGCATACCCCTCAGTTTGGTTCATTAAATTGTCATCGTTGGATCAATATTCAACATCGTTCACCACCTTCAGAGCCACACACGACATTAGAGTCTGATTCAGATTCCTATCAATCCAAACCTACCTTGTTCATTGCTCCATCTAACCCCATGGCTGGTAAAAATCCTAATCCATTTCAAAGGGGATGGTTGGTAGTGGGCTTGTGTCCATTCCACCCATCATTATGGGTATCCCTTCCACTAGACCGACAGGTCCTGGTCGTAGTGGTCCCTTTTCTACTGCACACACTACTGCTGGTTCACTAACCACTAGTGGCGGCCCCACTCCATCCACCGTTGTTCCCACCATAAGACCATTTTCACATGGGGGAAGTGGCCCTTCCACTTCCATTCTTTCTTTTCCTACCATCCTAGTGAGTACTCCTATTGTTGGAAATCAACCTTACCCACCCCCAGTTACCCATGGGAAACACATTCCTGGTGGTGTTGCCAACATTATTGCCCCTTCCCAATCCACTCCTGGTTCTAGTCTACCTTTTATGGCTAGTATCAACTTTCATGATTTGGCATGCTTGACCAATGACACCATTCATCATAATCCACTATGGCCTCCTATGCCTACCAAAATTCCTTAATACATCCCTAAGTTTGAAGGAAAGGCGGGAGAGGACCCCCAAAACCACATTATGTCCTTCCACTTATGGCATTCATCTAACAGCATAATGGATGATTCTGTCAGATTACAGTTATTCCAATGCACACTCACAAGTGTTGTGACCAAGTGGTATATCAAGCTTCCTCATGCCACCTACACGGAATTTTCCTTGTTAGCCTCAATGTTTCTTCAATACTTCCAGTTACCCATCCATTATGATGAGGGGGTGGAAATATTATTATCCTATAGACAAAACACAACTACCCATATCACATATCACATCCATGAATGTCATCATTGTCGTAGCCTATATAATATATGGTTAGATGATAGGATTTTCCTAGATTGGTTCCTCAAAACCTTACTCCCCCCATCGCCAAGGACGTTGTGTCTGAGCACCCACAAACTAAGGAGGAAGCCATCCTAAATGCACAATAGTTCGATCTCATATACGCCCAATCGGGTTACTTGTATACCATTATACCCGATGCTCTCCATGTCGGATCCTCACGTCGCGACATTCCGGGGGCATCCCATGTTTCTGATGGAGTCATAGGCTCTATCACCCAGCATCCTCACTTTTACACTGAAAGAAGAAAGGAGGATGAAGATCAAAGAACGTAGTGTAAAATGTATATGTGATAATGTAGAAGATGATTACATAATAAATGCCCCGAGTAATTTATACCCTAAGTGGGGAAGAGAGGTGACTTTTCAAGTCACCTCTTAGTTTAATTACATTAATTTACTAAAATGAACCTAGCTTAATATTTTAAATTTAGCATTTGTAACATTTCCTTCTCCTTTTAAATTGATTTGTCCTCAAATCAAGGTAATGACAGATATTTCTGAATGAATTTCTTTGTTTCCCATGATGCGTCTTATTTTGGGAAATTCTTCAATTTAATGAGGTATTCCCTGATAATTCTAGTGCATAATCTCCGTTCTCTGATGTTGATGATAGATTATGGTTCTAAGATATGTTTCCCTTCTTCATCGAGAGCAGGAAGTGCTGTTTGAACTGATTGATGTTGTCCCAACAATGTTTTTAGATTTGATACACGGAAGACGTTGTGAATTCGACTTGTCTCTGGTAACTTTAGCTCATATGATACATTGCTAATATTTCGTATAATTTGGTATGGACCCTAGAATTTAGCTGCTAATTTTTTATTTCCTTGTTGTTTTAGTGATAATTTTTTGTATGGTTGAAGTCTTACGAATATCCAATCTGCTAATTCAAACTCTCTCTCAGTTCTATTTTCGCCTGCTTGTTTTTTCATACGATTTTGTGCCATAGTTAAATTATCTTTGAGTGTTTGCATGATTCGTTGGTTGTCTTTCAGTTGATCTTTTACAGAGGGTACTTTTGTGCTTCCTTGAATTATTTCCTTCCATCTTGGTGGTTCATAACTATACAATGCTTGAAATGGAGTCATCTTTGATTTTATTCCTTTGATACGTGTCGCACTCGGCTACATATTTTTGAATGTCTTTATGCATTCCTTTCAAATAGAACGATTCTATGGCATTGTAATATGTCTTGAAAAAACCTACATGTCCTGCGGAAGGTGAATAATGAGATTCTATCATCACCTTAGTTTTAAACCTTGATGTTTGGTTTAAATAGATCCTTCCTTTGTACCACAAGATGTCATTTCGCCACTCGAATTTTGGACCTCTATTCGGGTCTTCGATTAAAGCACACGTGTTTGGGTCTTTGGTGTATTCTCTTCGTATTTCGTCTGACCAATCTGGAATAATGATTGAAATTGCATATGTCTGGACTTCATTCTTTCTAGATAGAGCATCGAAAACTATATTGTCTTTCCCTCTTTTATGTAATATCTCCATATCAAAGGTAACATGTTTTTCTATCCGCTTATGTTGTTCTGTTGACAATGTTTTTTGTTGGAGGAGATATTGAAGACTATTATGGTCTGTTCTTATCAGTATTTTTCTCCCTATAAGGTATTGTCACCATTTTGTTAAAGCATGTATAATGGACAACATCTCTTTATCATAAGTGGATTTCAAACTTTCTCTCTTGTTGAGCTTCCTACTTTCGAATGTTATTGGGTGACCTTCTTGCAAAAAATGCTCCTAGTCCGAAACTTGATGCTTCGCACTCGACTATAAAAGTTTTTGTGAAGTCTAGCATGGATAATACCGGTGTTGAAAACATCATGCATTTTAATGCTTCAAAAAAAGTTTCTTCTTCACTATTCCATTGGAAGGAATTTTTCTTCAATAAATTTGTGAGAGGTGCAGTTTTATGGGCGTAATTCTTTACAAATATTCGATAATATCCTATTAGGCCTAGAAATCCCCTTAGTTTTGATATGTTATCGGGTTTGGGCCATTCCATGATTTCCTTTATTTTACTTGGTTCGAATTTGACTCCTTCCTTCTATATCTTATGTCCTAGGTAGTCCACTTCTTCTTTTCCAAAGGTGCACTTAGACCTCTTTGCATAGAATTGGTTTTCTTCCAAAATGGTAAGTACTAGACTTAAGTGTTCCAAATTCCCCTTCCATGTTCTTCTATATATGAGGATGCCATCAAAAAATACTAGTACGAATTTCCTTAAAAATGGCTTAAACAATTCGTTCATTGCAGATTGAAACATAGTTGGAGCGTTAGTCAAACCAAAGGGCATTACTTTGAACTCATAATGGTCTTCATGAGTGTAAAAAGAGGTTTTGTCTATGCCTTCCATTCTAAATTTGATTTGATAATAACCAGATTGGAGATCCAATTTTGAAAAGTACTTGGCCCCATGAAGTTCATCCAGCATCTCATCAATGAATGGGATCGAAAATTTATTTTTGATAGTTATTTTGTTCAGTCCTCTGTAATCTATGCACAATCTGAATGAACCATCCTTCTTTTGTACTAGCACTACTAGAGCTACATATAGGATTCTGATTTTTGAAATGATGCTACATTTCAGAAGATCTTGAGTTAACCTCTTTATTTCTGTTTTATGGTGATGCAGGTATCTGTATGGTTTTCTACTGGCAAGTTTTGTCTCGAGTTCTATTTTGATTATGTGTTCTATCTTTCTATTTGGTGGAAGCTCCATGGGTAGCTCTTGAAACACCTTGTGATGTTTTTGAATCAGTTCTTGTATCTCTGGTTTTTTGTCCATGTCTCCTTCACACGTTAGAAGCTCCATTTCTTGACATTGAAGTATGCACACTGGTGCACCTTTCTCAAGTAGCTTTTCCATCTGATGTGATGTAACTAACTGTGTCAGAGGTGGTTGGAACCTGTATAATTTGTGTATCTTCCCGAAAAACTGGAATTCAATAAAATGTTCTTGGTGATTTGTGGAGTATTTACCCAAGGTTTGTAACTATTGTATTCCTAGTTCTATGTAGACTCCTCCCAGTGGTACCGCAAATAAATCTGATTCTAAGTTATACTCTTTCATTTGTAACTTGACTTTGTGATATTTTCCCACATTGTCAGTCTTCTTGCCATCTACTACCATAACCTTCATGTTAGGTACTAGAAAAATAAATAGGTTAAATACTTTAGCAAGGTTGACATTAACGAAGTTATGGGTACTGCCAGAGTTGATGAGAACTATGACGTTATTCTTTTTTATTTGTCCTTTAATCTTCAACGTTTACGATTGGGAGATTCTGGTAATAGCGACTAATGATATTTTTGGGGTTTTGTCCTCGATTTCTGTTTGGTAGTCTGGTTGACTATTTGCATCGTTCTCAATTTGTTCCTCGACTTCAAACTCTTCTTATTCTGCTTCACATGCATACAATTTCCTTTTTAAGCATCTGTGTTTATGATCCCATTTGTCTCCATAGAAATTACATTTCCCTTCCTTTATTCGATGATCCTCTAAACTAGGTGTCATTCCTTCCCTAAGTTGTGGCGGTGTATATATTGGATTTCTTGAGTATGCTGATTGGATGGGCTTCCTTTTGTAGTCATCTTTGTCGAAATTTGTAAGAACAGATTCCTTGAATTTTCTTTCAATAATCCTGGATTTTCGTCATGCTTCCTCCATGGTAAAGATGTTATGTAACTCTAGTTCATCACTGATGTGTTGTTTTAGACCGTATGTGTAGGTTTCTAGTCGTCGGTCATCATTTAACTCTGGAACTCAAGTTGACAACGATTCCCACTCATGGGTGTACTCATCGACACTGTTTTTTTGTTGTTACCTTGTGATTTTGGAAAAAAAGTATTTCTTGAAGCTAGCCCAGTTGTGAGAACATTTTCTTACAGTATTCTTCTGCCATAAGTACCAGTTGTAAGATTTTCCTTCTAGATGCATGGAGGAATATTTAATTTTCCCTTCTTTGTAATGGATGTTGTGGATGTCTAGGTATTCCTCGACTTTG
The DNA here is from genome assembly GCA_001517045.1 of Pseudotsuga menziesii. Classification (NCBI taxonomy): domain Eukaryota; kingdom Viridiplantae; phylum Streptophyta; class Pinopsida; order Pinales; family Pinaceae; genus Pseudotsuga; species Pseudotsuga menziesii. Next base: position 75,416 of record LPNX010622031.1, read on the forward strand.
TTAATCCACGCTATGCACTGTCGTTCATCCTTGTCGTATTTGGGTAACTCGACTTTCACCCATATTTGGTTTCCTTGTGTATATGAAGCTAAGAACGACAAATTGAATAGAGGATCTAGTTTCTCTGGTGTTCTAGGAGATTTTGGTTGTGGTTCGTTTGATATTTGTAATCTTTCCTATGCACCTCCTGCACGGACTCATCTCATTCATGGGTTGAATTGTTCGATGCATTCATGTAATGTCCAGATGAATGGATTTGCAGCCCCAACAGTTGTTCCTGCCTATTATCCACCACTTGTGCAACCTACTCTGGCTCCGGACCCGAATCCTCCTTCCCTTCCAAGACAGGTCTATGCAAAAAAAAACCTCCCTAATAAACCCTCCCCCAATAACCAACAAGGGCAAGGGAGACGATAGAGAGGTAGGAATCGGGGTAACAACTAGCCTCAAGGAGGTGCCCAACAACCCAACCCTTCAAACAATAATGAAGCTGAACCCCTGCACAAAATCCCTAGTGTCCTGCTCGACTTGGGAAGAACCCACAGTTGTGGACTAACCATCCGTGCACCATTTGGAACACCTATGTCCATTACACACATCAATGTCCTCATATCAACTGTGTCCACCATTTACTTCAAACTAATCACCAGCGTGACCCTAATGGGGTTGCTCTAACTCGGCTAATTCCAGCCCCATTAGGTCCTCCACCTATGGTGCTCCAACACCCCTTACCAAACCAAATGATGGTTGAAACCCAACCCTTGGCACCACAAAACACCGCATCCACTTCTGCGGGTCAACCTATTGATGCTGGTGTCCATCACCTCATAACATTATCATCTAATGTCAACCTCCAAACTCAAAGAAACTAGTATGGCTCCACCATGGAAGCCATTAAACCCTCTGCAAAATCTACGTCCACCACTCTAGATATTTCTTTACATCTGTCAATACCCCCCATGGACGAGACTATAAAAGTCCCGTGGTTATTTTTACGCCGCATTTCGAATAATGCCATGGCAAGAGTTGCACTCAACTATAGTATAGTTGATGATTTGGATTAGTCTCCCTCTTCCATGTCCATTATGGAAGTGCTCAAAACGTTTCCTTCACAACATAAAGCATTGTTATCTACGTTAGGTGTCGCCGATCCCTCTAACTCTAGGTTGATCACCTTTGACCTAGATCAAGGAGACCTTGGATTCCATCATCCATTTCCTTCCAATTTTTTGTCGCGATTTAGAATTTGGTCATTCATCGATGCATCATTGATGAGGGAGCATCCACATGTATTATGTCAACCTTTGTTTGGAAGAACCTCGGATTCCCACCCCTTCAACCTTCCACCACTGCCCTTCGTGCCTATAATGGTCGTGCTGTTCAACCCTAGGTTGTCCTCACGAATGTCCCAGTTGAGTTAGCCGACAAAAAAATGTTGATTGACATTGAGGTTGTTAACGCCCAACTCAATTACAACCTCCTCCTAGGATGTAGTTATATATATGCAATGCGATCTATTGCATCCACTGTCTTTCGACTCTTGATGTCCCCCCATGATGGCAAGATCATGACCATCGACCAGGTGATGTATTATGAACCAAATGGACCGAACACACCAAAACATGTCCTTCCGACCATCGACACTACCATATAAAATGTGTCCATATCGTTCCTGTCTGACGCTAGCCCATAATTATTTTCTAGTGCTCCTATGATGAACACCTTTTTTTCCTTACCACCTCCTCCTTCACCAACTGATATTAGATTTGTGCACTATCACATATGGTAGTGTTCCAACCTCCTCGTAACCTTAGCCACAACCTCAACCACAGACCTCGAGGAATTATTGGGGTTCGTTCCCTTTCCACACAATTCCCTTCCTCTTTCCACCATCCGACATCATGAGTAATCCCATCATGGCTATTCTCAACCTGCCTTGTTTCACTTTGGGTATTCCTTTATGGTACCTCGATCCACTTACCTTGCCCCTGACTCCCTAGATTGTGTTGACTCCCATACAATCTATTGAGACGATGTTGCACCCACCTCCTGGTCCACCAATGACTACTCCTGTATTTACTCCTTCCCCCCCTCCTCCCAAGAAGATTGGGGGAAAGAATCCCAAAGAAACGGTAGAAGCACGTTCTCCTCCTACATGTGTGTTATGCGATGTCCAAGGCCACACAACACAAATTATCCCAATTTTCCTATCCTTCACACTCACATGAGAACTATCATCGATACTGACAACAATCCATTTGTCAACATACCAACCATACTTGCGGTGAAGAACAAGTCGCTGCAAACCAGCCATCTATGTGTAGTTTGTGGACTATATGGTCATTATTAACACCATTTCCAAAATTTCTTGAGTTCTGGTCTCTCCTTAGTGACCTTCACAAGCGCTCCCGTGAGTCCGAAATTACTGTCCTTGAGGAGATCCACCCTCCGGTTTCTTCCTTGGATACCACCAATAACACCATTTACATGATCTCTACTTCTAGTAGTCCTTTCACATCCTCGACCATTGAGGATCCACCTAATCTATCCTGACACCACTTTTGCAATGACAAAGAGATCTCTAAAATCACCATCGATTTTACCCTATTTCACTTAGTCCACGGTGTTGAGTCAATTCTTCTAGTTCAATGTCAGATTTTGTTGCTCCGCCTTGCCGTCGAGCTTTTAATTTATACTTCACCATTAGAACAATGCCTACTTATGCTTGATAGGCTAATGAGGACCATTGTGCTACTCTCCAAATGATCAAAGCAGCCAAAATTCGATTGAAGCCCCACTATGACTCCCATGCACCTTTAGTGAGGGGGATCTAGTCCTTTCCTACAACCAAGCCAATGATAAGATAGGGAAAGGGAAGTTTGATTCCATGTGGTATGGCCCTTATGTCATCCATCGATGTCTCAAGAAGGGATCATATCTCCTTGCTGACTCTAATGGCCACATGTTCAAGATTTTCTATTCCTGAAGCCACTCGCCATGAGTTCCCTTGTGTCACAGTTTTTTTTTGCATCGTTCTTGCCATGAGTATCATAGTTTGTTTACTTGGTTGTTCCAAATGGATCCTACCTCACCTTTCTATGTTGGTTTCATTGGTGGAGCAAGTAGATGGTCTCCTAATATCGCCTCGGTTGCGTGGATCATTTATTCCCCATCACATGAGTTGATCCATATCGACAAAATGTGTGTTGGTATTGCTACCAACATCTAGTTTGAGTACGGAGGTGTCGCTGGTCTCCTGACCGCCACCCTTCACTTGGGTATTCGTCACCTTGATGTCTTCTTAGACTCCCGGATGCTCGCCTCCTAGTTGAATAAATGCTACCGAGTACGTGATCCTTGCCTCTTTACAAATTTCCATCTCACTAGACACTTGGTTTGACATTTTGAATCCATTTCATTCATGCATGTTCCCATAAGTCTCAATAGTGTAGCAGACCAAATGGCTAATGACGTTCTAGAGTGGCACATCAATCATCGCATATAGGAAATAAAATGTATCATGCATCATCATATAGTCATGCATAGATATGTTTTATACATCATATAGGCATCATCATAATCATAAAGAGACTCATTTAAAACCCACAAAACATATAAAAGGTGCATCCATGTGCATATATATATCATATCATAATGTTCAGTACAAAATGAGAAGCTCCACCGGATTTCTCGGCTGATCATACATAACATACGAAAATCCCCATGCACCAACGTATTAGGGGAAACATCATATGCTGCTAGTCTTACTCATCCTCCTCTGACTCTATGTCCTCATCTGATTCCTCCTCCTCATTGGAGCTCTCCTCCTCCATTGGTACATCACCTTGTGTCGTCGTTCCGACATACTCAACAACAACTGTGATCCTTCTCATGAGAACGATCCACTCTAGAGGATCCCTATAGCATGGGGTGATCAGATCGTCGTCAAGGTACTACCAACCATCTTTGGTGATCCCCTTGAGAAACCTCTCTACGTCCTTCAGTAGTGATTCCAATGTCGCACTCCGTCATTGTCTATGCCCATGAGAGGGTGGATCTAAACGTTGCACCCTACCCCTACATCATTGGTACCCCACTGGAGGGTGCGGTCCCATGTCTGCATGGAGGGTACGGTCCCATGTCTGCACATGCACATAGTATGTCATCAATATCTATCACACACATGATCTAGCTACCACTATGCTAGCATACTATCAGGTCCCTAGACCTGTACTAGAGGTCGAGGCATTTCTTGATCTCCCCGGTCATCCATTCGAGCATATGGATTGTCCTTTATGAGGATAGGAAGTTGTCGCCACTGTGTGAAAATCTCACAGATGAAGAAACTACCTACTAGATTGCCTCCCTTCCTATTGATTTTTTGGGCCATTTCCCAGATTCATCTTGATTTGTGTGCCACCACACGAATCAACCTTGTATGTATTGGCATGTTCACGAGCCATCCTCTCCATCCATACTACAAACTTGGCCTTATTTTACCGCCATCCATCATCCCGCAAGGAGGCCCCACTAGTGTTCCACTGTTATTTATATCAGCCATGCTCCTAGCATCACCTACTTTGGTACATCGAACACTTCCTCCTTACTTGATTGACCATTATGGAGTTTATGTTAATCTATTTTTTGACTCCTAAAAGAATGAAAAGATTGTCGAGCATGCTTGCTTCCTTTCATGCTCGTTAAATTATTTGAAAGGGCGTCTATGTGGCCTCGTTTATATCCTTTTTCAGACTACGTAGACTATCAAAAGAAAAGGACCACCCTAGCACCTTCCAGTTAGGAACGTTTCCCATTGTATCCTTTCATGCTTTGTTGGGTATTGGGACCGTAACTTATGAAAAATATCATTATGGGTCATCTTTAAGTTCTTTTCCATCCCTCTCATTAAGAAAAGATTGTCAAAAAAACTTGGTTTTGTTCATGCTCGTAAAAGTATTTTAATGACCGCCCCATCAGTATAGGTCTAACCTTTTCTAACCTGATTAGACTACCTACAGTAAAGAAGTCTCTAGTACCTCTTTTGGTTGGGAGAGCTCTCCTTTGTACAATTTGATCCCTTTTCATACTTAGGAGACTACTGTATGAAAAAGAGACCACGCTGGAGTCTTCTTCTTGTTTTTAGACTCTCTAACAATGAAAACACCATCGAGCATTTACCATCTCAGGCTTCATAAAAATCCACAAGATAGTATCATATTGAGCATACTTCTAACCCTTCTTCGTTCTCCTTAAACTATGAAGAAGGCCCACAATGGTGTCTCTAGGCGCCATCACATATGATCTCACATTATGGAATATTCCCCCCATTGGGTCGCCTTTGTTCATATTACTCTGCGATGAGTCTCCCTTGGATCCCCTTGATATCACTAGTCCAGTTACCTCCCTTAGTATCTCCCATGCAGCCTTTTTTTTTATTTCCCAGCTATGATCCCTTTCCCATGATTCAGTTTCATTTGTTGTCGAGTCATCCCTATCATCATACTATGAACAAAGGAAGTTTGAGTCCCCCATAATCCCCTTCCCATGTGCCCCATTCAGTGTCTCAGTCCCTTGATTGTTCCATATCTCTGGTTATCTCCCCCCCGTGCTTCTATCAAGGAAATATCATTTCCTTGTTAGTCGCATGTATCCCTTTGTCGATGTCAACACATCTATTCCATGGGATAGACCTAGAGGTCCTTGTATCCTGGTTTCATCCACCTAATTGATGAGTTCCTTGGACGACTTCAAAGGAGTCATTAGTGCCTTTCGGGTTGGTTGTGTCTCATGTGCTCGACTTCAGCTACATTGTTGCACCATTGAGATTCATACAGGGTATTGGTCCTTTCATTATTTGGTAAAAGACCACGATTGTCACCTAAATCTAGTACATTGGTGAGTCTCTTTTTGGGACCCATACAATTCCATGCCCCTTGTGATTCTCGAGCTGCATTGTCTACAGTGTTCAGAATCCCCTCAGTGTCATGATTCCATGTATCTCCAGTACTTGATGTTGTATATTGTACCACTGATATTTTTACTCAGTCATTGAGTCTATCCTGTTATGTACACCTCCAGAACCAGTAGAGCATCAGTTGTGATGATATTGCATTCCATGAGAATGCCATTGTTTTTATGTATCAGTTCTTCATATCAACATTTGTATTCAGCCTCCCATTGAGTCCACCATTATGTATCACCAGTTGTATATGCATTGGTCGGCTCCCATTATTTGAGCCTTGATCCCCATTTTTATGTTTGACATTCTTACAAGCATGGGTATGCCTGCCTCGTCCATATACATGTCAGACACTATATGTACCTCATCCATTTTTTAGAAGAAATACAAACCAAAAGACACTATAGTTCGAATGAGGAGACTCCACTTCTCTGTGGTTCTCTCCAGTCTATCCACAGTTGTCACCACTTTCCCTTAATCCTATGATATCTATCAACAATATGATGAGCTCTTTCCCTCACACATTAGGGGGAAATCTGTTAACACTAAAATTTGTTCACCTAGCTATCCATGGTCTAAACCATAGTTATACATCATATTCTCACCATTATTTCCTCCATTTTGACCTTCATAAATACATTACCACTAAATATGGTCCAAAACATTATAATTCCTTCCCCATAAATGAAGGGAAGTTAGTCATTTATTGTGATTTATCCCCACTCTCTCCAAAAAGGACCAAAAAACCCTAAAAATGAGAATGGTTCAAAAACCATATATAAATACCATGGACAATAAAATACCATGGGTCATTACCATGGGCCAAAAACCCTTGGACAATCCTATAAATACATTGTGAAAGCCTCCCCCAAAACACTTTTTGCCATTTTCTCTCAGTCACATTATTCACTTTTTTGCCATTATTTCCATATCTTTCCATCTCATCTCCCATAGTGTACGTTGAACTGGCTCCGTACCCATTTGGATCCATTCCCCATTTGGAAACCATTCGTGGAATAGGATGGAGAACCAAACCATGGAGCTACGGGACCATTTTATAAGGACAGCTACGGTGGCCCACATTTCAGAAAAAGTTATAATGCTTTTATATTTGTTAGTTAGTATTATATATCTGAAAAAACCTAAAAATATTGTTATTGTTGTTTCGCTTCCTTTTATTATTGTTGAACTCTACCCTATGATCTGCATTATCTAGGGTTGGTGCTTTTGCACATAGTAGGGGAGAAATCCCCACTATAATGCAGAATTTTTAATAACTCTTCTAGATGATGCAAATGTTCCTTCCAAGTTTTACTGTAAATAAGAATGTTATCAAAGAAAACTAGTACAAACTTACGAAGTTGCTCGTGGAAGGTGTTGTTCATGCATGATTGGAATGTAGCAGGTGCATTTGTCAAGCCAAAGGGTGTGACAACAAACTCAAAGTGACAATAGTGGCATCTTAAAGCAGTCTTTGGTATGTCTTCTTCTCTCATTCTAATTTGATGATAACCATAACTAAGGTCAATCTTTGAGAAGAACTTGGACCCATGGAGCTCATCCATGAGCTCATCAATCCTTGCGACGGGGTATCTATTCTTTATAGTCTTCTTGTTCAATTCTCTTAAATCAATGCACATTCTCAAGGTTCCATCTTTCTTTTTTACCATAATAACTGAAGAATCAAATGGGCTAGAACTAGGCCTTATGAGACCCAAATCCAAGAGTTCTTTAATGGCCTCTTCAATATCATCTCAAATCCTTTTGGGGTGTCCATAGGGATGCATTTTGATAGGTTGTGTTCCTATCTCTAACTCAATGATATGCTCCACCCCTCTATCTGGTGGTCTACCTGGGGGAAGGTCTCCAAAAACCTTCTCATACTTAATAGCTTCTCTATCTCCTTAGGATGCTTTCAAGTATTCAAGTGAGTTTTAGGAGATGTAATTAAACATTTAGTATCCCATTCTATGTCTCCATGCCTCAATATAGGCCTCATGTTGTGAGAAGACACCACTTGATTTGGGTAAGTGTGCATTCCCCTCAACAAGATGGGTTTCCCTTCCGAATTTTTGAACCTTGTTTCAAAGACTTGATAATTCACTGCATGCTGCCATAAAGAATACAACCATTTTACTCCCAAAACCAGATTTGTATCAACCACATTTACTACATAAAAATTGTCAGTGATAGTATGATTTCCTAGAATAACTTGAAGCTTTGGAATCCATTTAGTGCAGTCCATAAATTGTTACCTGGAATGATGAATGTGAAACCATCAAAAGTTTCATATTGTAAATTTATCCTCTCTACCAAGTCCGCGTCTATGAAGTTGTGAATGGATCAACCATTCACTAGAATCGTGACCTTTTGGCCTTGTATGTTTCCCTTGAGCCTCAAGGAGTGGAATCTAGGTACACCCGAGAGGGTTGCAAATTTTCCTGTATTAGGAGTGGGTTGTTCTTTTTCTGTTGTTTCATACCCTTCCTCTTGGGCTGAAATTTTTTCTTCCTCCTCCTTCTCCTCCTCTTCATCATCTTCAGAAGAAAAAAACTTCAATGTATTGTGCCTTCCCCTTTGCACATCTATGTCCCGGAACCCAAGTTTGTTGGGATGTACAACATAGCTTCTTTCTTCTGAGTTCTTATTTGCTTGGTCCTCCTTTATTTTCTTTGTTAGAGGAGTCCCTTTTCCATGGTTTCTTATCTTCCTTGAACTTGGAAGGGAAATTTGGCTTGGGAGGATATTTGGCTCATGGCAAGACATTCTGCAAATCCCTTGTCAAATTCATGGCATCCTTCAATGTGGCTGGCTTGTGGGATTTCACTAGCCCTATCAAAGGTTTTTCCAATCCTCTAGTAAATAATAAAATGAACCTAGCAATAGATACATCAGAAACCATTACTGAAAGCTTTTGATATTCTAACATATATGCTTCAGGAGTTCCTACTTGCTTCAATTGCACTAGTTCTTTGAAAGGAAGTTTAGGGTATTTCCTCTCAAATATCTCCATCAATCCATTGGAGAAACCCTCATAAGATTAAATATGATCATGTTCCAAGGTTCTAAGACCATGGAACCACCAATGACTAGATTCCCCTTCAAGATGCAGAATGGCTATTTTTAGTGCATCTTCTTCAACAGTAGGATTTAATTGAAAATATATTCTTAATTTTTGCAACCAAGCACTAGCAGACATTTGTAAGGAACCATCAAAGGAAGTAATTGTTACTTTTACCATAGTGTATTTTAACTCATGATTAATAGGAGGTTCCCTACTCCCATTTCCTCCTTGCTTGAACTAAAGAGAAGCTATAATGAATTGATAAAAACATAGGACTCTCCTACATTCATCATTTAATTGCTGCCAATCATTTGTTGCTTCTCTAACATCATAGGTGTTGTAAGGACCTTCTTTAGAATCTAAAAACTTAGGTATTTCAGATCCATTCGTATTTTTGAACTCATGAATTCTGTTATGAGGTCCAGCTTTGAAAAAATGGCTTCCCCATGGGTCTTCCTCTCATCATGGGATGTACTACTATAACTACTCTCGGGTGTTGACTTGCTCCCAAGTTGGCTAGCCAACAATTCGAATCCTTGCATAAAATGTTTTTCCATGCCTTCAAGATCTGATTTCATGAATGTCTCAAGGTCCTCATTGTTTTCTTTGTCATCCATATCTCCCAGTTCTAGTTTTGCCTTAATCTTCTTGTAAAAAGAACTAACTTCTCCACTTCCTTCCTTTTCACTGTTAAGGTCTCCAGTCTCAGTTTATAAGGAAGGTAGTTCATAATAAGAAAACATGAATAAATAGTTATATCATGTTCCAATATCATGCTCTAATACCACTTGTAATGTCCCAATTCAAAAATTCCCAACAAAGTCAGAATTTTGGAAAATTTGTCTTGACTATTTTTGACTCTAGGGGATTCAAATGGCTCAAGAGGATCTCAAATTTGGTAGGTAATGATGTGGGGAGTCTTAGGACTCTTCAATTGACTCTCTGATGTTTTTATGACAGGTCATAGACATCTGGAACTTTATTTAGGCATGATGGTTGTTAGCACCATTTTTGGGCTAAATAATTGATAAGGGATTTGGCAAGTAAATGGAGAAATAAGGTTAGAAAATTTCCTTATCATATGAACTTGATGAATGCTAATGAGATTCTGCAAGTATTTCAAAGGATCATTTCTAAGTTGGAAATACAAAACAATTGAAAAATTCCAATTTTCAGCTTTGCTAATGAATAAGAATGAAGAAATCCACTCCAGGTTAAACAATGACAACAAATGAATGGCCTGGATGCATAGAAGACGAGATCAAAGGACAAAAACTCATTTCCTTCCAAGGAAATTTGGGAGAAGAAGAGAAGAAGAGGTAAAAATTCAGTTAGAAAATTTATTAAGCCCGAATTTCGCTTTCCGAAGTCCAATATCTACGGCCCAGAACGTTTCCGCTAAAGATCAATGGGCCAACAAAAGGCGGAAGTGAAAAAGGAAAGGAAATTTGGTTTTGAAAGTTAGAATCCTGAATTCTGAGTTCCACATTTTGTGATCCGCCAGATCAACGATCCAGAAAACTTCCACCAAAGATCAACAGTCTAGAAGAGAGCAAAAGGGGAGGAGATCAGAAAGCAGAAAACATAAGAACTTGGTCGTGAAAAGTTGAAGTCACGCTTTCCACGATCCACAAGATATATGGTTCAGATAGCTTCCACTCAGATCATCGGTGTGGAAAGAAAAGGGCAGAAGCGAAAAAGGTAAAGTTTCAGTTTGCAAAAATTGGAAAACCTGACTTCCTCTTTCCGCAGTCTAAGATCCAACGGTTCAGAGAGATTCCACACAGATCAATGGTGCGAAAAGAAAAGGGCGAAAAGGAAAATATTGAAAAGCGAAAATATGAAGTTTTGGTTATGAAAAGTCGGGATCTCATCTTCCGCTTTCCGCATCCCGCATCTTTACCTCATATCAACAATGGGGAAGGATTCTGTCTGAGATCAACGGTGTGGAAAAGAGGGACATGTACAGAGGTAAGAAGACTTTCCAATACATGAAATTAGGTAGGCCCCACATCTTTCAACTGTCAAGATCACCGTTGATCTCAGATCAACGGTGGAGATTGATTCTGCTGATCTAACTTGCACGAAGAAAATAGCTTTCTAGATATATGGATTTTCTTAAAGGGTTGCATGTTTCAATGGTCAATATTTATAATGGGGTAATATCAACGACAGAGGTTCATTTCACTAATTAAACATGTGAGGACAAACAAACTTTTGAAATTAGCAAAATTGGGTACAAAGTGCATATTTTGATGACCTAGATCAACGACATGAAGGGATCTACGGCTGAAAATTATTTCGCAATGGAAATGAGCAAGAAGTTTAACAAGATGAAGTATTGTGAAATCGGCTAAAGGTTGCATCATTGGACAGTTAGGATATCTCGTAGATCAAGATCTATGGTTGAGGTTTATTTCACAGGCGAAAGATGCCAAGAAGATTGAAGTTGTTGTAGGCTTCCCAAAGACATTCTGAACTGTCATTTTCATACAATAGGCATGGTTTCCGGGTGTCTAATTTTCCATTTTTGTCCATCATGCACGTCCCAACATGATTTCCTGTTTTGATAATGATCATGGTGAATCTTCCAGATCATAAGTTGTTAGGATTGATCCCCGATTTTTTAATTGATTTTAGGTTTTCGAGGTTGGTCTCGAGAGCCTGTTAACACTATAAATATACCCTCAATAGAGGAAGACAACGTTGGAAACTGTGAGGTTCTGTGTTATTTAATTTGAGATATGCCCTTAACAGAAATTGCAGAGCTGAATACTGGCCTATTGCTGCAAATATTCCTGTGTAATTCGTAGTTACAGTATGTTATTTCCTTTCCTATGTGCATGTTTCTCCTGATAAACTCACCATTATGTTCTCTTCATATCTGGAATAAGTGTGTAATAGTTCAGAATTCATATGGTTACACTCTGACTATTGTTTCAGGTATTTACCAATATTTCTTTCCAAAGATGATGCATAATTCCTCTTTTAGGTGCTCTGTGTTGATGGATTATTCTTGTTCTTTCTTTATCACCAGACAGACTGCTATTTGAATGTGACCAAGTATTACCTTGCCTTTGTAGAATCTCACTTGCAAATTGTTATGTAATTCATGAATATTTGTGACTCCATAGCTCAATATATGCTTTCCTTGTTTCAACCACCAATTCAATCTGAAACTTTATTTAATTTTATATCTAGCCTTGTTAAAAAACTGCGAGAGATCCCTCTCTAGAAAGGAAGAAGCCACCTCCCTTTCATAAAGTGGTTCTGCTATTACCTTGGGATTTACCCTCCACAACCTAGGGTGCAATTTTGAGTGCTAACAAATTGGTGCCATTACCGGGAACAAAATTAAAATCTTCCTTGGGTATGAATGACAAAGTTTTAGATCTAACTATTGATGGTGAACAATAGTTAAACATCAAGAAGGTTGTGCATGTTTCACCTAGCAACTCCATTCTTAAAGAATCCATAATTCAAATTTCAGCGACTCCACTGGTGGCATGATCCAGAAGTCAAGTTTTCAAAAAGAACCGGTAGACTCTACTGGGGAAATGAGCTCAATGTAAAGGCATGGAAATGCATGATGAAAAATAAGGTACTCTAGTGTACTGAATCTTCTCCAAGATATCTTATCCTTTCTTATAAATTTTTTCCTATTTTTTCCTAAGTTTGTCAAATTAGTTCTCCATTGTTTATTGCACTCAAAACAAAACCATGAATTTACTCCTGTATATCCTTCTTTGTAAATTGAAATTATCTCTTCATCTTGTGCATATGATTTTGATCAAGACCTTTTATCTGAACTACATGACATCAAGGAACAACTTTGTGAGCCTCATGATACCACAGTCAATACTATATCTTCTTCACATAGCCCCGTTTCTTCCAAGATTCCAAACCAGTATAGACCACTTCACCTACCTCCTATTCTTCATGATTTTCTTGCAAAGCACCATAAGTACCTTCCTAAGTTTGATGGAGAATCCAAGAAACTTATAGCTGAGAAACATCTACAAGCCTTTGATCATTTCCTTGACCTCTTTGGAGTGGAACATTATGATGTTTGCATGAGGGATTTTTCCCAATCTTTGCAAGGAGATGTTAAAGAATGATTTAAGCATTTGCATCCTGAATCCATCAAGACATGGGAGGAATTTTCTGATATATTTTTGGGGTTTTGGGGTAAGAGGAGGTCATTGGACCAAGTTCTTTCAGAGTTTTATTCCATGAGGAAACATGAGGGTGAAACCATGTCTAGTTTTAATAGGAGGTTTGCAAGTTTTTACTATAATATGCCAAAAGAGATTCAACCATTAGTAGGTGTTGCAAAACTCCATTATGTTGATGCCTTTAACAGTGACTTTGCATTATTATTGAGAGAGAGAAAATCAGTAAGTATTCATTTTATGTTTCAAGATTCTTTAGAAGTGGAAGCTAATATGATGGCAAGTGGAAAAATAAAGCAGAAAGTAGAAATAGACAAAAGGAAAGCTAGAGAATAAAATCCGCATCTTGCTTCTGCTATTGTTTCTTCTAATGATGTAAAATTTGAAACGATGTTGAAAACAATGGAGAAATTGATGGATATGCTGACTATAGATAATAGACTATTGAATAGAGGACAAAATGAACCTCAAATCATAAACCCAAACTTGAGAAGGCCCAATCCTCCCCCACCTCCAAAAATTAGACAGAGAGATATAAGGAATCCTACAAATCTAGATGATCAACAAACAAGGCCACCTTTCTTTGAGAATTATTTTTCATATGAAGAAGAGCTTGGATCTATTGAATATCGAATTCACCTTTTTGGTGAATTGGATTATGAAATATACCTCACTAAGGAAGAACATAGTATGTTTGCTCAGGAGGATGACAATAACGATTTGAAGGGTCAAAGCAGTACCAAAGAGGATATTTGCATGTTATTGATGATGTTCAGAGAAAGATTGATTTGAGAAATAGGGATGATACTGTAAATAAAGAAAGGTTAAATCATAATCAACCTTCTAGTAGCCAACAGAATATAAAAATTAAAAATGAATGACAAAAATATCCTATTGTATGTAAAGAATCTGAAAATAAAATAGAAAAAACTGTTTCAAATTTTCAATTTGTAGACATAACTCTCAAAATTGAAAATTTCCATTCCTTTCAATGAATTGTTGAAAAACAGAGAATAGAGAGATAAAATAACAGATATGGTTAAGAGTTATAAAAAATTTCAGCCAAAAAATCATGTTATCTATGTTGTTGATACTGGCTTAGAGTTTTCCATTTTCTCTAATGATGGTCTTCTTTGTGATCCTAAAATTCTTGTACCCATTGAAGTTAAAGAAGATGAAGAGTTTGCAAAGAGACAAGGTACTTTGGAATAAAAACAGATAGATGATCAACCCAATGTTGTACAAGAAGAAGGTTATAAAGGTTTGTTTTATGAAGAATGCAATTAGCCTGTCATAAATTTGGTTAACAATGGTTTTAAAAAGGATTTTGGTCCACCTATATATGATGAGTATGAGGAGGACTACTTGGGTGTTATGCCTAAAAAACCAGCAGTCTGCAATGAAGAATTGAATCAGGGAGAAGAATAGGAGGGTTCTTGAATGGATGTTTCTTTTGGTTTTTCAAATTCAATTTTTTTTGTCAAGAAGAAATCTTTTGGCTTGATCCTATTGAAAAAATGCATGAGAGGTATCAATTTATTCATTTTGGAATTTTCAATGAAATAGTTGATATCTCATGTACAAGTTGTCAGGACCATTCCTTGCATGACTCTTTGGAAGAACAGTTTGACAGTGTGCAGATGGAGTTACAGTTTGAGCAGCCTTACTGGGGTAAACAAATGATAGAAAAATTTGAAGGTTGTCAGGGATTTTATGATCCAGTGGAAGAATACATGGATAAGCTTTGCAGTGGTAATGGTTGGTTATGTCTTTGTAGTAAAGATCAATTTCTTTACCATAACCTTTTGCCATTAAGTCCCTCATTGCAGTTTTTGACTAAGCATGAATATGAAGTTGGTTTATGGGATCATTTTCTTGATTGGATTCACTGGAAGTTAGAAGTTACTTCACTGGACTTTGATGCTCAGTAAGTAGGGTAGGTAGGTTGGAATAATCTCGACATGGAGAGCATTTCTTTTAGTAATTTTTCAGTTTGTTTCAGCATCAGTTTAGTTTTTGTTTCTGAACATGTTCAGGATTTGAGGAAATCTTGGGAACAACCCAATGGATTTGGCACCTAGTCTATGGGGTTCTTTGCTACATTGCAGGGAGAATAGCATCCCAACTTAGATCCAGTTGTTAGCACCATTTTTGGGCTAATAATTGATAAGGGATTTTGCAAGTAAATGGAGAAATAAGGTTAGAAAATTTCCTTATCATATGAACTTGATGAATGCTGCAGGTATTTCAAAGAATCATTTCTAAGTTGAAAATACAAAACAATTGAAAAATCCTAGTTTTCAGCTTTGCTAATGAATAAGAATGAAGAAATCCGCTCCAGTTTAAATGGTGACAACAAATGAATGGCTTGGATGCATAGCGGACAAGATCAAAGGCCAAAAACTCATTTTCGCCCAAGGAAAGTTAGGAGCGGAAGAGGTAAAAATTCGGTTAGAAAAGGTAGTAAGCCCTACTTTCGCTTTTTGCAGTACAAGATCTATGGCCCAGAACGTTTCCGCTAAATATTAACAGTCCAACAAAAAGTGGAAGCAGAAAAGGAAAGGAAATTTGGTTTTGAAAGTTAGAATCCCGAATTCCGAGTTCTGGATTTTGTGATCCCCCAGATCGATGATCCGAAAAACTTTCACCAAAGATCAACGATCCTGAAGAGAGCAGAAGGGGCAGAGATTGGAAAGCGGAAAACATAAGAATTTGGTCATGAAAAGTTGAAGTCCCGCTTTTCGCGATCTGCAAGTTTTTTGGTTCATATAGCTTCTGCATAGATCAAAGGTGCATAAAGAAAAGGGAGGAAGTGCAAAGGCAGAAGTGGAAAGGTGGAAGAAAAAAAGATAAAGTTTCAGGCTGCAAAAATTGGAAAACCTGACTTCCACTTTTCGCAGTCCGAGATCTAACAGTTCAGAGAGCTTCTACATAGATCAACGGTGTGGAAATAAAAGGGCGCAAAGGAAAATATCAGAAATCCGAAATATGAAGTTTTCGTTATGAAAAGTTGGGATCTCGCCTTTTACTTTCCGCAGCCCGCATATTTACCTCAGATCAACGATGGGGAAGGTTTCTATCTATGATCGATGATGTAGAAAAGAGGAACATGTACACAGGTAAGAAGACTTCCCTATATGTGGAAATAGGTAGGCCCCGCAGCTTTCAACGGTCTAGATCATCCTTGATCTCAGATCAACAGTGGAGATTGATTCCGCTGATCTAACTTGCACGAAGAAAATAGCTTTCTAGATCTGCAGATTTGCTTAAAGGGCTACATGTTTCAACGATAAAGATTTATGATGGGGTAATATCAATGGAGGAGGTTGATTTCACTGATTTAACATGCGATCACAAACAAACTTTTGAAATCAACGAAATTGGGTACAAAGTGCAGGTTTTGATGGCCTAGATCAACAACATGAAGAGATCTTGTAATGCCCCGGTTTTGACCCCGTTACATTAAATGTACATGATGTATATATTGTAATGATCATGGTGTGGAGCTAAAGGCCAAAGCCCCACCATTGATCGGTAATGCTATGTTTTGGATTTGAATTTGTCACCGATGGTATATCGGGGCATGCGGCATATATTATGTTGGCCATCATGTAAATATGCATCATAATTAATTAATGGACACAACCAGCTACGATCGCGGCAACCAAATTGAATGGGGCATGATTTTCTAAGGATAAGGGGGGGGTGAAATATTTAACCTATGGGCCAATGGGGAAAAGCCAAATGTCTATGAGAAAACCCATCAAGCTGTCAACTACCTTTCTTGTCTTTTTCTCCAATCATTTATTTCTGCCAGAATGTGGTTGAGTTAGTTATTGCATGGAATGGGAAGAGTATGGGCAACCAAATTCGAATTGGGCAGAGACCCATTTTTGAAAAACGTGTTCTGACTTCCTTGGCAAGGAAAATGCCCAAAAACGTATGCCATTCTGCTATGCATCCACGTTTTTCCAGTTTCCTCACGTTTTGGGAGCAACTGGAGGTTTTCCTGTGTCTTTCTTTCCACGATTTTGGCTGTTAGTTTCATTTTTTCCCATAGATTGGAGGTCGTTTTTGTAATGCCAGGGCCTGGGTTGCCTTTCTCACGTTTTTGGAGCTGCCGGTGCATTTTTCCATTCACGTTTTTGTGATTTCTTGTGTTCTTACCATGGCTGTGAAGGGCCATTCACATTTTTTACTGTCTCAGCGACTATTGGCCTCACGCACCGGCTATTTGGGGCATTTTTCCCCTGCTGTGAGTTGGTCTCCCTGATAAACTTCAGGACTGTGTGTTTTCCCTCATGTTGTGAGTCGTTTTTGCTGTTACGTATGGGGCTGTGTAATTCG
>LPNX010622031.1:95744-159715 GCA_001517045.1 Pseudotsuga menziesii
TTTTTGGGGTAGAGGGGTCCATCAAAAGTATGCAGTGTGGGTACTCGTTGGATGCGGAATTTGATTCCGCATCCAACGAGCTCTCCCGATCGAAATTTGAGTAAAAACACAATGAGATATGTCGAAAATACGAACAAAAAAATAGTATTTTTTAATGACAAATATGTCAATTCAACCATTATGGTTGACTTATTTTATTGAAATTCTATTGGTTCTTGAATTCCAACTCACAAAAACTTATTTTGGCACGTTTTCTTATAAGGCCCATTTTAGACCCCAAATTTCCTATAATGAATAACTTCATTACTACACCATCTAAGTCTTTACATCATAAACTGCAAACATAACATTCAATCATACACAGATATTAAAACAAATATTAATAGATGGCAGAACTTGTTCTTGAGCTTGGATGAAAACAGCAATGGGAGGCCATTCCTCCCTACCAATTCCTGGAGAGCACTCAAACATCGACTCCTCAGGACCCCCGAGCTTGCTCTGGTCTCCCTGGCTGGAACTAGGTGCAGCAATAATCAAGTACCAATCTTCAAACTCAATAACAATCCTAAACTCATCAGTAAATTCTCCCAGCTAACAAGCTGTATCAGACCAAGTTACTGCAGATTATCTCTCAAAACACCTTCCTTACAGTTTTCCCTTTTTCCCCAATGAATTCCTTGAAGTGCATTCCTCCTGAATCATTATTCTCCTGGAAATTATCTGAGCAACCCCAGCTCTATTCATTGGGTACTTTTAAAAGATTACCTAGGTCTTTTTGGGTTAGTTGTCATTTTTTGAGCCACCTGCTCTGATCCCACTTTCTTGGGGGATCATGACCCCAAATGTAGGGAAGTTGCCACCTGCAACATAGGAAGTGTTTGAGGATGTTGGCACTTGTCTTTTGCTCTCCACCTAGTTCCTTCCACCAGTTTGACCAGTAACACTCTTATTAATAGCTCTCCCAAGCTGTTGTCTCCACTTTTTATTTATTAATAATAAAATATTCAGAATTACAGTCCATTTCTTTTGACTCTGCTGAGTCATCAGTTCCTACTTAGCATTAAATTTAACATAATGTCTTAGGAAATCAAATTAAAACAATTAACATTATTTTACAAAATTGGGGTATGTGACATCTCCAATCTTTCTTTCCAAATTTGATGTAGAATTCGTCTTTTAGGTGCTTGGTGTTGAGGACTGTTCTTGTTCTTTCTTTATCACCAGACAAACTGTTGTTTAACTGTAATTGAGTGCCACCTTTCCTTTGTAGAATCTCACCTTCAAATTGTTCTATAATTCATGAATATTTGTGACTCTATAGCCCAATATATGCTTGCCTTGTTTCAACCACCAATTCAATCTGAAACTTTATTTCATTTTATATCTGGCCTTGTTAAAAATATGCGAGAGATCCCTCTCTAGAAAGGAATAATCCAGCTCGCTTTATTAAAGTGGTTCTATTGTTACCTTTTTTTTAACCCTCCACAACCTTGGGTGCAATTCTGAGTGCTAACACAAAAGGAAAAAATTACTAGCAATTTGTGATGCAAATCCCCCTAGGGTGTGGGAAGAAATGGCTCTCCAACTCCCGTGAAACCCTCCCAAATTTCAAAACAGAGTATGTGGACTATAATTAGACTTCATTTACTGTCATTTGGTGTGTTTAATATTTCTGCAATAGAGGATTAAATATTCATATTCGAATGCATAGTTTCAATGATATTTGCTTAAGGGAAATGACACATAAAATATCGACTTCAAATCATAAATGGTGCATATAATGGTTCAGAATATAGAAATATGAATATATACCATTGAAATCATTTCAATAGCTAACTAAAAGCATATAACATTGACCCAAGTCGCAATATACATCATATATACAATCTCCTTTGAAAGGGAAAATCATCACATGGAAACAAATCACAATAAACCCTGGAAATGTGGACATTTGCATATGTATTTCTTCTGATTTCGACTTATAGAGAAGATGAGAGACATATTACAAAGCCATGAATCATTCACCCATGGTTTGGCATCAACTGAACTTAATGGTGCGCAACCATCATTCACACAAGTGCGCCTTCATAGAAAAACATGGAAATATGGAAGTAGAAATTGAGAGAATGACAGGAGAGATGGGTCACGAACAGTAGTAGCCTCCTATCTACAGGAAAATACTCCATGATGTTCAAAATGAGATTTCTAAATGGCCTCTCCAATGGAAAACTTGGATGAGAATCTCACTCTCTCAAAATTGGCTTACTAGCAGGGTAAGTGTGCACTCACCGTGCAATGGACGAGCTAATGCTCTCCAAATGCCAAAGGGAAATTCACAAATGATCAAAATCCATTTTGATTCCTCATGAAATATTTTTATAACACTCCTAAGGTCCTCCGAGGTATAATTCATTCCCATAGGCTACCTTCACCTCATCCTTGATGTTTAGTAACCTCCTTGCCACTTGGCCTTCTCCTCAACCCTTCATCTTCCACCAAATTTGAATGGATTCCACCTAGGCCCAAGTGTGCCCTCTTAGAGGCTATTTTTAGCCTTGACATGTCAGGTTGTTATAGGTATGCAATCAGGTATGAATTTTCATATAATCTTCCATCATTGTTGTTATAAAGTGCGGGGAATCTAGCTCTACATGGCACCTGGTTTCTTCCTAGACTCTTCCTCTTCTATGTGGAATTAATCCTCCTCACCCATTCGAATCATTGGGATAATTATATGTAATTTGATGACTCTTCACCTACCAAGAACATTAGATCACTCATAATTTCTAATTTGGGGTTAAGTCATGACATGTGTAAGGAGGAATCTAGCCACCCAAGGCCCCCGTGGACCTCCAAATGTCCTTATGAAGAAATGCCACTTTATTTTATCCATATTTATTATTTCTATGACCCAAATTAATGTGTGAATGATAAAATAAGGTTCTCTTAGGTCCCATATCTCCTTTATTGCAATATTTAACGCCTCCTCCCCAACCTAGGGAACTAGTAGGTGGGTGACACATTGTTAATTAGTAGATCTATTGGAATGGGGACATGACATTGATGATTATTCAATGTTGAGTGAAGATAATGCTTCCATACTGAGTGATGAACCTCAGTCCTCTTGGGTGATGTGCCCCA
Organism: Pseudotsuga menziesii; assembly: GCA_001517045.1. Lineage (NCBI taxonomy): Eukaryota > Viridiplantae > Streptophyta > Pinopsida > Pinales > Pinaceae > Pseudotsuga > Pseudotsuga menziesii. The sequence goes on from LPNX010622031.1 coordinate 98,886, forward strand.
AGTTTCCCATTCCCCTTCTCCCTTTCCTTTCAATCTTCCTTGCAGGTTATAATGAGCTAAGGAGGAGCTCACCAAGTTTAGTTTGACTTCTGTAGAAGCTATTCATTTATTCCAATTTCAGTATGACAATAAGGATTTTGTCCCATAGATCCTTCATGCCAAATATTCATGGGAGGAGCTTTATTTTACCATCCTGTAATATCCCTGATATGATATTAGATCAAGGATATTTCAGTGCTATCAGATCTCTTTCCTTAGCTCATCCTGTGAAAATAAGGCTCTTTGTTAAATAAGATTGCAAATCACTAAATCAAGTTGTAGCTATGAGGATCCTACCAATGATCGAAGAAGACCTTGAGCAATATGAATATCCCTCATGTAATACTTCAAGTAGATTCATTAGGGGTGATGTTGATGACTTATTTCATCCAACATATGAAGTCATATGGCAGAAATCTATAAGTGTTGTTGGTCAAATGTTTGTTGGAAAGAAATCTAAGGAATCCTTCCAATGTTTCATGGAATACTACGCTTTAAAAGAAGATACAAGGGGGGTATTATATTTTTGAGATTTCTGCTACCTGGAGATACAGAAGTTATTCAAAGATCCATATTGTCTTTCAAGCATGGAAAATATTGCACATATGGTGGATGAAGTGTGTAAGTAAGTGGGGACTAGATGTTTTCCACCTGGATCCAAAAGAGATAAAGAGGTGAAGCCTATGCTATGGAAAGATGATATCCAAAGAGCTGTTGATTTTATTAAAAGTAAGAAACAGGAGGATGAGGCAGAAATCTACAAGTGTTGTTGGTCAAATGTTCGTTGTAAAGAACTCTAAGGAATCCTGCCAATGTTTCATGGAATACTACGCTTTAAAAGAAGATACAAGGGAGGTATTATATTTTCGAGATTACTGCTACCTGGAGATACAGAAGTTATTCAAAGATCCATATTGTCTTTCAAGCATGGAAAATATTGCACATATGGTGGAAGAAGTGTGCAAGTAAGTGGGGACTAGATGTTTTCCACCTAGATCCAAAAGAGATAAAGAGGTGAAGTCTATGCTATGGAAAGATGACGTCCAAAGAGCTGTTGGTTTTATCAAAAGTAAGAAACAGGAGGATGAGGCCCTAAATCCATTCCCAATCAATGAAAAGGACCATGATCAACTTAGTTCTTCAAGTGGACAAGAAGAAGAGATTCCTGGGGTGGAGTGCAAGTCACTGCAAGGTGACTACATGGGAGAAGAAAGGGAAGATGAATGCACTCCCAAATTTATGGGTGATCTCCAGATCATTGCTAAGGATGTTGGTTCATGTAAAGGTGGTGAGACATGTTTTGGATCAGATCCAAAAGAAGTTCATAAATCAAACATACAATCACCTCTTGAGCCACATAATGAAAAGGAAGACAAGGCCACACCACTTGGGTGTGAACCTAAGAATTTGGTGGAAGAGAAGGCCACCATAGGATCCTTACAAGAAGATGATGAAGATGAAATTCCAAGGCATGATTTGATTTTTTACTTTTGTAAATATCACATTTCATTCCAACCTTTAAAGATACCCTCCACTTCATAACATGGAAGTGATTTTTCAACATATTATAAAGTTGGTCGGTATGTTGAGAATGAGATCTGCGTTGTGGATCTAAGCCACAAGCAAGATGATCTTATGTGTCAGCCATGAGAAGGAGAAACCTTAGTGGATGATCATGTTTTTAAAGGATCACTAAAGGAGGACAAAGAGAATCTTACAGCAGCCATGAACAACTTGGTTGACACCAATGCCTTGGTGTCCAGATGTTGTTGGAAAGCTTATGTAGGAGAGTTGGAAGGAGAATCCTTTCTAGAAGAGTTAATAGCACTGAAAGAAGGGATGGTCAAGATGAAAGAGAGCTATATGAAATTAATATCTAATAGAGAACATCTCCTCATGGTGGTTGAAATGTACCATAACACACTCAAGAAGGAATAAGAATAATTAGAAAGGCTCACTAGTAAGTTGGAGATCACCAATAATTCATTAAAGAGAACACATAGTGCCCTTCAAGAATCAATAATGCAGAATGATCAACTTCAAAAATATTTGAGTTCATCACACACCCTATCCTACATGGAAGATGGTGATTTTCACATGGCAGATGACATAGTGGATGTGATGAAGGAACCTCATGTGGAGGACAAACATGAGGAAAGTTTTGATTCACAAGTGTTGGTGAAGGGAGATGCCATAGAATATCTTGGCCAAACATTTGACTTGTTGTAGTAATACATTAAAGAAGACATACCATTCAGATATGCAAGTAAAGGTACTTATTTGTCCAGGGATTGGATAGACAAGTACATCACTGAGATGGAGGTCTAAGGATGCACAAGTTTTTCCCGCATCTATAGGGAGTTATTTGACATGCATGCATTGGATGAGAGGCCTCGGGAGCTACCTATATTGAGAGAAGACTTAGTTGTGAAGAAGGTGGCTGATTACATTCCACATAAATTAGAAATCCAACTATTTTATTCATCCATGGATTGGGTGGATGAATACATAGCCAAGATGGAGATTCATCAAGGAAAAGAAAATATTTTTGCTTCTATGATAACTCTTTTGGATTTGTTGATGTTGTCCTACCCTCTGGGAAGCCACAAAGATACATTTTGTACCCATCTTATACCTCCAGTACATATGCACAAGAGGAACATTGTGATTTTTATGTGCTTGAAGTATTTGAGAGAGAAAAAAATGGAGGCCAAGCACTTGCACTTTTTCAGAGAGATTTGGAGATGCCTCTCGAAGAAAGATGTATAATTTTGGAGGAACAAGATGGTACATATTATGAACCAGTCAAAGCAGTCAAGGATTCACCCACTTTCCCAGTGGATGAGTATTACCAAAGTTTCAATTTGGTTCATGACTTTCCATCCTTTACACTTTTTATAACAACTACAACACATGAGAATGATAACTGGGTGAAGGGATTCTTTCTTTTGGTTCCATGCAAGGAGAACTAGGCTCCCACACTCATCCATGGGGATTTGATGAGAGAACCACCCCCTTATTAGCAGCAACAAATGCATCCATTTCCTATATTTGATTCCTCCATTCATGGTGGTGATTGCATGACTAGTGGCAGAGAGTTGAGCCATTGGGATTGTGCTCATGGGAAACCAATAAGATTCCCATATGGACTTGAAAGTTGGAGGATTTGTTCATCCATGATAGGGATGGGGAGGTACTTATTGGAGTTATGCACTTTGGAGGGTGTACCTTTTTCTTACACCAAGGGAGTTTCAACAGACATATCCTACATCTTCTATGAGCAACATGGGAACCTATGGTAGTTGGAGGATGCCTATAATTGTCTTGGGACATGGCACTCACACCTTGTCATTCCAGCAAAAAAATTGTGAGATTCATTGCTGGTGCGCATCCAAAACATAAAGAATTTTATGTTAGGTGGGGAAGTCTCACATATTTCCAATATTGCATTGGGAGTTTTCAATTTTCAGTGCGGTGATATGATTTCCACGTCATGAATTTAATTTTCTATTATGATAAATTATTATGGTGGTTACTGATGTTTGGGAGGATGGAAATAATACTATGGGATCTCGAAATTCTTTGGAATGAAATATTTCCAAAAGGGGAAACAACATTTGGATCCTTATAGAGGAGGAAGTGGGATCCAGGAATTCGACTCAGTTGCCTTAACTGGGTTGACAATTTTGTTGAAAGAAGTGGTCAGTAAAGAAATGACTATGATCAGAGTGGCGTAGCAGAAACATGCTGGACAAATTTTGTAGCACTTTGGAGTGCTTTTGCTTGAGGACAAGCAGACTTGGGAGGGGAGTATTTTCATGTCCCTCCCTTGAAGGGACCTTGAATGTGTTGAACTTGCTAAACACCTAAGGGATTAAAAGTGACATTAACTAATTAACCTAGGGAATTTCGTTAAATTATTATTTAGGAGGCTTGTACTTTATTTCGTTTTTATCATTATTAATTAATGTGCAAATAAATATGTGGAAATAAGTTTCCATGTCAGGAGGGCGCATTGGGGCAAGCCAACTTGCCTAGGATGATAATTAGAAACTGACAAAGGTAATGACAAAAGAAAGCATTCAAAAAAGATGGAAAGTAACCAAAAGCCAAGAAAAATAGTCAGAAGTAAAAGTAGGAAACTCTGGGCCTAAGGAGGGTGCAGTTTCCATTTAGAGGATGAGTTACAAAAGCAGAAAGTGCAGAAAATATTTCATAATATAAAGAAGGAAACTCTGGGTCTAAGGAGGACGTGGTTTCCATTTAGAGGATCAGTTACAAAAGCAGAAAGTACAGAAAAGTTGTCATAAGCAAAAGCAGACAACTTTAAGCCTAAGGAGGGCGCAATTTCTAATTTGGATGAAAGTTTATTGATAGGGAAACATCTCTCATGAGTCATACATGATATTTTACTCAAGGAGGGTGAATTCATGATTAGGGGTAGGGTTTATCAAGTGGCAACTTGATCAACAGGTGAAGGACTTGCTCAACAAGCCACCCAAGTCACTCAAGGTTTATTTAAAGGTGATTCCAACTCCATTTCTTAATTTGGTTGATGATTATTTCGATGTTCAGTGAAGCTAAGGATTCCATAGTTAGCGATGAACGTCAATCCTCTTGGGTGATGCACCCCAAGTTTCACATTCCCCTTCTCCTCTCTTCCCTTTCAATCTTCCATGCGTGTTACAATGAGCTAAGGATGAGCTCACCAAGTCCCATTCAAATTTTGTAGAAGCCATTAATTCATTCCAATTTATGTATGATAGTAAGGATTATGTCCCATAGATCCTTCAAGCTAAATTCTCATGAGAGGAGTCTTTATTACCCATGTAGTGGGATCTTTTGACAGTTTTATGTAATAAAAATGAAATAAAAACTATGGAATCAATGTATAAGTGATATGATGTTTTTAATATGATATATCGGTCCATGTAGAATAAAATTTGCAGACCTGATCACAGTCTGATACGAAATTTGTCAATATTTGCATACCCTTGCTCTTTAACTAGGCTATTTCAACTAGTTTTAGTGTTTTGAACATTCTGAAAGTTATACACACCCAAATGATCTTTTGAAAGTTGTTGTAGGATGTTAACTGACCCATATACCCATCCCAACTCACAAAATAACAATTTGTTAATATTGTAGAATGTTTGAGTAACCTCCTTTGCATAGGTTCTGTTCGGGCCAAATTGCTAGTTTTTGCCCAAATCATTCCAAACAGCCCCAAATCGCTCTAGATCAGTTCTTAACCTTATGAAACCTTATGTGCTGCATATTATATGTATGATAAAACATCTGAATTTTGCATTATCCCTGGTTGAATGGATGTGACTGTTCTCTCCTAGTTGGCACGGTTGGGACACCCAAAAGCATAAGATTAGGCTTTAGCGGAGCTGATTCCGAAACCTAAAAGGAACCAAAACCCAAGTTCTTAGGGAAGGAGTAATATTTGCCCAAATTTTATTTTTTTTCTTCCAATAGCCCACTACCCTTTTTACAAAGTTATCAGTACTACTCATACTCTGTCTTGCACCAAAAAGTGATTAGTGTTATTGTAAAGTTTGATTGTGCATTTCAGTTAATAATTGTAGTAGAGTTAATATTCGGATCTGATATCAGATCAGGGATATTACAGACTACGATTATTCGCTCTAATAATCATAGATGTATTAAGCTCTCAAAAAACCCTGTGTTTCATGACAAGTTTAAACACATTGAGGTGAAGTACCACTTCATCAGAGTCATGGTCCAAAGAGGTGTGATAAGAACTCATACATTTCTATTGATGATCAGGCTGCAAATATGTTGACTAAGCCTCTTCTAGTGATAAAGTATAAGTACTTTAAATACAAGCTTCACATGGAAGAGAATGCCTCCCTCTCTGAGAGGGAGTGTTAAAGTTACAACATCATGAGTCATTTTCCAAAACGCTACCATCCACCACTCTACTTTTCAAGTAGTTAAACTATAATTTGGATCCCTCACCCCCCTCCTTAATCCATTGCAATTGGAAACGTAACCAAGTTTTGTTTGTTCCTACCCCGATCGAACCTACTGAGGCCTTCTAAAGAAAGACCTAAACTGTAGTAGAAATTTTTATATAGTGCATCTAGATAATGTGTAGTGCACCTTTAGTAATGGTGTAGGGAAAGTCTCTTGCATGTATTTTCTACGGTTATTATTTTCTTCTAAAATTTCTCTCACCTCCATGTTAATTTGTGTATGTCACAAAACCATTTTGGCCATAATGTTTTTGAAAAGAAAAAGGTCTTCCTTTTGTCTAACCCTATATACTTGCTCAATTACCTGAACTTAGATATTGGATGGAAGGGCTTGGGCACTTTGAACATTCATATTAATTTTCTCATCCTTTTTTATTTATTTATGGTTTGAAAACTATGTTGTGGGTGGGATCAGTGGAGAAACTGCCTTCTTGGATTTAGGAAATACAACCAAACTCATGATCTTAGATTGATGGAGGGAAGGAAGGAATAACCTAGCTATTGGGAAAGATTCTTTGTGCTAGTAGGACCTATTAAAACTATATGCTTGCTTCCAGGATATATTATTGACTAAGGCTTTCTTTTGGGATTCTATTTATCCTCTCCCGGGTAGGGACTATTTAAATTTTGCTCTCTTTTCTCTTGGGAGATATACGTGAGGAAGCTTGTCTAGACCCACCTCCTTAATCCACCTATACCATTCCCACCCAACCAATGGTTGAAAGAGTATGCAATGTCGATAATTCACATAGTTTTCGAACTAGTGGCTCACTAACTTGTAGCTCGCTATAGGCTAGGGCTCCTTAGAGGTCCTTATAGGTTTAGTTCTTACAGCTAGTTGGAACAAGGATATATCAAGGGAATTCTTATAGTTAGTTGGGACATGGATATATCAAGGTCAATTATAGAAGCTTTACCCAACTAAACTAGAAATGGGTTAGATTAATGCAACCAAGGTAAGTACCCATATGCATTTCAAAATTTTCTTTTACTAATTTGAAGTGGTCGTGCCAAGGATAATAATGCAATAAGTGTTGGATGGGAATTTATCCATTCGATGACCTAAACAATGAGCCTAATGATCATCATGTCAATCCTATCTTGTCAAGGGAGACTAGCAAGAGCCAATTTTGTGTGTCGGGATTGGGCCTCACATGTTGAGGTAGGGAGCCTGAGTTGGACTCAGGAACTTGGAGTAAATTCTTGAGTTGTACTCAAGAATGATTAAGCCTTATGTGTAAAATGTTAATCCTCATGTGTTGAGATGAATGCTTTGATATGTCAAAATAATGATGTTGTACAATCTTCTTGGACAAGGCTAAGGAGTAGTGTGTCAAATTGGATCCTCATATGTTGAGGTGGACCTCTAGTGCAGAGGTGATGTTTTGCATGTCGAAGCATTAATGTTGTGTGATGTATTACTAACCATGGTCACTCGATATGGATGAGCTATTAAGTCTCCTCTATAGACTGACCACCTCTAAAGTGAATTACTTTAGCATATGACCACTTGAAACAAGAGTAATATAATATTATCACAACATTGGACAAACAAGAGTAATATAATATGATCACAACATTGGACAAATCTTCTTAGTATAATTTGATATGATAGATAAATTAAAGTTAGCACATATGGACCATACATATAAGATAAGAGATAAAATTAATATGCCCTAAGAACAAAGAGAATTTTAATTGCTCATGAGAATGACTCCAGTTGATTAAAGAGAACTCAAATTGGTAAGCTTTGGTGGCATTAACAATGCATGCTTTAGTTAATTAAAGAAGAACTCACAGCGGTCACTTCAGTAAATCAATCAGCATGATTTCAGTTAAGAAGAGTTAACTAAAGTGTTAATAAATAAAGAACTAGTTAACGAAAGTGTTCTGCATGACGACACTTTAGTTAAAATAAGATATGCACTTTATTTAAACTAAAAGGTGACACTTTATTTAAACTAAAACATGACACTTAAGTTATGAAACTTGAGTTACGACACATGCATGATGACACTTGAGTTAGCATCCCAACTAAGTGATCTAACATTTAGTTAGAAGGAGAGTTCATCCTAAAGTTAGAAGAGCATCAATAGAATGTCAAATATGGAAGGCATTGTGCATTTTGTTATGCAGGATTGAAGAAACCGAAGAGCAAAGCTATTCTCCTAAGAAAGCATTTACTATATTTTGCATGAGAGCCTAATTCACATGCAGTGATTTGCTACATCTTGCATGAGACTAAAGTCGACAAGTTATTAATGTTGGACACATTGAAAAGTTAATCTAGTTGATCTTCATCTCTCTTGTTTAGTGTTTACACCTGGGGCATTTGAATTCTCTCTTATATTGCACCTGGGATGCCGAAAGCAATCTGTTATTGTAAAAGACATTCTCTGTTATCTATCATTATTATACTGAGAAATTTGCTAGGGTTTTTCATCCTCATTGTTTTGAGGGTTTTCCCCAAGGTACATCCTGAGTTATGGTTGAATGTTTATGTGATTTATTGTTCTATTGACTTCAAGTACTTAGTTATTCCGCATTCAAAGTAAAGATCAAATCTCAATTAAAATTCAACAAAATTTGGGTCGATGAGTTTACTGGGATTGATAGGCTTATTAAATCACAATGAAGTCTCAATTGTAAAGGAATAGAATAAGGCCGACACCATTATTAGGGTGATGCTCAACACACAGATTGAAAAGGATTTTTTTAAGGGAGAAATCAACTAGACGAAATCATTGAGCCATATCTTAAAAAGATTTGAAAAATTCTTATAAAAATCACCTACTGATATCCTTCAAATGGATTAAAAAAATAATCAAATGTCAAATGAGTCCAATGGCTCCATTGAAAGGTTGAATGAATGGAATTCCAAAAAAGGGTTCAATGGGATGATTCGGCGACTTGTATGAAAGTTTGAAATATTTTTTTAGACACACCTGATAACTTCATTAGGTGCATTCAAAAGTATACATTTAAAATATCATGAAATAGTCTAATAAGAGATGAATATTGAATTGTCGTCGTAAGAATGTAATTAAAGAATGAATCATAAGAAAAAAGTAATTCCAGAGTGTCTTAATAAGCATATTAGGAAAAAATCAAAGGAATTTGAAAAAGATGTCGAATGTGACTATTGGGTGAAATTTGAAGAAATCGTGAAATAACTTTCCAAAGTGGTTGATATTTCTACCAAAAGGATTTCGAAGATAAGTACTTATCTTCACCAAAGTCTCAAATGGTCACAATAGGCATGTCAAGGAATTAATAAGAATAAAAGTGGAAACTCTTCAAATAGATAAAAAAAAATGTAATGCCAAATGAGCCCAAAGGCTCCATTGAAAGGTTAAATGAATGAAATTCCAAACAAGGGCCCAATTATGGGCTCATCCAATGACTTGTGTGAAATTTTGAAATAATTTTTGAAACAAGCATGATAACTTCATTATGTGCATTCAAAGGTATACATTTTCTAAATATTGTGAATAAGTTTAATAAGAGATTAAGATCGAACTTTCGTCTTAAGAATGCAATTAAAAAATGAACAAGAAGAAAAAGTAAGTCCAAAGTGTCTCAATAAGCTTATTAGGCCAAAAATCAAAGGAACTTAAACTAACTTTTAAAAGATGTCGAATGTGACTATTGGGTGAAATTTGAAGAAATTGTGAAATAACTTTCCAAAGCTAAAATAAAAGTGGAAACACTTCAAATAGATTCAAAAAAATGTAATTGTCAAATGAGCCCAATGATTCCATTGAAATGTTGAATGAATGAAATTCCAGAAAAGGGCTCAATGGGCTCATCCAATGACATGTGTGAAATTTTGAAATAATTTCTGAAACACACTTGATAACTTCATTAGGTAGCATTCCAAGGTATACATTTGAAATATCATAAAATACCCTAATAAGATATGAAGATCAAACTTTCTTCTTAAAAATCTAATTTAAAAATGAACAAGAAGAAAAAGTAAATTAAAAAATAAAAATAAAAAAAGTTCAAAGCCTTTTGATAAACTAATCTAGCCAAAAATCAAAGGAATTTAAAAAAAAAAACTCTAAAAAGCTACGGATGAAATTCAAAAAAAAAGTTGTAAAATAACTTTCCAAAGCTGTTGATATTGCTAGTAAGTAGATTTTGAAGATAAGTGTTTGATATTCACCAAACTTTGAAATGGTAAAAAATAAGAATACTAAGGAATAATAAAATAAACCTTGAAACTTAAGTTAAAATTACCCCATTGCTTCATTAGGTACATTGAACAAATCTAATGTTAATTTGATGGACTAATTACCCAAAAACCAAGCTATAAATAGATCTAAAAGCTTAAAATCAAAAATTAAAAAACAAAACACAAAAATATTGACTCATGATTCTTTCACTTTAAAAGCTTAAAATCAAAGATTAAAAAACAAAACACAATAAAATTGACTCATAATTCTTTCACTTTACACATTGATCCTACTAACCCCTCCCCCCAAAAAAGTAAATGCATCACAGATAAGATGTAACCAACCCTTTCAATCATAAAAGTTAATAAATTCAAATGTAACGTCCCCCCAAAAGTAAATGCATCACAATAAGATGTAACCAACCCTTTCAATCATAAAAGTTAATAAATTCAAATGTAACGTTTCTCAACTTGTGCTTGTTGATACCTAGACACTCTGAGACACAATTTTACAAAGACCTATTTTCAAGTTCATCTTCATTGGTAAGATCAAACTCTAGTCACAATTGATGAGAGCATGGATGGTTTAGATTTCAAACTTAGATATTCATGTACCTCAATGCCTACTTTCAAGTATGTGTTCCATCTATTATATAAATAGTATACTTTTTAGGAGTTGATTGGTAGAGTTGTTTTCTCCCCAATCGTAATCGATTTGTGTATCGAAATCGAAATTACAAAACTATCACTACTGAACATGTGAATCTGAATATTCCAAGAAAGATACAAGAACATCATCACAAGTATGGATCTCTTTCCGATCAATGTTCCGAGTCCAATCAGGGATCTCTTTCCAACCCCATGGTGATTTTTTTGCCACCCACGGATTCATATATCAACCAAAACAAAATAAAAGAAGGGAAGTGAGATTCTAAACTAGAAGAGCTCGCAAAAGACAAAAGCCGAGCCAAGCCCGACAAAAGAATCTCTTACCGGGGAGGGTCACAATTTGTTACTCCGTGGTTTTCCATTTCCAATGACAGATGTATTTATCACTACAAATCATCATCCCTTTGTTTTAACGGACAAGTTCAAATCACGCTCTCAATTTAACGGCGTTAGGCTCGTTCTTCGATGTACATGTTTCCTCGATGGCCTATTTGGCAGAAGCCAGAACAGACGAGCATGTGAAGGAGTGCTACGTGGCGACTGCCCATTGATTCTCATATCAACCCACCAAATTCAAACACAGAAGCATAACGGAGGATCATGGCAGCCCACCCAATCGACATTCACGTGCATGTGACTTTCTGCAGAGTACGTGAAAGAATTCAATCTTGTTTTTTTTTTTTCAATTTTAAAATTCTATCCTCGGAGTCGTAAGTCGACTGCATATTGGAAAAAGATATGTGATTGGAAATTCATGAATCATCACACAGCAGAATAATAGGAATAAATAAATAAAAAGCATGCGCTATCCTCATTGGCCAATGGCGATTGCTCCTATAGCGCCAACTGGAAGACGACGACACCACGCGCAGCTGTATTCTAGAATGTTACTTTCACCATCTGCTCTGTTTTAGATCGTTCGTGCAACGGGGTGGGGAGGCACAAGAACAGAGGTAGCTGGCCTGGCCCCTGATCAAAACTTGTTAAGTTTTTTTAAATAATACACATTCAACAGCAAAGCAAGTAATACTTTGAAATATATATACTCTAAATTTGAATTTGAAATGAAGTTATTCAGAAGAAATGCTTCGTCTTATGAATTAAATGCTGGGGACTGAAATTTGGCCGACACCAGCTCTCTCGGGTCGGAAAAGCTACAGCACGGCTAGACATTAAAACAAATTATTGCTGTGCCATACCATACGTCAACTTCAGATCATAAAATGCCATACGGCAATGCAAGCGATTACTTGCGAGCTGGCCTCGTAATGTAATAGACTGTAGGCTGTGGCCCTGTGGGTATGTGGAGCCGTTTTCTCGGGGTCCGTGGTTTCGAACTGGGGCCGCCCGTCCGTCCATGTTGCCAGTAGCTGCTCAACGTGGGGGCCGCTCGTCACCGACTTTTACGTATCGTTTTGCTCGATTGGCAGTACCGCACCGACAAATTGTTCAGTAGAGATTATTATTATTCCGGTTCGCTTGGCTTTAACTAGAGCTGACGACAGATATATTCCGCTAAAAGTTCTGAATTAACAATTGAGCATGTTTTCATACAAATATCCTTCTACCTGTCTTCCAGGGGATCTCAGGGCGAGTCCGATAATAAATTAAAGGCGATTAGCAGGTTATCATATGGTTTTGGAAGCGGAGGACTAGGGTGGTTTTTCTAATCTTAAACTTCGAACGGTTTTTAATTGCTGCTCTTGCATTTAACGCCGCCAGTGTGCATTGAATAAGAAACTGTTACCGACAGAAACAGGCTTGCGTCCGTTCTATCAGTTGACTTAATTATAAAATTGTCGATGATCTGGAGCTAGTCGGAAAGAGTATCTTAAGGGATCCTATGCACCGGAAAATTATGAGCATCGATATTGAGAAGACGACAAATTGGGCAAACAAAACAAAACGCGTAGGAGAATCGAACACGAGACTCAGGCGTCGGTGCTTATCATCACATGAAGTTTTGTCGTGTATATTGAACACGACTGAGAACCTGCGTGAAGGCAAGAGCTGCAAAAAAACTAATAAAACTACGGGGTTAGTTGAGGTACTTAGGGTTTTCTGTGCGGGAGCCGTCAATTAGCAGACCTATCCTTATTTGTCTTGGACAATAAGGATCCATTTAAGGAATGCTTTAAAGACATGGTTCCATCAGACTCTATTAAAATTTCAAATTTGGATTTTACTCATAATTTCTTCTACCACGGTTATGTCAAGCTATCTAATAAAAAGTTAATTTATTAAATTGAAACTGTGATCAATATTTAATGATGTGGATCCATTTAAAATTAAGCGAACCTTCTTTGGGGTACTCATGTGGGGTCTAAAATTAGGTGAATTAAAAACTGTAGAAATGGTTATATTCATTGGATTTGTGATTGGTCTATTTCAATTGATTCAAATCTTTATATAATTGAAGATTACAGTTTTGGAGAATAAAATTGCCAATTTTGAAAACAGATTTATATTTAGGACGAGTTCTGATTCTCATACCAAAAAAGCTTCCTAATCGAAAATCATACCAGAAAAACTCATCGAAAAAATAAATTTAATGAATGTCAACTAACCCACGCCTCTAGTTTCATAGGACAAAGAATTTTGGGTGATAATAAAACTCTTTATCATCCTTAAATTTCTGCCAGATTCATGCCCAGAAAAAGTGTCCTCCTGAGTCCTGAATCCTTACTCTCCTGTTCCCCTGAGAAGTGGTGACCACGTGTAAAGCTGGAAAGTGGACGGGTTTCAACTTAACTTTGCATGATCCCGCGCGTCTGGAATGGAAAGGTCGGCGACTGGCGAGATGGGGTGAATGTGCGTAGAATTTACTGGCACTAAGCTTGACTTGTGATAAATGCAGCATTACTCGGAATGCGAGCCTGACATGACAGGCTTGTACTAAAGGTCAAATCTCTCGTCACTGCAGTCAAATCAAAGAGGCATGCGGCAGGGTAAGGGGCCCTGCAGCAGGGTCCGGGCCAGGGAGCCAATAATATCGAACACCAAATGTCGTAGTTGACTACTGGTATTGACAGGTCGGGACCCTAAGTCGTACTGGTAAGCTTAGCTTGCAGCAAAACGACTTAAAGCTTAAATCTGGTTTAAAAATTGTCGTGATAAAGTTGTGTATGGTGGCACTAGGGTTCGTTGTGTTTTGAATCTATTTTAAATTTTAAAAAATAATTGAATCATGTGTTTTGAATCTATTTAAAATTTAAAAAAATAATTGAATCAGTTATTTATATAATAGCCAAAAACATATATACAAAATCTAACGAAATCAAATTCTAAATGGACTCGAATTTTAATGGGTTATTTAAGTTAATATTTTATATTTATGCAGAGAACTTCTAAATAATCATTTTGTTGGCTTTGGATTTGATAACTGTTATTTAAATTAAATGAAATTGTTTTTTAAGTTTTTTAAATTTGATTTTTAAGAAAAGTTTATGAGATAGAGCCTTCAAAGTGAGGATAATTACATAGATAAGTATTATAATTATATAGATGAATATAATTTTTATTTTTATTTTTGATCTGAGATGGAAGTAGATGTCTATGAATCTCAAATTGTATGAAGATGAAACAAACAGTATGAATCTCAAATTGTATGAAAATGAAACAAACAGTTTATAGCAGACAACCTGTTTAATTAGAAAAAGGAAATTCTATTGATATATCATTGTTCATCTAAAAACAAAATACAAAATAGTTAAAAAATAAAACTTTGAAAACAAAAATAATTACTATTAACTTTTATCAGAATAAAATTTCTCAAAAAAAACTTGAATAGAATGGCCAGATACCTTTGGATTTTGGGCAGTTAAAAATTATTTCAGTGCTGCCAAATACTTTTGGAGCAGAATTCCAGTCTTGAAAGATAGCTTTGTATTTGAAAGAAACTTTGGATTTTGGACCGTTGAAAACCAAGCATAATTTCAGTCCAGCCAAATATTTGGGCATTTTTGCAATCCTGACAGGTATCTGTAGACAGTTAACCTATATCATAAAAGGAAAATTTTTAATTATAAAACCAAATATAAATCTTACTCGAAATTACTAAACAATAATTCACTTCTAATTTAACAATATTAAAAAAATCACCATCGAAATAATGCGAGGTGGATGAGATGCTGCACCTTATCCAGGCCCTGGATTTAACCATGGTCGAACCCCAAGGCAGGCCTTGTTTTCACTATTCATATAACGTACAAAACTCAATCGAGTGTCCAATGATGGTTGCATTGCCTTTCTCTGCACAGGCCTTTTGCATACCCCGTATCGAGATGTAAAAATCTTGTGACGGCAGCAAATGTGTGCATATCGTTCGTATTTTTTAGCAACACAGGTCCAGCTTTTATCGTGCTCGAGATACGCGACTATAGCAGAAGAAAACAGATTCCTGCCATTCTGTTTGTCTTTACACCCGTATTAGATTTAGCTAATACTGATATCATCTCGTTTCATTTCGTCCCATCCCATGCTCTTATCCATTCTCCATGTTTGGGTTTCTTTAAGTAGTGGGCAGTAATGGCGGATGGTAGATGGTGAGCATAAGGGCTTACTGACGCGGGTTTTTGTTGGGTCGTAGAAATGCAGTCAGGCGGGCAGTATGGCATTCACGACATCCAGCAGCTTATGATGGACAGAGGTCCGCCTCCGCGGATGTTTGCTCTTTCCCCAGATATGCTGCCACAGGCAATGAAGCCCCCACGCTTGCATCCTCAGTCGACTCCTCACCTTTTCATGCCTTTCCCTCTGGATCAGCACTACCAGCAGTCGTTAGCCACTCATCATGCACAGCAGCAGGCGATGAAAGAGCAGATAAGTCTGGGTGACGATTCCTCTGAAAATCAATCTTCGTTTGCAAATAGGACAGCGATCCAAGTTGAAACAGAGGATGATGATGACGGAATCGAAGGTGAAGACGATGAGGACAATAGTGATGGATGGGCAACGGAAGAAATCCTGAACCTTCTCAGAGTCCACTCTGAACTGCATCTCAAATTCCGGGATTCAAACCTCCAAGCAGCACCCTGGGAAGATGTGTCAAGGTAATAGCTTTTCCAACTATCCCCTTACAAGATCGCTTCTTCTGCAACTATGCTTTATTTTTCCTGTTCTTGGGTTTGAGAACTGACGTATCTCTCCATGGCGCTCAAAATATGCGACGAATGCATCTTTTACGGAATTTGTGGCTTAAATCTTGCCTACTAGGTCGCGTCAATGAGACGATTGTCTCGAAGCAAAGGCCAGGACTTCATTTTTTTCCAGCAAATTTTCAGCTTCATCTTATATTTATGGCCAGAAACCCTAGATTTTTTACAGATTAGAAACCTTTCGATGAAGCCAATTAGCAATGGCAAAATGCTAGGTTTTTCCCTTTCCCTCGCGCACTGATATAAGGGTTTCGTAACGTCCTTGAAAAACCTGGACCGTACGAAAGGGCCGGAATGATTCGAACAATCCTCTCATGAAACCATGAGCATCATGACTGACAAGCGCTTAAAAGCCTTTGAAGCTCAAGTGATTAAGCGAATAATGCAGGAGAATAGGCAGTTCTAATGGTAGATTGCGTACGGATTTGTTGATCAGATGATCACGTCTTACTTGCCTCGGGAACAATTTAAACAAATCGGGAACTAATCTACGAATCCTTCCATACTGTTGGTTGGCTGCCGATATTTCCTCTTGCATACCGTGATTTCCTGTTCGGTCGAATATTTAATCCTTGCTAACTATGGTTTTTTTCCACTGTTGCAGAAAGCTTGCAGAGCTGGGATATCACAGAAGTGCAAAAGCGTGCAAGGAAAAGATTGAGCAGGCGAACCTAACATCCGAGAAAGCTAAAGACGGGAAGAGCTTTATGCAGTTTGGCGAGCTTGAAGCTGTTTATAATGGTGGAAGCCGTGTGAATAATGGTGGGACACCTAATGCTACTTTGCATGAAGAAATACCTGCAAAATCTGAGCAACAAAACAAGAAAAAGAGAAAACGGAAGCACCTGGCCTCGATCAAAACTTTCTTGGAGAACCTGGTAAAGCAGCTTCTGGAAAATCAGGAGGCATTGCACGGTAAGTTTCTGGAGGCCATAGAACGCCGGGATCAAGAAAGGATAACTAGGGAAGAGGCCTGGAAGCGCCAAGAAATGGCACGTTTAACACGGGAAACAGAATTACGCGCTCAGGAGCACGCCCTTGCCTCGACGCGAGAGGCCGCCATTGTTGCATTCTTGCAGAAGATCACCGGTCAAGATTTGAAGCTCCCTGAAGCACCGGTTCCAACGCACGGTACAGAAACTCAGGAAGATCACCAGGCAGCTTGTATGGATAAAGATCTTTCGGATCCCAACGGGAAGCGATGGCCTAAGCCTGAAGTGCAAGCTCTGATTCGCTTGCGCAGTAACTTGGAGTCCAAATTTCAAGAGCCGGGGCCTAAAGGACCGCTTTGGCAGGAGGTATCAGCCGGTATGGCGTCTCAAGGCTTCACGAACCGCAGTGCCAAGAGATGCAAGGAAAAATGGGAGAACATTAATAAATATTTCAGAAAAACCAAAGATAGCATGAAAAAGCGACCCGAAAATGCCAAGACTTGTCCATATTTTCACCAGTTGGATGTTCTTTATCGTAAAGGAATTATTTCCTCTCCAAACAAGTGCAACAGAGTCGATCAGAACAGTAATTCCTCGGATGCAATGCTAGAAGATCAAGACCACGGCCTTGAGAGTAATCACAAAGATGATCTCCGTGATCATATTCAGGCTTCCCGCTCGGACTCCGAGCACATTATATCGGTAATACCTGCAGAAGGCGAAAAAATTCCCCCGGCAAACAACAGAGATAACGTTTATTTCTTTCAGAGTCCTGATCCCGTTGATCATGGCCACCAGATGACAAAATTGAAGCAAAATCTGCCTGAAAATAATCATAACACTTCAAAATCTGCAAGTCCAAACGTAGAATCTGGTACGACAACAAGAAACGCGGGAATATTTTGGACTGGTAATAGCAAAACAGCTTCAAAGATGGAAAGAATGGTGAAGGATATGTTGGAAGCGCAGCAGCAGCAAAAGAAATTCTTTGAAGTGTTCGAACGGCGGGAACAGAACCAGAATCAGCATCCTCATCAGCATCAGCAGCATCAAGAGCTTAGAGACCAGGAGGAGTTTAGCTGTCAACAAAATGAACTGAAATTAATACAAGAACGCTCGCAATCCGCAACGCAGTCTGCACTAATGGCCTTGGTCGATAAACTGACCGCAGAAATCGGTGGCGAGTATTCCATCCATGTACCGTCCGCAAAACGATGAACACACGAGCACTCAGGTACCTTAATCCCAGGTTCAGGTGAATATATATATGCATTGGCCTTGAATTTAAGCAAGAATTTAGACTTTTCTATACTGTAAGAAAACGAACGGCGACGTTTATGTACAATAGAACTGTCTATATTATTTGAATTTTAAAGACTATGAAGCATTATGTAAGGGATTTTTAGAGCAGCAGGATGAATGCATGATTAGTACTTTCCTTTCTAATATGCGAAATTCTATATAACAATTCATGTAAGGGAGGAATGCCAGTTTACTAGTCTTTTTCTGCAAAAAAATTACAATACTTTAGATCTTCTAGTCTTTATTTCCCTTCTCCGTGAGTGCAGCACAGATATTGATCACTAATTTCTGCTTCGTAATGCAGAATCGCAGACAGTATCCATTTCTGTATCTAGCTATTGTCTTCCCACACGAGTTTGAACTTTGGACGATTGTTTCAAACCCTACATTCTAGACTTTCCAGAATGAATTACTTGAATTTATTGATATGTGACCATAAGATTGGATATAAATAAACCGTTCACACTTCTATCTTCGCCTATGGTTGGATCGTTGGAATTCTTCTCCGTCTGATCCATGGCTATACAAACTGGTCTCAATCTCTGTGAGAGATGATCTTTGTTAGCAATAATCCTCATCTCCTCAATTCAATAGATATATGGCTTTACAAATCAATATCAATCTCATCTCCTCCTGGATGATCCCGAATAGGGATTGAAACGTCCAAGTTCTAAAAACACCAACACAGATCCATAATATCAAAATACATTTTCATATTTCTCATTTCTCATCTCCTCTGATCGGATAATTGACGGTAAGACACGAGAGAGAAATTCATTGATGTAATCATCAATGAATTTCTCATATAAACAATCATGTACCTACCTACTTAGCTTAGTCCTTTCTCACGGCGAGTCATTGGTTCAAATCCGGTTGCAGGTAAGTACATGCAACTGGAGCTGGAGCTCACTCGATGATGATCGATTTTACGGCTATTCCTGTAGCTGGGAAAAGAATCTGAACCAGCTGAAAAGAGACTTTATTAGAAAGAATGGAATCCCATAAATAGAAATTATATGAAAATATGGTGTACAACGCCTTAACTTATGGTGCTATGACTTTTTTTCGACATTTTCACATGTTCATAGCTGGAGTTCAAGGAAATTCATGGTACTACGAGGTTTATAAAGCCCAAGAAGATTTTTTACACATGAAAATATGGTACAACCCCTATTAACTTAGGGTGCTATGAGTGTCAAGTCCAAAAAGGACTCTTTTTTCTTTTCCACACGTCACATGAAAATACGGTACAACACGTATTGACTTAGGGTGCTATGAGTTTTTAAATCCAAAAGGATTTTTTTTCACATGTTCAAAGTTGGAGAACTTGAAGGAAACTCATGGTGCTATGCCTCTTTTAAGTCCAAAAGGAATTTTATTTCCACATGTCATATGTTCATAGTTGTATAGTTTCAAGAAAACCCATGGTACCATTTAGACCAAGCGATCAATTAGGGTTTGTGAGTTGCCCATAGCATCTTTAAGACCAAAAGATGAAGGGTTTTAGGTTTTGTGACTTTTGATTCAAATTGATTTTCTAGTTAGCACGTTCAAAATGTGGGCGTGCTTGACTTGCTTTGGATATTTGAATGAGCCACTTTAAGTAATTATGAATCTAAGGTCAAGTCACACATTTAAGTTGAGCCTCGGGAAGTTTTCAAAAGGTTTAGTATCATCATTGGGTAAATTGTATATGAATGCTGCATTAAAATTGACTACATTACCAATAGGTAGTTGTAAGTACCCAAATGTGAATCTCATATGTTTTACATTTTTCTTAAGAGTTGTTATTCATAAGACCATAATAATAATAGGAGGTTATAAAAAGAAGAAAAAAAAACAAATGTAAAGAAATAACACATAGGTTTACGTAATGTTTTTTTAGTTTTCCAATATCATGGGAAAATCTAATAAGCATGCTTCATGCTTCATTTTTTCATACTCATATGATTAGTGAAGTTCTATGAACAAGTTTGTTATTTAGTACCTTTATATTACCTTAAATTTAGACTTTTCAATAGATGAGACACTTTAATATCTAAGTTGCCAGGAAACTTGGGTATTTAAGTTGCCACGAAACTTGAGGACGGGACAGATCGGGGAGGTCACTTTTTGAAATAGGAGATTTGGGTACATTATATATATATAAAATAAAAAATTAAATCATTTTTTTCACTAGTATTCAATTTCAATTTCACTAAGTAACAAGTACAATTAACATGCACATTGCTTCAATGTTCATAAATCATTGATATAAAGTGAGAACTACATGTGAACCTTAAGTATAAACATGACAATAGTTCATGGAGCTTTTGGTTTTTCAAAATTAGAAATATGGACATATAGAAACGTGTGCACAAACATCAACAAAGTAGGTTAAATTCTATCATTCATGAAGGATAAAGAATATGGTCTCTGCAACAACATTGGAACAACTTGGACAAAGGATCAAGAACAAACACAAACCATGCCAAGAAAAATCAAATGACAAGATCCAGAGTCATAAAAGAATAAGGCAATATTTTAGAAGAAACAGTCTAAGAATAGACACCAACCCCTCCGAGCTAGATAGTGCCATGTCATTAACTTAAACGCACAAACCTTGTAAGTCTAAGACAACCTAAGCTTGTCTTGCCTCTCCTATGCATGTATCATGTCCTTTGCGCAACAAGCTCTCCTCTCGCGAGCTCCAACAAAATTCAAGACTCAACTTTACGTTGGAAGAAGTGGACATGCCTACGGGGTCTTAAGAAAGTAGGGGGACCCACGCCTACCCCGTCCCTCTTTGTAAAGGTAATATTTTTTCATAATTTTCACATACTAGAGTTTTCTCGAAGTTCCCAAAATGAGCAAAGTTTCTTGTTTTTGGGCCAAAGGTACTCGATACTTGGGGACTTCAACGAGGACTTCAGCAGACGTCTATGAAGTACCTGACCCGGTTTCTGGGACCTGGGGACAGTACCCGATACGAGAATGCGAACCCAACCCCTTGGGACAGGGACCCAAATATAGTTAATAAAAATCATCTTTTTCTTTAATTTTTATGGATTTGATTGTTTTCATCTTTTATTATTTCATAGATACAATCTAAAATATCTTAAAACCCAAGTCATGCATCTCTCACTTGGTGAAGGGGTTTATTGACATTATTGAAAGCTTTGCCTTTAGTTTGGGGATTGAATTTAAAATTATTAGAACTTGCAAATTAAATAAATAATAAAATTTAAATCAAAATAATTCAAAATTAAATTAAAAAATAATAGATAATAAATTTTAATTTATAAGTATCCATTCAAAATGAAACGAAAAGCTTATGAATAATAAATTTTAATTGATTATCATATTTATTATCCATCAAAATGAAACTAAAATGGTAAACCAATTAAGTATATGTCTATACAAACTTTAATTAGAAAAACCTTTTATGCTTGAATTCGATTAAGATTTAGTATACACTCACTTTTTAAGCCCCAAGGGTTAGCTCAATTGGTAAGACGTGCGTACACTCTCTTGGTTCGGGGGGAGGTCATGGGTTTAAGCCTTGAGTCCTCTGAGGTTAGGCCTTCTGCTAGGATGGCCGGCGGTTTACCACCTCTACCATCCACGAATGTGGGGAAGTATTGCTGGTTTCCCGTGGATCTTTCCATTTGAAAAAAGTAGACACTCACTTTTATAAGTAAGCATTGAACCTTAAAATTAATTAGAACGATGTACACTTGTAACATGAGTAGTGGAGTCATATCGTGGGTGAAAGCGAAGATTGGGAAAGTCTCGCACTAAGGTTTACCATCATATAAATAGTTTATAGGTTTGGGACCTACTTGTATTCCCATATAATTGGTTTAGGGTGTTGCAGTGTTTAGTTCGATAAAGGTTTTATATGAATGATCTAAAATAAAACAAGAATAGATGTGATAAAAAAAAGTTTTAGTGGTTGGTTTTTATGTTGTTTTTTAGAAGAATATATTTATTTTTTTGTTTTTTTTAATTTAAATTTTTATATATAAAAAAATTTATATCTTTAATTTTTTTTGGTGCTTGATAGAACATCGTTTAAGATAGATTTATTCTGGTTTTAATTAATTAATTTATTCTATTAGTTATGATGGTTTATTTATTTATTTTTCATTTGGTTTTAATTTTTTAATTATGAGTCAACATGATTTTTTTTAATCAAAATTTATTTTTTGTAACATATAGCTAAGTTACGTAACAACATCTCCTCCATACTGTGTTGTAGAGCACCTTGTTTATCTTAATCCAATAATAAATTTTGTCATTTATACACTGACATTACTCCCATGAAACTTATAATTTATCTTTTCTAATTGATCAATATCCTTTCTCCTTTAGTTTCTAGTTTTTGGTAACGGAGATTCAAATTTCACGAATGCTTTCCATCTATTTTCGCTAGGAAAGCCATTTTCCTCCTTTCCTTAACTTTTTCCCTAGTTTCCTCTGATCAATTTGGTGTTCAACACATTTTTTCACAATAGGAAAGTTGTCGGTCCATTATTTATTCTGTCTTTATTCCCTCCCTCACTGAGTGCATCATAGATATTGATCAAATGCAATCTCGATGGATTTGTTAGTGCATCACAATTATTGATCAAGTGTAATCCTAATGGATTTCTTGAGGAGATAGTCGAAGCAGTAAATATTTGTCAGTAATTTATGCTTCATAATGTTAATTGTTGTCTTTTAATACCAGTTTGAACTTTGGACTTTTGTTTTACTAGAACTTATCAGTATGGACCTTCACAAATTACTTGAAAGTATTGATATATGTAGCCATAAATGTGCTTGCACCAAATTTCTTTCCTCTCGCGCGATGCTAAGCAATTCAAGATATATAGATTTTTGTTGTTGAACTGTTATCGATGGCAACTCAACTGCACATTTTCAATTTAGTTTAGTGAAGAATTTACAAGATATACGGCCTCTTGCTCACATGTTTTACACAATATCAACTTGACTATATTACAACTTCACAAGCTGCATTCAATCATCTTCCATAATATGCACACATCGCCCGAACCCTATCAGTATATGTGGTGAATTAATTCATTACTCATTTTATTCCATGTCCTTCCCTATTTCAAGTTTTAGTGGATGTTAAACCATGGAGAATATGATAAAAAACTATTAATAAAAATATTTATTATATTCTTATATAAATAAACCATTTAAACTTATTTCTTCACCAATGGTTGGAATCTTCTCAATCTCCATCAATCTCCATGGTTGTACATGTTAGAGTATAGTAAGGTGAAAGAGAGAGTTCTTCAAGCACTACGCAAAGATAAAGGACATGAGAGTGTGAGAAACTGCTGAATTGGTTGATAAAGAGTTGTAGCTACCTTGTAAACAATAATTTGAATAGAGTTTCCGGTTGGCAATAGAGTAATTGTCAATATGTAGAGAGTTGCAAAAGAGAAGAATTTTCATATTTAGAAAAGAAAAGGGTGCATATCCATTTTGAGAACAATAGCAATAGTAGCGAAGCATATCCATCCAACACCAAAGGCTTACAAATGTATTTTCTATAAGACTAGCATTAGGAAGATGTTGTACCCGATAATACAGTGTCATTGTTTGTTTCTAAAAATTCTTCAATGGAAACTCCTCTAGAATAGTTTTATGACCTTAATTTAAACACATGAAAGGTGAAAATTCAAATGCAAATGATGAATAAAAATTTATGGGTGTTGGAAACCTAATCCATTAGGGTACTAAAAGTCATAGTGTTGAAAATGAAGAGTTGACGAAAGTCCAAGAAACTAGTTGGAATATGAAACCAAGGGTCACACTAGATTGTATTTATATGTGAACATCTTCTTAACTAAAAGGTGGAGCATTCACACTTATCCCTTTTTGGGTGTTCCAATAGTGTTATCAGAGCACTCATATATCTGTCTACAATAAATTCACCAGAGTTCCTCTGCATATTCTCTTCCTTGACCTGAGCGACTTTTAGCTACATAATGTCTCCTTCTTACCTTTGTTGGGCATTGTCTTCTTTTATCATGTTATAGTCATTTTGAGGTCTAAAATGGGACCCATAAGAAAAAGAGTCATTAATGAGTTGGAATTAAAGAACCAATAGAATTTCAAGAAAATGAGTCAACGATAATCATTGACTTAACATATTTATCATTAAAAAAACTAGTTTTTAAATTCATATATTTAAGTTATCTCCTTGTGGTTGCACCAAGAGTGGCGAGGTGCTTACAACCCAGTATGGGGGAGATGTTGTCATGTTTTTCATGTTAGTCACGTTTGTCACATTACGCAACGTAATGTTTCCATGTCGGCTCACAACTTATAAAAAATAAAAAGTAATTAAAAAAATCATGTTGCCTCATAAAATTAAAAAAACTAAAACCAACATAGATCCATTTTAAACTGGGAGGAATCCAATTTCTTAAAGTGTAAGCATTTTCTTAATGTGTAAAAGCTTTAAGAATAAAATTACAACTCAAGAAATTGGATCCCTCTTGGTGCTTAATAGATCTAGGTTTAAGATGGATCTATGTTGGTTTTACTTAAATTTCAAGATGAGAATTTTGCATCCAACGAGTACCCACAGTCTATACTTTTGATGGATCCCACCCCATAAAAAATGAGAATTACATTAAAAAAATGTGTTATTGGCTCATAAAAAAAAATTAAAACTACCATAGATTCATCGTAAACTAGAGAATCCAATTTCTTGAGGTGTAAACATTTTCTTAATATGTAAAAGATTTAACTTAAAATAATTTACACCTCAAGAAATTGGATCCCTCTCGATGCTTAATAGATTCGAGTTTAAGATGGATCTACACTAGTTTTACTCAAATTTCGAGCGAGGAATTTTGCATCCAACAAGTACCCATGCTCCATACTTTTGATGGACCCCAGCCCACGAAAAACGAGAAATATAGTAGAGCTCGTTGGGTGCAGAATTCGATTTTGCATCCAACAAGTACCCATACTTCATACTGTTGATGAACCCCACACCACGAAAAACAAGAAATACATTAAAAAATCAATACTTTTGATGGAAACCACCCGGGCACAAAAAACGAGAAATACATTAAAAACATTAAAAACATTTTTAATGTATTTCTCATTTTTTGTGGGGTGGTTTCCATCAAAAGTATCGATTTTTTAATGTATTTCTTGTTTTTCGTGGTGTGGGGTTCATGGTTTAATGTATTTCTCATTTTTTGAGGGGTGGTGTCCATCAAAAATATTGATTTTTTAATGTATTTCTTGTTTTTCGTGGTGTGGGTTCATCAAAAGTATGAAGTGTGGGTACTTGTTGGATGCAAAACTGAATTCTGCACCCAACGAGCTCCCCCACTTGAAATTTAAGTAAACCATAGGGAGATAAGTTAAAAGTACAAATAAAAAAGTAGTTTTTTTCTCTCTTTTCTCCAAAATTCATCAATTTTATTTTATTATTTTAACTCTTATTTTATTATTTTCCTTAGGAGGCCCATTTTAGACCTCAAAATAACTCTAATGTCCACTTTCGGTGTGTTACCTTTTACTGACCTACGTTAAGTGGAACCTATAGATTATGCGCAAAGGAGAAAAATCGAATCCCATTCTAACGCACAGCTTGAAGACATTGGCACTTCCAACGTGTGGCATTTCATGAACCATGGCGGCGGTGGTAGTAACGACACATAAATGGTGTGATTGTTGGGAGAGAGCTATGGAGAGGGTGGCTCTTCTTAGGTCATTCTCGTTCTCTTGTCTAGTTCCAGGCATAACATATGTCACTCTTTGTTACAAGTTTTCTAACAAAATATTATTTCAATCGAAGGATGGTCGATTCTTGAATGGAGAGAAGAAAATATGTCGTCGGCATTGAGTGGCTTGTGAAGAGTGGCCCTATGTAAGGTTGTTGGTTTAATGAGAGGAGGATTTTATTTATCGTCCATTTCAAAGCAGATGATGCAACTAGTATTACTGAATTCTACAATCCTCTGAGAGATGATATTTGTCGTTCTTCCTCATTTCTGTAGAAGAAATTAATTTGAATTATCAATTGGAATGGAAGGCTTGACACTGCAAGCCAGAAGGACATTCAATCCTTCCTGAAAATCCTTAACATAGAGGCAGACATCCATTCTCTCATTCAAGCACAGGGATTTTGATCCCTTTCTATGATTCATTCTCGTGATCAAGTACAACGCTAACATCTCTAGCAATTTCACTACAATCGATTTTCTTCAGTCACATAGTTTCTTCTCGTTCTAGACTCTTGGAGCCCCCAAGGGCACTGAATAAGCCCATAGTCGTAGTAAGCGGTGAGGACCTTATAGAGTTCACAGTGGTGCCAAATTAGTTGTCATTCAACAATTTGTTTTCTTTTAAAGAGGCACTAACATAATTTTAAAATGGTAAAGAATGCACCTTACTTGGCCTCAATGGAATGCTTTATGATCCTGCATTGCGAGATATCATCAAGGATTGGTTTCCACTTTTATTAGGCAAGTTGTGGAACAATTGTTAAATTATGCTCATAACTACTTGGTGGGCATGTTGGATCCCTGTGTGGAAAGATTCATTTATCTTGACTCTGATCTCATTGTCACACAATGTAAATGAGGTGTTGAAGTTGTGGAACATCAGTTGGAGGATCAAACTATGGGAACTCTGAATTATTTCCACACCAAGTTTACCAAGTTTTTCACA
The DNA here is from genome assembly GCA_001517045.1 of Pseudotsuga menziesii. Taxonomy (NCBI): domain Eukaryota; kingdom Viridiplantae; phylum Streptophyta; class Pinopsida; order Pinales; family Pinaceae; genus Pseudotsuga; species Pseudotsuga menziesii. The sequence continues at coordinate 125,857 of LPNX010622031.1, forward strand.
AATGCATTCTAGTTAGATACAAATATTTCCAATACCTTCTAAGGTTGGAAGTTGTGTTCTTTTAAAACAGGGGTAATGATGATCGATTGGGTAAATGGGGATTGAATAATTACATAGAGGAGTTGGAGCACTAAATGGAGTTTCAAAAATAGGAGCACATTTACGAGCTATAATTGTTTCGATCATTCCTCCCAATTTTTTCCATAATGGTCGAGCCGATGGAACAGATGCAAAATTAGCACAAGATCAAATGGGATAATGTGGTCGGAAGCTCCCATAATTTGCACCCGAGGACGATGAGTTTGTTGCCTTGAAGTTAGTAAAGGGAAATCATGGTTATGCCTAGAATCAAAGAAACTCTTCTGATTGGATAACCTATCGGCCCCTTACTATCTCTACATTTCATCATCTCAAGCCTAGGAAGTAATTGAAGCTCCCGAAGGTGAGGGGGCTTGTGTCAAGTATCTTGAGTTGCTTGCTATATTTTGACATCTTGAAGTATCAACTGATCTTGGGGATATGGCTTTGAACACAACTATTATTTCACTCAAAATGTATGATTGCCATTTAGAGCTTCTTTCCTCTAAAAGCAGTTGATATTATGAAGAAGCACCTTGTAGATATATTTCCATCCATCAAAACTCGTCATTGAAACAACAAGAACATAATGCCACATTCTTTAGAACATTGTCTTGGCACCATAGCTGAATATCATCAAAGGACACAGAGAATCATAAAGCATTCATTTTGGAAGACCAATTCAGCTTCATATTCAACAACAATTTGTAACTTGCAAATAGATTTTTTGTAAGTTTACTTGTTTCTTGGTACTTGCAATAGTTTTTGTCTGTCAAATAAACTAAAAATGAATCGTATCGGATGCATTGAGTCTTATTGTTAATGGGTGGAGTTGCAAGAATCCCTCATAGGTCTCGGCATTAAAATTATTGATGTGTTGTTGGCCCTAGCAAAAGATGAGGAACGATAACCAGAATAATGCTAAAAAAGATGAAGATTATGGTTGCAAGACAAGAAAAGACCACGACAGAAGGAGCTGTGATAGAAAAGGAAGAAAGCAGGTTGAGACGAGGAGTTGACCTATTTTTGGTAAAGAGTTAGATAGACTGAAAGCTTGATTTTAGTAATAAAGCGTGATTGTAATTTGGGATGATAGTGCCTATTTTTAGATGTAATGGAATGGGTTAAATTAGAAAGACAACCCGTCGACTAATAATTGAGAGTCAGTCAATGGTTAAATCAAGAAGTGAAAAAGATTATAAAAGCGTTGATCCAAGTTATGTGCAAACGATGAAGGGAACAAAGCAAGAGTTGTAAAGCATAAAAGCATCAATCCAAGTTGTGTACGGATCAGCCATTCAGAGACGAAGAAAGAGAGAGAGACCTAAACCAGAGAGCATGAGACGAGAGAAGAATATAGGAATTGTAAAGAATATCAAAAGAAGAGTCTGCAACCTAAGTGCGCAAACCAAAGGTCTAAACTATTTCTCATGCCATATGAAGAGCACCTTTGTGGTTTTTCCTGCGTGGGTTTCCACGTTAAATCTTGTGTTTGAGTGTATTTCATCTTTGTGTTTATGTCACATGCATATCTGTGTGAATGAGTTTATATGAATGTGTCGAGCCAATCTGTTGTGAATGAACTTATCTATATATGGCACGCGTCTAATGATATGATCGCATGGAATATTAGTTAATATGTGTTAATGATTTATGTTACATACTGTTGTATATGTCGACGGGTCAATAGGATATCATCTTGAATGAATGTATTAGATAGAGGTATATTCCTCGGTTTCAATCAAGTGCTATGATAAATGTTGTAATAAGAAAATCCCCTCATAACTACAGAAACATGGTTCTGGCAGTTACCAATAAGATATCCCGGGTGAGACTTCATCTGCATCGTAGGTGTTGTCGACGAAGTTCTTCTCTGTTGGGGTGATATCTTGGTATTTGTTGACGAAAAGTATTTAAACCTTGGTCGACATAAAACACACCAAGCGCAAGTTCCCAGAACTTGCCATGGATAGATATATGACTACTATCATGGAAACTAAGGATGGTCAGATTCACATAGTTCTAATGGAGTGGACAAGAGGATTGGATAAATTCGGACTACTGTTGCTAATGCACATGTTGCACTTTGGTTGTACAACAAAATTTAATGCATGCGTAAAACAACTACTAGTGTGTTTTCACGAAGGATGTATATGGCTCAACAGGAAAATATCAATTGATGTCGAGTTGATAGCATCTATCACAGGACTTCCCCTTGCAAGAGTCAACCCAACACCCTTTTTCACTGGGAAGGACTAGGACATAACTCTAGTCAATAGAATGAAGGAAAAGTATGATTTGACGCAAGATAAGAGAGGCTTTGCTATCACCTCCATCAACGACACCGTTGTTTGGTTCACAACCAAAGCCTTATCTAGAAATATGTTGTGAAAGATGCGACTGAACCAATGTGCAACATGTACAATCGTTGTGGCAGAGCAATGCGTAGCCGGTGTCCAGATGAACTAGGCAACATATTTGTTGAATGAGTTATTGGCAGATGTTGCAGATGCACTGGAGAAGGGTAACCCCTTTAATTACTCCTGTCCTTTGATTTTTATTTCCTTTGTCACATGGGCAGAACCACCAGACTACCAAGGAGTAGATGTTCCAGTGCTGTGCGAAGGAGCCAGATATCAAAATCTCTGGTTCGACAAGGAGAATCCGCAGCGACAAAAAGACAATAATATCAACTTTAAGCTACAGGAAAAGGAAATTAGTCAATTTGTTAAGAAATAGGCCAGAATAAAAGAGGAAAGCGTTAAAAGGTTTCAAAACATCATCAGATTTTCGGTCAAGGCACATCAGATATTTTTGTAGGCACGACAAGACCCTCATAACTAGTGGCTGGCTACACATTTTCAATTAACTGCTGAAGAAATTGAGGTACCCCTGTACCCTACTCGTTTCCCCCCAATACCTATAACACCCCTGTACCCTACTCGTCACCCCCCAATACCTATAACACCCCTGTACCCTACTCGTCACCCCCCAATACCTATAACACCCCTGTACCCTACTCGTCACCCCCCAATACCTACAATATATTGACCTTATTTTTAACAATTTAAAAAACTCCCTTTATGAATGAACATGATAAGATATTGGTCAACAAGGTGAATCCTCCATGGCCAATGTATAAACCAGATACTATTCAGCAGGCTATAGGTGAAGAGATGAAAACAAGAGAACATGCGATATATGGACAATAGAAGACATCAAAGAAAACTATTTCGTCATTGAAACAAATAGTTAAGGAGACTGAGAATAAAGAAAAAACCTGGCAGGATGACAAACAATGACTGGAAGCAGCTGTCACATTGACTTGTACCAACTTCACGGAGGAAGGCATCACACTAGAGATGTTCGCAGAAGCAAAAAAATTTCAACTAGGTGAGTCCATTGAGAACCTTTGCAACCGAGTCGCGGAGTTGGAATAAAAAATGACGCCTAGTACACCGCCAAAGATATCGGAAGAGCGAAGGAAGACAACAACTGAGGCTGTTCAAAGTATTGAAGAGGAAAAAGTACTCTGTGCTAAGGAGGTTGAACAAGCTTCTTGGTCATGGGAAGCCTTAATCGATGACATAAAGTTGGAACAAGTGACAGAGCAATTGCATACTGCTTAGGCAAACTTTACCCAACTAAATAATGAAGTGGAAAAGTTACTGCAATAGAAAAGATGGCCAAGGCAGTCAATATGAAGAAATTGCAACAAGAAGTAGCCAGAATGTGCACACAATAGCAAAAAAGAAGAGACCATGTTGTAGATCTACAAGCACAAGCGAAAAAGGTAACATGTATTATTCAACCTGTTTATGAAAAGGTGAGACAATCTTTGGCTTCGACAGGAATGAAAACTTTAGAACATATCAGTTCCGAACTTGTGGAAAATTTGAAGAAAGTACAGGAGGAAGTGTGACATGAAACAGAACAGGTCATGAAAAGCTTTCAAGATTTTCAAAGTATGGTCTCATAGACCGAGATTTCAAACTAATGTGCCCGGGACAAGCCACATGTGAGTGTTGGGGTCATGTTGGCGCTAGGAAAAGATGAGGAAAGATAACCAGAATAATGCTCGGAAAGATGAATATTTCGATCGCAAGACAAGAAAAGATTGCGACAGAAGGAGCCACAACAAAAGATGAAGAAAGCAGGTCGAGACGAGAAGTTGACCTATTTTGGGTAAAGAGCTCGATAAACTAAAATCTTGCTTTTAGTAATAAAGCATGATTGTAATTTTGGTCGATAGTTCCTATTTGTAGATGTAATAGGATGGGTTAAATTAGAAAGACAACTCGTCGACTGATAGGTGAGAGTCAGTCGATGGTTAAATAAACAAGTGAAAAAGCTTATAAAATAGTTGATCCAAGATGTGTGTGAACAACGAAGGGAAGAAAGCAAGAGTTGTAAAGCAAAGCATCGATCCAAGTTGTGTGTGGATCGACCATTCAGAGATGAAGAAAGAGAGAGAGACCTAAACCATAGAGCATGAGACAAGAGAAGAATACAGGAATTGTAAATAATATCAAAAGAAGAGTCTGCAAGCTAAGTGCATAGACCAAAGGTGCTAAACCATTCTCATGCCAAATGAAGAGAACCTTTGTGGTTTTTCACGCATGGGTTTCCACATTAAATCTTGTGTCTGAGTGTCTTTAATCTCCGTGTTTATGTCGCATGCATATCTATGTGAATGAAATTATTTGAATGTGTTGAGACGATCTATTGTGAATGAACTTATCTATATATGTCACGCATCTAATGATATGATTGCATGGAATATTAGTCAATATGTGTTAATGCTCTATGTTACATACTGTTATATATGTCAATGGGTCAATAGGATATCATCTTGAATGAATGTATATGACAAAGGTATATTCCCTAGTTTTAGTCGAGTGCTCTGATAAATGATGTAATAAGAAAATCCCCCCTCATAACTGCAGAAACTTGGTTCTGGCAGTTCCCAATAAGATATCTCGGGTGAGACTTCATCTATGTCGTAGATGTTTGCAATGGAGTTCCGCTCTGTCGGGATGATATCTTGGGATTTGTTGACGAACAAGTAACTGAACCTAGGTCAACATAAAACACGCCAACAGGTTTTTCCAATAATTCATAGTTCAGATCGTGATATTTTTTGTCTAGGTTTAACACTCAAAACTACTACGAGATGTTTGGATATGTATTTTGTCTAGTTTTGAGACTCAAACCTACCTCTTTAATATATATTTCCATTGGAGACACATGAATGCACTTTTTCCTTTACATCGAAGAAATTTTTCCTTCTTCTCATCTTGTGATGCAGGATCATTCTTGGTGCATATGGCTATCCTGCATGTTTGTTGCTTTTGGTAGATTAGGCATTGAGTTATGGATTGTTACAATTAGTGCTACAACGTTTGAGCTATTATAGGAGTGGTAGTAACAACAATATTACAAATGGGCTACAACAGTGTTGTAGATGTGTTGCTACTCCTTTATTATTCTAGCATATTTCAAGGAAATATATGAGGTATTGTTTTGTTGTGCCAATAAAGAACCCTTTGTAATAAAACCTAAATTTAATTGATTAACGACTTCACATGGAGTATGAAATGGAATGCCTCCAGGTAGTTGACTGGTTTTGACCATTGGTATCCTTCCACCCATTCTAAATATGTGAACACCTTTGTGTGAGGGGGAGAGAGGACAGAGACATGGAGACATAGAGGGTCTTGATTCTACCTGTAGCGACTGGGGAAGGAGAGTAAGGCAATATAGAGCATGGCTCTTTCAATGTAATCTTAGCAGTCCTTTTATTAATAAATAAATATTGCATATTTGTATTCATCTTTGTTATTTGTGTGTGTGGTGTGTAATTTCTGTTATGGACACTTGTAGCCTTACTGTAATTCGTTCCTTGTCCATTGTAAGTTTTTGTTGTGAATTACTCTAACTTGTAAGAGGGTGGAGTTCTACTACAATTCCTTTGTGAGCTGCAACTCCATTGAATGTTGAAACTCTTGGTGACTTCCATTGTGAGACTCCAAGAGCAGCTAGTTGGTGTTGCATCATCATGTATCTGACAGGGGGGAACATCATGGATTTAAAATTAGGCTTCAAGTTTCAAATCTCTATCAATTAGACATAAAACAATCGAACCACAGACACATCTAAAACCAGAGTTGAGATCAAGAGCTACTGCAAAAGTTGGATTTGTAGCCAAAAGATAGAAATGAAGGCTTGTTTCAGAGTCTTCTATGGGTTTATGATCACCCTAAAACCACCCATTTAGTAGAACCACAATCGAACCATAGGCACATCCAAAACCAGAGTTGAGATCGAGAGCTGCTGCAAAAGTTGGATTTGTAGCCAAAAGATAGAAATGAAGCCTTGTTTCAAGGTCTTCTATGGGTTTATGATCACCCTAAAACCACCCATTTAGTAGAAGACATCATCTTATGCTAACTTTTTTTTTGTGATCAACTTAAACCACCATCTGATTTTGGTTTGTGGTCATCATAAAATACCTTTAGGTTTGTGGTCAGCCTAAAACCACCATTTAGTAGAATAGATTACCTTTTCTTGCTTCTACTAGTTTTTGATTTGTAGTCATCCAAAACCTCCTTTTTGGTTTATGATCAGCCTAAATCACCATTTAGTAGAAGACATCAGCCTAAGTTACTTTTACTAACCATTTTGTTTTGTGGTCATCCAAATCCACTAAGTTTGTGGTCATCCTAAAACCACCAATTTTGAGAGAACTTCATTTTTACCACTTAGTAGAAGACTTCAACTTGTGCTAGCTTCCTTGGCACATGGTCACATTGTCAAGTAGGATATGTTTAGCCTTTAGCATTTGTTCACATCCAATTTGCATCTTGCTTTCAGAAGATTCTTGGACTCACAACACCCCTTTGGATTAAAGGGGAATGCTGGAAACCTAATCTTTAGGGTTAGTAAAAGTCACATTGTTGAAAATGAAGAATAGTTGGAAGTCCAAGAGACCTCTTGGAATATGAAACAAATGGTCACACTAGATTGTATTTATGTGTGTATCTTCTTAATGGAAGAAGAAATCATTCAAGCTTAAGATTTTTTGGGTCTTCCAACTATGAGGTATAGTGAAAGGCACAAGAGTAAACCTAGAGATGCCAAAAAGTTGAGTAAACCTACAGATGCCAAAGAGTTGTTTGAGTCTTTCTATTGTAAAAAAAATTAGGCCATATAGCTATTAATTGCAAAGTTTGTATTAGTGATATTCTCGCAGGGAAGCCAAAGAATCAACAAATATAGCCTTAATTGAATATCCACTAGATACTAATAGTGATAATGATCTCATGACAGAGAGGCACTTTTCCTCTTTTAAGGGGTCATCTCTTTGAATATAGAAAGTGATGAATGCAGAAATTGGGTGAATTGTTCACGGGAAAACAATAGCTGTTTTTTTTTTTATTAACAGCTACTGCAACTTATTTGATGAACTAGAGGTAAAGCACTGCTCATGCACATTTGTAAAATCTCTATTAGGGTATTAAAAAAAAGGGGCTTTGAAGCCGATTTGGAGGATCCATCACTAGACTGGAAATAGGACGTATGCCCTCTGCGGTCCACTTCACGAAAGTTCTCTCAAACTTTGATCAATTCGCACTGTAATTTCGACTGGAACCACTGGTTCGTGCAGGTTCAACCATGATCTCGGCGGCTACAAGGAGACAGATCCTAATGGTGGTTTCTGGAAAACAGAAGCAACAACTCTATAACATAATGCAGCAACAAACATCAGGCAAGAATCTTTAGAGCTCGTTCACCAATTGTGGATCCTCCACCGGTGGCCTCAGCTTGATCCCACTCATTAAGTACCTCTGCAAGTGAATCAATGGTTTCAATGTCAAGATGATTAGTTGGTTCATTTAGCAACTCCGAGAGAACTAACGATTCAAAGCTCCCATGAGCAGAACATTGCCATGCTCTGGCTGCGCTCACCTCTTTATTCAAAATGTAAAACAATGTGCAATCTATTCACAAACAATAATCTATCTACTTTCACCTACACTACCTTACTCCTCTACTTTCACTTACACTACCTTACTCCTGTACTTTCACCTGTACGGTACCTTTATCCTGTAGCAGATTACTCTCACATCTCTCATATTCCTGGCCCTGGTGAGGCAGCAGCTCTGATAAAACTACACGCCATAAAACTAAGTCTTTTATTAAATCTATAAAGCATTATCCATATATACATGGAACTTAGGGTTAAGATCAACAAACTATATCTCAATTATTCATCAAAATAGGAGAACTAGCTGAAGAGAATCTCTCAATCTAACCATAAAAACCGAACCTTTGTCATAAGGAATGTCCTATGAACCATTAAATACTGGAAGCATAAAAACCTTGTATTTATATGTCAGAATCTCTCAATCCAACGAAATCTAACAATGAAAACCTAGCCTAGCCTTACACTCATATGTCTAAGGAATGTCCCATGAACCATTAAATATTGGAAGCATAGAAAACTTGTATTTATATGTCATAAGAACGAGAAATCTCATAAATACTTGGAGAGAATAGCTTCTTATGGACCGTGAACAAATTTGAGCAAGTTTCTCATAAATACTGGGAGAAAATAGCTTCGTATGGACCATGAACTGAGATTTGAGCAAGTTGGGTGATACATGAGATGATTCAAAGAAACGTGATAAAAGGTTTGCGATGGGAGTCGAGTTGTATATTTAAAAAGGGATTTTTGGGATTTTTTTTGGGATTTGTGCACTCAATTGTGGACGTTGATATAAATTTGCATTGAGATATTTAATTCTGTGTGCCTTCTTCGTGAAGCTATTTGAGACAAACACATCCATTAAAGGTAGACCACTGTTTTCTTCACTTTACTAAATACATTTGATGTGTTTAGATCGCGTGTTGAGATAGTCCAGTGGATATACGTCTAAGCAGTAAATGTGTCACTAATTTCAGCTTCGTAATGCGTTATTCTCTTTTTTTGAACTTTGGATAACTGTTTCAAAGTTAATAGATCTGTCTTAACTTCGATTCGATTCTACTCAGCAGTAAGGGCATCAAATTCTTTGATCATCAAGGAAGGATTAATACTAGATGGATGGATTTATAATGGTTTAATATATAAATCACTAATGTGTAATTAAATTATATGTATGAGATGTAGAACAGTTGGTGGCCGGGGACTGAAAGGAGACCGGTTCTAATCTCATCGAATACCAAAAAATCCAACCATGTTAAGGGTTGGTGTATCCAACCATGTTATGGGTTGGTGCTGTCCAGGCCGGACGAGGTTGGTTCCTGGTTACTTAGCCAATGGCAACCTTGCTAGTCAAGGGTTCCACCACTTTACCAACAAAAAAAGTGTAATTAAATCATTGTATATAAATATTTAATGAAATCTCAATACATATTAAATCACTTGTATATAAAGTAGCAACAACCACATTAAATTAATTAATATGTCTGAATTTAAAGGTGGCTCAATGCCATAAGTATTTATTTTGCTGGCTGACAAAGAATTGAAAAGATGTCGATTTTTGTTGTTGAAATGCTATCGATGGCAGCTCAACTGCACATTTTCAGTTCAGTGAAGAATTTGCAAGTTTTACACCAAATCAACTTGACTGTGTTACAGCTTCACTTGCATTCAATCCTCTCCGTGTAGGTATATTTGACAAATTAATTCATTCCTCATTTTATTCCATATGCTTCAGACCATTTCTATATTTCGGATTTCACAGATGTAAAACCATGGAAAATATAATAAAAAGGCTATTAATCAAATCATTATTTTCTATTGTAATATAAATAATTTATTCAGACTTCCTATTCTTCTCAATCTCTATGGCTTTACAAATCATTCTCAGGATCTGTGAGAGATGATGATCTTCGTTAGCGATAATCCTCGTCTCCTCAATTCAATAGATAATTGGTTTTACAAACTAGTGTAAATCTCTGTGGAGAGATGATCTTTGTTAGCAATAACCATCATCCCCTCAATTCAATAGAAAAATGATTTTACAAACCAATCTCAATCTCTCTGAGAGATGATCTTCGTTAGCAGTATTGCTTATCTCCTCGATTCAATAAATAAATTGTGCTTTGGTGCTTTGCTTTGTGTGGTCAAAGTATTTAATTATTTTAGTTTGTATATTCTAGGCCCCCCTTCGTACAGTTGAGCGAACAACTGGTAGAGGACGAAGTCTCATAAATAAATACTTGGGAGAGGATGGTTTTTACCAGAGGATAGTTTCTTATTATGCCTTCTGCATATTTGAGCAAGTTCCCCAATGTAGGTGGAGAGTAATTTAACAGTATTTATATTGGTGCATTTAACAGATTTGAGCAAGTTACTCAATGTACTTGGAGAGTAATATAAACAATATTTATATTGGTGATGTATTAGTTGATTCAACAATGCCCAAAAGGATTGCGCATCTTGGAGTGTTTGAGTGGTTGGATCTGATAATTGGATTAATCCAAAGGTTCACATCACAGTATCAGAAACATTAAGTACTGCATTGTCAAGTACCTATAAAACTTCGTATTTATAGATGCTTTTTAATGTTCACATTATACATGTTTTTTAATATTTACATCACTGCACCAACAACATTCAATACCACAGTGCTAAGTAGTTATTAAAAAGTATTATACATGGATGTCATTGTATTTAAAGACTCTTTTATCTGGGATCCTTGTTGCGTGTAGTCATAAGCAATGAAGGGTAGGGTATTGTTTTCCTCAGTTTAATCGATAAATTCGATATGCTTGGAGTGGTTTGAGATTGTTAAAAATAATCTCGCCCAACCTCAAACACAAATATTTAGATAAATTTGACGTGTTTTCTCACGTTCAATTCACATTCATGCAAAGCTTTGAAAGAATTTATGTTAATGCAAAGTTTTAATTGCTATAAGTTTTTTTTAATATTAAAAAAAAATTCTAAAATTTAATGTACTAAAAATAAGGTGTATAACATGTGATAATTGATCACGCTAACATAAACAAAATATAAATAAGGTAAAGTAAAGGAAAAGCAAGATAAAAGGAACAAGACTTTGAAATCTCCTTTCTTAAAAGAAGTAAACGAAAAGAATAATGAAGAAGTTATAAAATAAGAAAAAGAAAAAGTTGAAAGCGAGTAGGATGATGAAGAATTTTCAAAGAAGAAAAAGGAAAGAATAATGAAGAAGGCCGAAAAGAAGAAAGCTAAAAGGATGAGGGAGAGTAAGAAAGAAGAAAATAAGAAAATGAAAAAAATAATGAAAAAATGTAAGAAAATAGAAAGAAAGAAGGATCATTAAGAAGGAAAGGAAAAAGGAAATTGTTATAAGAAATAAAATAAAAAATAAAAAAAATAATGAAAAAATTTGGTAAAAATGAAGATGATTAAGAAGTAAGGGAGAAAGTAAATGATACGAGGGAAAAAAAACAAGAGAAAGGGTCAAAGTCACTTAGAAAGAGCCACCACAAGGTATGAAAAATGTACATAGAAGTATGTATTGTTAGAAAAGCAAACTCACACTTGGATGAGAAAAAGTGTATTTTTTATTTTTGCTATTTCAATCTCCTCTAACCCTTAGGAAGGGAGGAAAAAAGCATAATCCTCAAAGGGGGAGAAAAATGCATAATGAGAAAGTGTGTACTATCATATAATCTAACTTTTTCCATTGCATTTTTACTCTTAAAACATTATTAGAGCTTATAAAGGGATTAAAAAATGTATTAAGAAAGAGAACATATTAATACGAAAACTAACTTTTCCATTTGAGCCTCTAATAGATCTTTTGGTAAAGAAAAAATTTCACCATTAGAGGATACAATGACTTTTTGTTTTTAAGATAGACAATGTAATGTTTGGAGCTCTCTAACTAAGGGATGCTTTTGATTTTTATTTTAATGAATCAAGTGAATTTAACTTACAAAATCTTATAATTTCTATTGTTTGTTGGGCCATTTTCAGTGACACCAAAACCCCAAACACCCACACTCTATAAAATTTAGCAATGTGTTTACAAGTTTTGAAAATTCCATAAAGATTTATGGCAAAAAACAAGTAAAAACCAACCGAAAATAAAGGTGTTGAGGCTTGGAAAATCACAGGTGACAACAGTTAGGGATTCTCCCTAGTAAACGTTCCCAACTAGCCCGTTACTATTTGGTATGAGGAATAAAAATATACACGGTGGACCAGGCTGTAACCGGTAAAATATTTATTTTGTTACTTGACCTACGGTAGCGGGACCGTAAACCGGAGTTTTTTGTGTTTAAGTATGATGTGCAAGTGCCTATCTAAAAATGCAGATTGATAGAGAATATGAGGAGCAGTTACAATGTGATGCGCAGGTTCTTACCTCTCGTCTTAACTCTCTCGCATCTAAATCACACATAGCAAGAAACTAAAACTAACTATCTAACCTATTCCTAAGGAGCAAGATTATCATTTATCAATGAGTAATGTATTTCTGCGCATGCATTAAGAAAAATCACAGATAGTTGTTACTTATTTCAAAACACATGAACATTAATAGATATATGAACAACAAGATAGCTTATTGTTTATGAAAAGCCTTCATTACTCACAGTGGAAATTTCATAGAATAAATTAGAGCGCATTCAAAACAAGAACATAGGTTCAAAGAGTTAGAACGATCTCACAGTTAATGGACACAAGCTGAAAACGAAATAGTTCACATTCAATAGATCTATAGCACAACATTTGAAAAATTCCACCAAGCTTTCTCCAACAGGAAACTTGTAATTCTTTATTGCAAAAGGAAATAGTTCTTCTTACAACATACACTCACAAATCTATCTGGGAAAAAGTCACTATCTCTATCTCACTCTCCTATATTTATACAAAACCACAAAACCTTTGGGTTTCCCTCTGGTGACCTTTGGGCTCTCCAACCGTTTAAATCCACAATTTTGTCTTTTAGTGAGTGCTGTACAATACGTTACATTAAACTAAAATTTAATAGCACTTTTATAAAGAGGGACCAGCTTGGTCGCCGATGAACTTTTACCAAGCCTGGGCCTTTGCTGCTATTGGTTATGCTCAGTAATCCGTTGGTCCTTTTTTAGATCCTATTGAGCTTAGACCTTCACTTTATTCTTCTTTTCTCTATCTCTGCTTCTTCATTCTCCAGCCACTTCCTTCCTTGCTGCCTCCCTTTTAGACACACCTTCTTTGCAGCAGCAATTATTCTGTCATAAACACAACCTGTTTTTAGACCACTTAGCATTTGACAAAGTAACACAAACTGTATCAAAACATACATCCTGTAAAATGAACTATCGACAATATTAATGCATGAAAAGAAAAATGATAATGCAAATAAAATCTTGCAAGTTTGTATCTTGAAATCCGCTAAATCCACTGCCCAAACTAAAATCACAAGCCCGAAAAACAGACTCTTTATCTCAATCCAGGTTGCATCTGGACTAACTCGAAATCCTCCGAAGAAAGCATGAATCACAGCAATGTAACCGCCAATCTGAACCCCAAACTGCGCTCCTCATCTCGGAGAAAACTAGACTCGCACAAAACCAACTAAACAACTCCGCCATCATAAAATAGAGTAAAAGCATATAAAAAAGGCGGGAAAAACCCTCTTGATGAGCAGAACTACTTAAGCATCGAGCGAAAAAAAAACTCTCATCGACGAGAGGAAGCACTATAGCATCGGATGATCAGTTCACTGAGGAGCCGCAATGGCAGAAGACAATCAGACTACGGCTTCCGCGATCAAATGAAAACCTCGACGATCAGAGATTATAAAGACTACATATTGGCGGGTCAAGACACACGATAATCCGCAATGTCGGTGGTATAAAGCATTAAATTCCGTCGAAGTCGCATATCAAAAATCGAAACAACTATTCAATAAACACATTAGCATCAGCGAGTGGAAGGACTAAGAACTACGGATCGATGAGTTTAAAGCTTAACACAGCCGCTGTGTCGGCAACAAAAAAGACTAGCCCTCCGATCAAAGTCATAAACCATTCCGATAGCGAAGAGAAAAAAAACATAATGAAAAGCAATAAACCACGGAATCGGCAAGGATAAGAACTATCTGTCGGAATGTTTGCAATCTGTCCTTCAAAACGGCGGTGACTTAGAAGACTAATGCTCCGACAGTGATAAAACAAAAAACACCGACAGTAAAACAAAAGAGATAAACGCGCATCAACGAAAAACAGGACTTTCCATCAGGTCACTCATTGTTTATTTTCCGAAACAGCGGCTGCATAAAGAACTAGTGCCCCGACTCAAACATAAATAGACTTTCGATAGCGATGAAGGAAATTATTCAGATCAAAAGGACATCATTTTCAAATCAAACTTTAAACTCCACAGTCAAAAGCATTGGCAGACCAAAAACATTTTTCCGAAAAGCATGAAAACAGTTGACCTCAATTCAACTTCAAACAATCCAAATTTGTAGCAGAGGGAAAAAACAGAGTTCAGGAAACCAAATAAATCCAGGCAAGATAAAATCAAAAGGAGGGTCCAAAATTTTTCAAAAATTTGGGAAAAGTTGCAGCTGCAACAGTTGGCACTACCTGGTGAACCCAAATCTCTAGACAATTTCTTCCTTAAGTAACAAACTGTTTGACAATAAAACCAACATGTTGAATTCTTCTAGATGTCTGGATTTCCCAAATGAAAAATATATGTATTTTAATCATTGATGATAATCCAATTTAATGATAACGGGAACCAAGATTTAAAAGTCTAGATAACTCTTTTAACACCAGGAATATGAATTTTATTTACCTCTGTCTTCGGGTAGCTCCCAGCTTGGACACCACATGATTGTAACATATGGTAAACAGAAATATTCGTTTGTTCCTCATTCCCATGCCATTTTGCACTTTTTTGCTTTTGGACTTTTTTGTCCTTTTTGAGTCCTCCTGCATGCCTTTCTTTCTGAATTTTTATTTAGGCTCCTCTATCCATAGTGTCTTTTTGTGTGAGAGATGTATTTAATTTTCAGCTCACGGACAGAGAAGAACTTTGGCAACTCTGTACTCATATGGTTCAGTACTTTGTTTTGATACATATTGCTTTCTTAGGAGTTTTTTTTTAACTCTTATTTGCCTTTTGGCTTTCAATTCTTGGCAAGGGATCATTTATATATAATATATTGTTTACCTTGCTTCCTTTCCATGGGTCTTTTGTTGTCACCCCCTAAGACATTTTTAAATGTGAGATGGACGGAGCCTCGAAATAGTATTCCATACCTTTTGATCCAGAGTTATTTTACAAGGATTAAGTAGGACTTCAATGTGTTCATAGCCATTTAGGAAAACTGCTAAACTAGAAGAATTCTTTCAGATAAATCAATAATACATAGTCTTATAATAAAGGATTTTAGTTAATCCAGAATTCTGATGCTCTCCATGCAACTAAAAGTTTGCTTCCTTTATTGAAATCAATCAAAATCTAACTAAAACAAACAGAAATAAAATAAATAAAAAATAAACAACCAAAAGAGTTTATTTATGTACAAAATAAAAACAAAAATAAAGAAAAATAAGGTTTAAGAACTAAACCATTAACTGGTAAGTTCTCTTCCCACCCCTGTAAATCTTGCAACTTGCAGGTTGAGGGGCCAAGCTTTGTCGTAATCTGAAAAGGGCCTACCCATAACTGTTGAAACTTAGTGTGCTTCCCCTTTTCATCATGCGGATGATCCCACTTAAGAACCAGATCTCCCACTTCAAATTCCCTTTTTCCAGCTTTATGCTTATCAAACCATCATTTTACTACTTCCTGTTGATGCTTAAATCATTCTCTGGCTTTGGACCTAGACTCTTCCGCCTTCAAAAGATTATAGATTCTAATCTGTAGGATTTCATTATCTGTACCTCTAGACTCCCGTGCTATTATGGAAGATGGTAGCATAATGTTGGGAGGAAGAATAGCTTATTTTCCATAAACAAGGGTATACGGTGACACACCTAAGGAATTATTGGGTGTGACCCTATCAGCCCAAACAACATTCGGTAATGCTAAATGTCAACTTCTCTGGTTTTCTATCACAGTTTTTTTTAAGATTCTAATCAGATTCTTGTTTGTAGATTCTGCCAAACCATTTCTTTGTGGGTAATAGTTTGCAGAATAATGCAACTTGATTCCTTTTTCATGAGCAAATGTAGTTAATCTAATAGAAGAAAAATAAGTAGCATTATCAAAAACCAGGGAAATTGGAACCCCAAACCTGGTCATAATATGATCTCGCAAGAAATCCATGACCGCATTTTCATTCACTTTACATAACGGAATGGCCTCGACCCATCTAGTGAAGTAGTCAGTTACCGTCAAAATGTATTTGTGTTGCAAGGAAGAATTTGGTTTTATCTCTCTAATGATATCAATCCCCCATTGCTCGAATGGTTATGTTATCATCAAAGGCTTCAATGGTCCTGCTGCTTTGGCTTGTCTTCCCCCACACCTCTGGTAGATATCACACTTTCTGACATGGGCATGCGCATCCTTGAACAGTGTGGGCCAATAGTATCCGGCTCTGAGAATTTTATGGGCTGTCGTATCTCCGAAAAAATGACCTCCAACAGGCCCATCATGTAACTCTGTTATGACCTTCTTTGCATCTTCTTTCTCTAAGCATCTCAAAAGAACTCCATCATAATTCTTTCTGAATAATATTCCATCAATGATTTGATATGAAGCTGATTTAAGGCGCAATGCTCTTCGTTGTTTGGAATTCCAATGTTCTGGCAACAATCCTTCCTGAAGGTAATGAACAAGGTCTCGGCACCAGGAATCTAGAGCTGTGAAAAGAGGACATACATCCGTTATATGTAACTCAGCCTCACTGTCCCAATTGTTTTCTTCATTGTCTTTACCTTCAGCCATTAGTTTGCATAATCCCTGCCCCTTTACTATAGATGTTGGTTTGAATTCGAGATCATATTCTTGTAAAGTTGTTACCCAGTTGCCTCTTCTTTCTCCTAGTTCCTTTTGTACAAAAAGAGACCTTACAACTGGGTGTGGAACTACTACCTTAGTCTGGTTCTTAAGTATGTATGGCCTGAATTGTTTTACCGCTTTGAAGACCGCATAAGCTTGTTTATCCACAGCTGGGTAATTCAATTCGGCCCCCTGCAGACTAGTGCTCATAAATGATATGGGGTACTCATCTCCCCCATCTTCCTTCTGAGTAAGCACCGCTGCCAATGAATCATCAGACGCGAAAGTGTACAAAATAAAATCTTTTTCGAAATTTGGACTTTTAGGAGATGGTGCATGTGCAACAAATGTCTTTATCTTACTGAATGCATTCTTTTCCACATCAGTCCATTTGAATTGTACACTTTGTTTCACCATTTGCTACAAAAGTTTGACAATTTAAGCAAAATCCGATACAAACCTTCGCACGAAATTAATTGTCCCCATGAATGATTGCATACATTTTTTGTTATGGGGTAAATGGATCTGGTTGATGGCCTTAGTCCTTTCTGGGTCTATGGAGATCCATTTTTTAGAAACAACGTGACCCAGTAGCTTTCCTTCTATAACCGCAAACACACATTTCTTGGGATTCAGTGAAATACCATATTTTCAACAACGCTCGAAAATTTGTTTCAGATGGAATGCGTGTTCTTCTCTCTTTTTTGAAAATATCATGATATCATCAAGATATACCACAACACTACGGCCAATCAAACCGTGGAAAGCTATATCCATGGCCCTCTGGAAAGTAGCTCCAGCATTTATGAGTCCAAAGGGCATTCTTCTGTAAGCAAAAGTTCCCCACCTTGTTCTGAATGTATTTTTAAGTCTGTCTTCTTCAGCTACTAACACTTGATTATAGCCAGAGAATCCATCTAATAATGAAAATAACTCAAAACCCGAAACCATCTGCAATATCTATTCCATGGGTGGAACTGGATAGTTATCTTGATTCGAAGCACGATTTAGGTTTCTGAAATCCACACATAGCTTGATTTCTCCAGATTTCTTCTTTACTGGCACCAAATTCGAAACCCATTCCGAGTGTCTGACTTTGAATATAATTTTGACATCCAATAATTTTTTCACTTCACTCTGAATTAAAGGCTCCAGTTTTGGATGCATTTTTCTCAAAGGCTGTTGATAAGGCTTGACTCCAGATCTAATAGGGATGACATGATGTATAATCTTGGTGTCATATGTTTTAAACTTTTCATATGCCCAAGCAAACACATCTTTGTACTGTTTGAACAAACTAATGAAATTATTTATTTCACCGTGAGGGCAACACTTTCCCAAATTTACATATTTGGGTCAGCTTTAGTTCCTAAATTTATCAACTCGAATTGTAAAGATGAGCTATGAGGCTTGACATTTGCTGGTCTTCTGAACTTGTTGTCTAAACCAAACATCTGCTCTAAGGTCCTGACCCATTTAGGAATAAAGTTGTCGAATTTTAACTCAGCTTAGTGTTCTTCATCATCGATAATTGCCTCTTTGAAAGTCTCATCATTTGTCAAACATTCCAGGATTTGTTGATCATCATCAAAAACCCGTAAATTGGTGACCATGTATGGAACCGAAGGCCTGAAAAGTAATTCAATAGAACATCTATTATTAGAAGGTACAAGCCTTGTAGCTGAGGTAGCTAACAAGCCAGCTGCTGCATTCTTTAGTCTAGGAATGGATACAATATTAAATGCATAAATTTTTTTAAACAAATCCCACACTTCATTCTGGTAAGCTTTTAAATGAGGTGAAATGTAATGTATCTTATTTCGAATTTGCTTTACAATTATTTCAAAATCCCCATACACTTTCAGATTTTTTACTTTTAATTCAATCGCTTTTCTTAGTCGTTGAACTAATGCTTCATATTCGGCTGTATTATTGGTACATTCAAACTCTAATCTACATAAAAGAAAATGTTTATTTTTCTTTGGATCAATCAGGACACAATTGGCTCCTGATCCTTCCAATGTTTTAGATCCATAAAAAAAAGTGTCCAAAAACTATCTACTTTTACTGTACTTGAATAAAAAACTACATCTGAAACTAAGTCTACTATTTTACAATCAATCTTATCAGCCCGTGAAAATCGAAGGAGATCGGGTTGGGTGTCTGGTGTACTGCTAGCTTCTTCTACTTGGTAGTTTTCCGGTTCTAGTTCAATGAAGTAATTTCCCAATACATAATTCACTGGTTCATTCTTACCCTCCAACTGAGTAACATTGTGCTTCATGTGGGGCTCTCTTAATACTTTTATTTGATTAGGGCTTCCCTTATAAGGCAACCACAGATGTGACCAATCTGATGCAAAATATCCAGTTAGCTTTGCTGACCAATCCCGACTTAAAACAAGTCCATAAGCCTTAGGTATGTCTGCTACTACAATATTGATGAACTAACATACATTTTCATTTGAAGATAATCGAATCAGAACATCCTCCATTTCCCCAATAACCTTCACAGTTGTTCTGTCTAACTGAATAACCTGCAAGGTAGATGGTTTAGGTTGTCCATTTATCTTCTTGCAGACTGAAAGTGGCATAACATTGACTGATGCCCCTGAGTCTACTAAACAGTTGTGCACGTTATGGTTGAAAATTTCAAACGTTAGGAGAAATGGTGGGGTTTTGTATTTAGACTTACCTCCCACACTTGCTTCACCAATTTCTTCTTCTTCAGGTTGGTTTTCAGTGGGAAGCTTTTCCTCTGGTACCTCAAGTGCTTTTAACAATTTTTCTTTCTGCTGAGGCACATTACACATTTCAAACAGTGAGATATTTGCCCTAGCCTTTTTAATATCTTCCACAATATTATACTCCATCTTATGTTCTTCGAGATTCTTTTTTACATTATCAATCTTCTCTTCAACAGGCTTAACAGGCATGTTGATTTTCTTTGGATTTTGACTCGTAATGGTGAATTCAGGTATTTTATCAGCTGTGGTGCTCTTCTGAATTTTCTTTACATTATCTTGAAGTCTCTTAATTTTCGGGAGTACTAACCTGTCTTCTTTTATCAAACCCTGACTTCTTATTGTCACATTTGTTTCTGATATCTCCTCCTATTTCAGATAACCTTCTTCTTCGGTATCAAACATCGAGACACAGTCCCATAAAACTAGAGCATCTTCTTCTTGTTTTTCTGTGGGTTGCTTATTACCCTTTTCTTCCTCATCATCAGCTTCTGTTAGTTTGGAGTCCAATAGCTGATTCATTATTAATGTCATCGAATTGATCCATTGGGGGCAATTTTTTTCAGAATAAGACTGCTGATGAAAGGTGCAAAAATTATCCATACCTACCTCAGTTAAATTCATTGCTGCAGGACTGTGTGGAGGAGGTTTAGATTGATTGTTGTCTTCTTTCCTTTTATAGTAAGGCTTGTATGTCTTATGAGCCTCCTTTTCTTTTTCCAAATCTATCACTCTGTTAGATAGCTTTTGCATCATTTTCAACATTCCTTCAAAGTCATGTGATTGCTCATCCTTAGGCTTAGTCAGTAATAAAGCTTTTTTACCAAAAGTTTTTTCTTTCGACTGCTCAGGATAATCTTCTATGCTCTCTTTTTCAGCTTCTTCATAAGTTTCTGACAATGTAGGCTTGACTGACATCTTGGAAAACATGGCCAATTCAGGCCCTAGAGCTGAAGTATAGTATTCAATCAGAAATTTATCAGAGGGCTTATCAGCTGCAGATTTTTTTTAAAGATAAGCAGCAAACCTTTGAGTGAAACTATGCACTTTTTCTTTTCTTTCTTTCTTTAAAGCGCATAACCCTTTCATTAGAGCTGCATGGGTTTTCTGGACAACATATTTACTTCTGAATATTCTTTCAAATGTGTCCCAGTCTGTGATTGAGTTTGCAGGCAAAGCAACATACCATGAGGCTACTACTCCTTTCAGGGTATGTGGAAACAATCTATAGACTACATCTTCATGTTCTCCAGCCCGTAGTCCTTCTATAGCCAAGTAAAAGCTTTGCAAATGATCATCTACTAAAATCTTTTCACTTGGGTCAAACTTAGGCAACATTTTCTCAAAAGCTTGAGGAAAATCATGCAAAGGAGGTGTTAGGTTTAATGGTGATCTAGCCCTCCAAGCAGATGGTGGATTTGGTGGGTTGGATGGCTGATTTGCATTTACATTTGCCATGATTTTAAGTGGAGAGTGAGGTGGTGAATGAACAGGGGTATGAACAGGCGAACAATAAGGTGTATCTGGGTCCAACTGATTCAAAGGTTGAACAACTTCCTGTAAGGCTGTTTCTACCAGTTCTTCAAAATCTTCAACCAACACTGCGTCTTCCAATATAGGGTGGTCTTTCTTCCGAAGTTCTCTTCTGGGTAAGACAGGAATAATTGGTAATCCTCCAATATTCTTCACATATGCCCTAGTAAATCTTCTTAGATCATCAACTACTTCGCTATCGACAGAATACAGATGCTCTTTACCCTTTTCTTCCGGAGTTGGATTGGGAAACAAACTGCTTTCAGAACTGTTACCGGTGGAATAATTTTGAGGAAATGGGTTTCCTCGGCTAGCCATGCACTGGCTGCCCTCCTTCTAGTGCCAAAAATTGTTGAGTCCTGGAAAATCGCAGGTGACAACAGTTAGGGATTCTCCCCAGTAAATGTTCACAACTAGCCCATTACTGTTTGGTATGGGGAATCCGTCCAGTTTATGGTCCGGCTACCGTAGGTCAAGTAACAAAATAAAGGTTTTACCGGTTACAGCCTGGTCCATTGTGTATATTTTTAGTTTTTTGTGTTTAAGTATGATGTGCAAGTGCCTATCTAAAAATGCAGATTGATAGAGAATACGAGGAGCGGTCACAATGTGATGCACAGGTTCTTACCTCTCGTCTTAACTCTCTCGCATCTAAATCACACACAGCAAGAAACTAAAACTAACTATATAACATATCCCTAGGGAGCAAGATTATCATTTACCAATGAGTAATGTATTTCTGCGCATGCATTAAGAAAAATCACAGATAGCTGTTACTTATTTCAAAACACTTGAACATTAATAGATATATGAATAACAAGATATCTTATTGTTTATGAAAAGCCTTCATTACTCACAGTGGAAATTTCATAGAATAAACTAGAGTGCATTCAAAACAAGACCATAGGTTCAAAGAGTTAGAACGATCTCACAATTAATGGACACAAGCTGAAAACGAAATAGTTCACATTCAACAGATCCATAGCATAGCATTTGAAAAATTCTACCAAGTTTTCTCCAACAAGAAACTTATAATTCTTTATTGCAAAAGGAAATAGTATGATTCTTACAACATACTCTCACAAATCTATCTCGGAAAAAGTCACTATCTCTATCTCACTCTCCTATATTTATACAAAACCGCAAAACCTTTGGGTTGCCCTCCGGTGACCTTTGGGCTCTCCAACCGTTTAAATCCACAATTTTGTCTTTTAGTGAGTGTTGTACAATATGTTACATTAAACTAAAATTTAATAGCACTTTTATAAAGAGGGACCAGCTTGGTCGTCGATGAACTTCAAACCAAGCTTGGGCCTCTGCTGCTATTGATTATGCTCAGTAATCCGTTGGTCCTTTTTTAGATCTTATTGAGCTTAGACCTTCACTTTCTTCTTCTTTTCTCTATCTCTGTTTCTTCATTCTTCAGCCACTTCCTTCCTTGTTGCCTCCCTTTTAGACATACATTCTTTGCAGCAGTAATCATTCTATCATAAACACAGCCTGTTCTTAAACCACTTAGCATTTGACAAAGTAACACAAACTATATCAAAACATACATCCTGTAAAATGAACTATCAACACTATTAATGCATGAAAAGAAAAATGATAATGCAAAGAAAATCCTGCAAGTTCGTATCTTGAAATCCGCTAAATCCACTGTCCAAACTAAAATCACAAGCCCAAAAAATAGACTCTTTATCTCAATCTAGGCCGCATCTGGACTAACTCGAAATCCTCCGAAGAAAACATGAATCACAGCAATGTAACCGCCAATCTGAACCCTAAACTGCGTTCCTCATCTCGTAGAAAACTAGACTCGACCAAAACCAACGAAACAACTCCTCCATCATAAAATAAAGTAAAAGCATATAAAAAAGGCGGGAAAAACCCTCTCGATGAGCAGAACTACTTAAGCATCGGGCGAAAACAAAACTCTCATCGACGAGCGGAAGCACTATAGCATCGGATGATCAGTTCACTGAGGAGCCACAACGGTGGAAGACAATCAAACTACGGCTTCTGTGATCAAATGAAAACCTCGGCGATCGGAGGTTATAAAGACTACGTATCGGCGGATCAAGACACAAGATAATCCGCAATGTCGGTGGTATAAAGCACTAAATTCCGTCGAAGTCGCGTATCGGAAATAGGAACTATTATTCAATAAACACATCGACATCAGCGAGTGGAAGGACTAAAAACTACGGATTGACGAGTTTAAAGCTTAACGCAGCCACCATGTCGGCAACAAAAAAGACTAGCCCTCCAATCAAAGTCATAAGCTGTTCCGATAGCGAAGAGAAAACAAACATAATGAAAAGCAATAAACCACGGAATCGGCAAAGATAAGAACTATCCATTGGAATGTTTGCCTTTTGCCCTCCGAAACGACGGCGACTTAGAAGACTAATACTCTGACAGTGATAAAACAAAAAAACGCCGACAGTAAAACAAAAGAGATAAACGCTCATCAACGAAAAACAAGACTTTCCATCGGGTCACTCATTATTTATTTTCCGAAACGGCGGCTGCATAAAGAATTAGTGCCCCAACTCAAACATAAATAGACTTCTGATAGCGATGAAGGAAATCATTCAGATCAAAAGGACATCATTTTCAAATCAAACTTTAAACTCCACAGTCAAAAGCATTGGCAGACAAAAAACAGTTTTCCGAAAAGCATGAAAACAATTGACCTCAATTCAACTTCAAACAATCCAATTTTATAGAGAAAAAACAGAGTTCAGGAAACCAAATAAATCCAGGCAAGATAAAATCAAAAGGAAACCAAATAAATCCAGGCAAGATAAAATAAAAAAAATGGTCCAAAATTTTTCAAAAAATTGGAAAAAGTTGTAGCTGCAACAAAAGGAAAAATAGAAATCTTTTATATATGTATGTATTTTTCTATGAAATGTTGAGATTGGTGTTTACCATCTCTTTGTGTGACCGTTTGTGCTCTGCTCCTCGATTCTTCATCTATGTCTTCTAATTTAAGTTGGCATCAGAGCCATTGGGTGAAAAGGCATGTGGAGATGCAAGAGCCACAGAGGAGCCATTGTTATTGAGTGTGAAGGAGTCAACGCTGCCAAAAGAGAGCCACAGAGACAGGCCTGTGTATAAAAGGGAGATCGCTGCTGTGGGTGAAAGATTCAGTGCTGCAGATCGTGTGAAGAAGTCGCCGTTCCAAAAATGGTTGACAAGAGGGCAGTGCATGAACCACCACTGAAGGTTAATGTTTCTTGGAGTTGTTGTGTAAGAGGAGGAGAGATTGAGAAAAGTCGATACCTAATCTGATCTTTACAAGTGGAATGACGGGGGGAGTCGACCCCTGATCCAAGTAGAGACATAGCTAGGCGTGAAGAGGAAGAGCCAACTCAAGCTGAGAGGAAGAGCCGACTTATGATCTGTGTGCTTCTCCCCATAGGTCGACGTCTACCACGTGAAAAATTCGTGAGGCCTGTATGAAGTAGAGCCCGCATTGCGCTGCCATAAGTGGATCAGGTGTTGTATGTGAGAATTAGTGAGTTTTCGTGGTGTCTCACGAATCACGATCTATGCCTCGGATTTAGAAAATGAAGCAGCAGTATTTTCACGAGGATAAAGTCAGAAGTTGTGTGAGTGCACGTGAAGGTGAAGTTGTGCATAAAGGAGGTGTCGCAGTATCTAATAGAGAAATGTGACACGGTGTCGCAGTTCTCAAGAATGCAAGTGCTACATTCAACCATCACTCAATCGCAGGTTGAGCATGGGTAGGGTGAGACATCTATGAACGGAGGTAAACTAAGTTCTCTTGCTGCGATAATCTGAGTTAAGAAAAATGTCAGATTGCTTTGTTGATTCGTACTTAACTTTAACTGAATCAACTATGGTGAAAATTATGTTAACTACAAATTTAAGATGATGACCATTCTTGAATCATATAAGGCGTGGACAACTATGAATGGTGCACGAATGGTGATGAGGTAAAACCTACGACTCGTCCATTCCGCATTGGAATAGGCACGAAACAAAAGCTAAGGTGAGGCTATGGATGGATGTCAAAGAGAACATAATCCCTCACATCATAAATTGTGACCCATCCAAAGTAACTCGGGACACACTCAAAAGTCTGTGAGAAACCACAAATGAGAACATAATCCCTCACATCATAAATTGTGACACATCCAAAGTAACCTGGGACACACACTCAAAGTTCTGTAAAAAACCACAATTGAAAATAAGATATTTTTGAAAACTTAGTCAAGTTTTCTATCAAAATGGAAGCAAATGAAAGTGTAAATAAGTTTATTTACGGTATTAAAGATCTTAGTGATAAGCTGGGTGATATCAGTGAAGAGGTACATAGCATTGATTTAGTAACCATCACATTGAAAGGTTTAGTGCAAGATTATAAAGTTTTCATCTTAGCACTTGCAACAAGATTGCAACCCCCTATTTTTGAAGTGCTTGCAAGAATTCTTCTACAAAACTGATCGTAAGAGGGAGACATTCACATAGAGGTAAATCATGGAACATAAACAAAGGCAAGTTTCATACAAAGCAGAAAGGTATGACACTATATGATTCCTAATTTAGTAGAAGTGTTGAGTGTAATTACTACTAGAGATTGTTTTAAGAGAAAGAATCATGAACCCAAACAAAGATATAGAAATCACAATGGAAATTGCATACATAAACACACCCTGGATAGTCATGGATTTAAAATTTTTAGGTTGTTCATTTCTGAAGCTAAATTGTCTGCTGATACGAATGATGAGAATGTGTGGTTCGTTGATTCAGGTGCCTCTAGACATATGTCCAGTAAGAAAGAATGGTATGATGAATATCATGATAGGATTGATGGCACACACATTTATTTAAGTGATAATAGGTCACATAAAGTGCAAGGTTATGGAGTAATAAGTGTGGACTTACCTAATGGAAAAGTGAAACAGACTGATAATGTTATGTATTTTCCTGGCATAAAAATGAATATAATATTTGTTTCTACTATTACATATAATGACTTGAAAGTGGAATTTAGTAAGTATTAGTGTCATATTAAAGATACTGGATATCATTACATGATTGTTGCTACATGTTCCAGAATTGGAGGATTGTATAAGTTGGATGTGAGAAAGAGCACTCATCAAGCATTGGAATCCATTGCCATGACAATTGAAGAAATCTGGCATCAAAGGTATGGGAACATTAACCAAAATGATTTATGTTGTTGCAAAACAAATCTATGGTTAAAGGTATTCTTGTTATAAAAAATGAACATATTGAATGTAAAGCATGTGCACTTGGGAAACAACAAAGGGTGGAATTCCCTATACATAAAGAGAAAAGACAAACTAAATTGTTTGAATTAATTCATACCGATGTATGTGGACCTATGCAAGCCAGATCACTTGGTGGTGTCCCATCTTTGTTGATGATAGATCTAGGTATACTTGGGTCTAATTTATAAGAAGAAATGGTGGTGTCTCTGAATACTTTAAGGAATTCAAAACTATGATTGAAAAACAATAAGGCAAATGCATTAAAATCATCGATCAAGAGGGTGAATATATTTCTGGAGCATTCAAAAGGTATTGTAAAGAGCATAGCATCCAACAACAATTTACAATGCCTTATACACCTAAGCAAAACGGAGTTGCTGAGAGGAAGAACAAAATACTGGTGGAATGTGGTCACAACATGCATCAAGGTAAAAATATCTCTAATGGTTTTGGGGTTGAAGCCATTAATACTATTGTTTATTTAAAGAATAGAGGTCCAACAAATAAGTTAGATCTTCAAACAACTTTTTAAGTTTTTCATGGCTATAAACCAAAAGTCAAGCATTTAAGAGTATTTGGTTGTAAGGCTTTGACACATTCCAAAAGATGAGAGAAGAAAACTTGATGCAAAATCAATTGAATGCATATTTGTTGGCTACTGCACTAATAAAAAATCATACAAGTTGTTTCAACCTAGTTCACATAAATTGATTGCAAGTAGAGATGTGGTGTTCCATGAGAGTGCAAATCAAAATGATAAAATGAATGCTACTGATGTATGGAATATATTCAATGAGAATGCCAAACATGTCAAAATAGATGCAATTGTTCAACAGGGTCAAGAACATATACAGGAGCAGGTACAAGAACAAGATGAAAGTAGCAATGATACATATTCTGATGTAGAGACAACAGAAAGAAGAACAACCATGGATGGAACTCCTGCAGGTACTGTAGTACCAAGAAGATCAACTCGACAAACTCATCTTCCTACAAGGTATAGCGACTATGTTTTAATGGCTAATGTAATGACTGTCATAGAACCATTGAATTTTGAACAAGCCAAAGTTAAGAAAGAATAGGTAAATGCTATAAATGAAGAATATAACTCTATAATGAAAAATCAAACTTGGGAATTAACAAAATTTCCTAAGAATAAAGTTCCCATAAGATCTAAATGGTTGTTTAAATCTAAGTTTAAAGATGATGGTAGCTTTGATAAATATAAGGAAAGATTAGTCTCAAAAGGTTATGCTAAAAAAGAGGGAGTTGATTTTGAAGATACATTTTCCCCAGTAGCTAAGCTAAATACAATTGAATTACTTGTTGCATTGGCTACAAAACATAAATGAAAATACATCAATTAAATGTTAAATCTTCTTTCTTGAATGGTGAGTTAAAAGAAGAAGCGTATTTGGTTCATCCTGAAGGATTTGTAAACAAAGGTCGGGGGAATCTTGTTTGTAGATTGAAGAAGGCTATCTATGGTTTGATACAGGCCCCTAGATCATGGTATATAAAGATTGATTCCTTCTTTAATCAGAAAGGTTTTGCGAAAAACAAAAGTGATCCTAACCTTTATGTTAAGAAATATAAAGAGGGAAATGTTTGTTTGATATCCTTATATGTTGATGATCTCATTATCAAAGGTAGTGCATGCAAGTTGATTGAAGTAATTAAAATTCAATTGTTACAAGAGTTTGAAATGAAAGACCTTGGTGAGTTACATTGTTGTTTGGGATATGAATTTTGGAGGGAGTCTGGTAAGACAATGATCACTCAAAGAAAATATACTAAGGGAAATTCTTAAAAGGTTTAAGATGAGTGAATTCAAGGCAACATCAATTCCTTTATATCAGAATCTAAAGTTATACAGTGATGATGGAACTACAAAAATAGATGGTACCTTGTATCGTCAATTGGTATGAAGTTTGAACTATGTCACTACTACCAAGCTAGATATAGCATATGTAGTCAACATCCTTAGTCAGTTTATGGCTAATCCTTGTGAAATCCATTGGAAAGCTGCAAAGAAAGTCCGCAGATATATGAAAAGAACAATGAATTTTGGTCCTATGTATACTGATGAATTTGATGTTTAATTGCCATGTTTTTATGATTTTGAATGGGCAGGAAATCTTGATGACAGAAGATATACCTCAAGTTATGCTTTCAACATAGGATTCAGGGTTGTGTCATGGAGCAATAAGAAACAACCAACTGTTTCTTTATAATCCATGGAAGCTGAATATAAAGCCATGTCTAGTGTTACTTGTGAAGTTATTTGGTTGAGGAGATTTCTTGATGATGTTGGGGAAAGAAACGAGAACCAACAAAAGTCCATTGTAATAACCAAAGTGTAGTTGAATCGACACATAACCCAGTATATCATGAAATGTCAAAGCATGTTGAGCTACAACACCATTTCGTGAGATAAAATATTGAATCTAAGGAAATTGAAAATAATGTCACTGATATATTTTCTAAGCCTGTTGGCAAGATTCACTTTGAAGTCATTAGAAAGAAGCTAGGTGTTGTGGAAAATCCATTTCTCCATTAACGGGGAATGTTGGAATAATGCCGAAATAGGCTTTGTACTTGAGATTGGATTGATTGTATATCTTCTTAGTTTAGTATGCAAGTGGTTTGAGTTCCAAGATTTTAGGATCTAGATCTAGGCTTGTTGAGAATTATTTCTCCTATATATGTAAGCATTTTTCTATGAAATATTTAGATTGGTGTTTACCATCTCTTTGCGTGAGCCTTTGTGCTCTGCTGCTCAATTATTTATCTTTGTCTTCTAATTTAAGTGAAAAATGTGTTAATTGGCAAGGATTTTTAAATAAAGGATTAAGTGTGATTCATTTAAACACTAACGATTGGAAGCTACATAGATGACATTATGCATATGTGGAAAGGAAAATTAGCCTCACATTTCACTAATTTCATCAATCACTTCTCTATCATATTAATGATTTATCATTAATTAAGGACATTGCCTCATTAAATCCGTATGATAATCCTACTATTATGATTTGGTTAATGGATTATTGAGAAGATGAGAAAATATTTATTTGCCATCTCATAACCATTTTCTTAATCTAGGATGTCTCATGTCATTTTTAAACCAAGGCTCACTTGTGCATATAATTGAATAAAGAAGGAAGGTAGACAACGGAGGTGAAGGAGAATGAAGGCATGACTAAAGCCTTTGACATCATCACGTCGAGAAAGGGAAAGGAACTCAACTCAACTAGGACTCTTAAGTCATGTTGGAGAGAAGTCAATCTCTCTTTGGCTGGTTTTTTGGTGCTAATGTAAAGGCCAAAATCCATGCCCGAAAGAAAAGACAAAAAGGTATTTTTCCGATGTTTGATTGGAAGGGAGTGCATCAATTTCAAATAGCCTTGTCATTCCAGAGTTCACCTTTGGATTCGAATGAAAATATAGTTGGAAATTATTCTATTCACTTGGTCATTTGTCTAAAGCAGGACCAAAATGGGATAAAGACGCCCTCTAAAAAGACAAGTTAATCACTATTTAAAACTCTAACCCTCTCACCCAAAAAAAAATTCCATCCCTAAACTTAAATATGTAGTGAACTACATAAATAACATATAATCATGTATATAAATATTATCTCTACCATTTTATTTTGATATTTAAGGAAATTCCCTAGACCTCCCATATGAAACTCAACACACTCAACCATGGGCTATCTCAACCATTATATAATGGCAATGGCATGCATGTATAATATATTCATCCTTATTTCAACAGTAAATAACGAATATATGTGTGAAGTTCATTTTGTATAAAAAAAATGTCTCTCACCATGACCTTGGATATGATATCATTGCATTGATAGATATTAATTATGTTATGAGAGGGCATGTTTTTGATGCCAAGAAGTTCATTTAGGATCATGATATCTGTATTAGATTGTCTTGTTGAGAGTTATTATATTATATTATGCTAGAATATAAATGTTTTTAGGCTATAGACTTAAGTATATCAATAGAGTTATCTAGTGATTTTATACTATTTTATCATTTTATTAAAAGTATAAATAAGTTATTTTAGACTTATAAGTTTATGCTATATCTTATTATTATAAAGAGATAGTTGTTCTTTTCATTTAATAATATAAAAGAATAATTTTCTATCTTTCAATTCTTTTTTCATGTTCTAATTGGTAATAGTTGGGTGTGTTAGACTTTCGTAATATGGGATTAGAGCCATAGTGAGAGGACATTGAAGCAAAGCAAGAGAAGGGATTAGGGCTATCAAGTTTAGTGATGTACCAAGAGATTTCATTTGATAAGCATTGAGAACTTAGGAAAAGGGGTTTTAGGCCAACCAAAAATAGGCATTGTTTTTCTGGTTTAAAAGAAGAGCATCATTATTTTGTTAGATATAAATACAGGGTCAAATTTTTAAGAGAGAATTAGCTTTATTTTTAAGAGAGAAAGAGAGAGATGAACCTTGATTCAAGCAGATCCATATGGTTGGTTGTACAAAATCCATACCACAGACTATAAATTTTCTTGCTTTTGTTTTTTAGCTTCAAATCTATGAGAGTTCACTGTAGTTTTTGTTTGCAGGCTTAATTTTTGAATTTGTTTTTACTAATTTCTGCAATTTTAAAGGGAAGTTCTTATATTTCAATAGCTTTTTGGTAGATTTCTGGTAGATCTATGCTTTTTCCTACTATATTTTTAAAATTTTCTTTATTCTCAATTGAAAATTGACTAAGAAATGTTAGATTCAGTGGTTTGGAAAAAAACCCTTGGTTTTCTTGACATCTTAATAGTAATTTAGTCTCTATTTGAACACTTTTATCTACAAAATTATTTGACAAAATGGTTAGTTTGTCCAATATCATGTTGGAGGGTAACTAGAAATTATCTAGTAAAAATTATAATACCTAGAAACAACATGTGCTTACCATTTTGAGTACAGGTGTCTGTATCAGCTTGTCTCGGGGAAGCAAACTAGACTAACAAAAAGAGGCAAATACTAAGAAAAATATGATGAACAAATTATAGAAGCAATAATGCTCATAAATCTATCTATGACTGATGATATACTTCTAGAGGTGTGAGGTGTTGATGCTACAAAGGATGTTGTAACATTTTTTTTAATGATTCGCCCAAAATCCGCAAGATATAAATATTTTACTCTAAAAATAGTCAAAATTGTCCAAAAACTATACAAAATCCTCAAAATTTTGACTAATTGTACAAAAATATCACCAAACATTTTACGGTTAGAAATGTAATATTTAGTAAGATTCATGAAGATTTCTATACCATTAGAAAATGATTGGTCCTTACAATTTTCCCTATTTGGAAGAACTTGGAAAGCTTGAATGAAGTCTCAAATAGAGGTAGAGATTTTTTCTTGAAAAATATATTGTTTTCTATTAATATTAATGGGAATAAATATTTACATGAACATTTGGTAAGGATTAAGGATATTAGAGGATAGTTGAATGCCATTGGGTGGAATATAGAAGAAGAAGACATAGTGGTAATTATTCTCAAGAGTTTGCTAGTTGAATTTGAATATTTTATTGAAACACTTAATATTACTACTGCTAACAAAGATCCGAAGTTTGATGAGCTATGCACAAAGCTTTTTCAACATGCGCAAATCTTTTGCAGTAAGATAGATGGAAAAATTAGTTTAGCAGTCAAAATATAGTAGCAGTGTAAGGGAAAGTTTCTTGAAAGAATGATGGAAGAAGCAATCAATCCAACAACGATGAATCAAATAATCAAAATATTTTCAAATGTCATTATTATGGAAATGTGGGCCATAAAAATAAGTTTTGTAGAAAGCAGTTATGGATGAAAAGCATAACTAGAGAGGCTCTCAGTAGAAGGAGAAGGCCCATGTTGTAGAACACTAGGAAGAGACTATTCTCTTTGATTTCATGGCTAAGATAGTCACATGCTTGGTATTATATTGACCCTGGTCAATCACGTCATTTTACTAATAGACGTGATTGGTTTATTCCCTATGATGCTTATGTTTCATATGTGGTTTTTTTATGGTGAGGAGGAGTTGAAAATAAATTCAAAGGAAATGTATAGATTACCTTCAAAGGTAACCAATTTCTCTTCCTTAATGTCCACTATGTGCCAATTATGGAACAAATTTTCTTTCAATGAGTCAAATCATGAGGCAAATTCCCCACTTGTTGATAAGGGAAGCACAAAGACAATTTCTCTTGGTATTGAAGATCGTGGGTTGTTCTGTCTAAGTGATGTAAATGAAGCCAAAGAACATGCTATGTTGGCCAAGAGTGTTCAACAAACCAATTCACTTTAACATTAAAGATATGGAAAATTGAATTTGCACTATATTTCTCATTTGGATAAAGAAATGTTAATGGAAGGACTTCCAAAAATACAGCAAAAGTGACTAGGAATTTGCAGAGCTTGTCAGGTGGGAAAGGATCCATTTGATGAAGGACAGTATTGGAGAGTTGAGGAGGTTCTTCAGTTGCTTCATGCAAGTGTTTATGGGCCTACGAATACATCAATCTTTAGTATTAGGTATTTACTGTTGTTTGTATATGACTTCACTAAAAAAATGTGGGTGTACTTTTCAAAGTTAAAATTTTGAATTATTTACTGTGTTCAAGAAATTTAAAGAGATGATGGAAAACTAATTTAGGGGTTGTATTAGAATTCTTATATCTGATTTCGGTGGAGAATTTTGTTCCATGGAATATAATAACTTTTGTACTCAGGGTATTCAAAGGAAGTACATCACAACCTACACTCCACAAATAAATGGATTGGTAGATAGGTGTAACAACACTATTGTCAACATGTCACATTGTATGTTTGAAAACCAATCTATTCCTTATAGGTATTGGGCTGAAGTAGTGCACACTGTAGTGTACTTTCTTAATAGATATATGACAAAGGAAGTGAAGAAGACTCTAGAGGGAGTGTGGTCTAGATGAAAAGAATAAGTAAGTCATATCAATTCTTTTGGTTAAGTTATATATGCATGGATCCCTAAAGAATAATGAACCAAACTAGATACCAAAAGTAAGAAATTGATGCTCACATGATATAGTGCACTCGCAAAGCATATAATTTAGTTGATGTGGATACTTACAAAGTAAGATTTAGTTGAGATGTTGTGGTCAATCAGAATGAAAGGCTATTTCAAATAAATATGGATCTAATTTTTTTTTAGAATGAGGAGGTTTTGCTTGCATCTCATGTAGGATCCCTGTTCAAAATCTACACTGGGGGGGGGGGGGTT
>LPNX010622031.1:159863-207363 GCA_001517045.1 Pseudotsuga menziesii
AACCCACAATATCAACTAACATGATAGGATATTGGGCAACAAGTGAAGCCCCCGTTGGGGGGGGGAGTATTTTTTAGGATGGGTATCCAAAATATCCCAGTAGTGAAACTATTGTAGGTACCCCAGAGCAACAAAATGAAAGTGTTTATTTGGAAGAAGAGGATCCTAAGAGACCAAAATAATTGCACAACACCATTGGGGATGTTTAATTAGATGAGATGAGTACAAAAGGAATACCAATAAGAGGTAAGAAATTTGATACAGTCAATTATGCTTTGATAGATAAAATTTAGGACTTATATGAACCTTAGGAATGTGAAGAGGCCAAAGTAAGAATGGAATGGGAGAATTTCATGCAAGCCAAACTTGAAAAATAAAACATGGGTTCTTATAGATCTACCTCTAGGTAAGAAACACATTGACTACAAATGGGTGTATAAAGTCAAGTGCAAAGAAGATGGATCACTTGACAAGCATAAGGTAAGACTAGTTGCAAAAGGATTCACATAGAAAGAAGGAATTGATTATTTAGGGACCTTTTCTCCCACAGCAAAGATGAGCACACTATATTTAGTTCTAGCTATGTTTGTACAAATTGGTTAGAAACTATACGGAGTGGATGTAAAGATTTATTTCCTTAAAGGATATCTGGAAGAATAAGTATGCATGACCAGCCACAAGGTTTTTGGGTTCCAAAGAAACAACAGTTGGTTCGTTGACTAAAAAAATATCTCTATGGATTGGAACACGAACCTAGAGCATGGTAAATCAAAATTGACAAGTATTTGGGTGAACAAGGGTTCCAATCCGAGAGTCCTCTAGATCCCAATTTTTACATCAAAAGAATTGGATATGATGTAATTGTTTTACTGATATATGTAGATGACATCATCATCATCATAAAAAGTAGAAAACCTATTGTAATCAATATTATAACCTATTTAATTTAGCAAAGCTTCAGGAACTTTAGGCTCGGATGACCCTCACTGTGAAAGAAGGTTGAAGGAGGAAGAATAAATTCAATGTACAATAATCAAACAATCATGGTGAAGTTGAACAATCAAGAGGAAAAAATTGGTCAACATAAAATTACTCTCATTATCATCGATCTCTGTGTAATACAATGATGATACACATAAGGAAATTTGAATCCACTAGGTGTGATTCGAATTCCATGACTTGGACTGACTCCAGAGATAACTAACTGTGGGAAAATAACCACTGGGAGCTCACTAATTTAACTAAGGACAACTAAATCAGTTCACAATCAGTTAACTAAACAAGGTAGGTAGGAAAAGGATCCTAACCTCATTGAATCATGAAAATGTGGCACTAGGATAACTAGAGATGAACTAATTGATTCCCATCAGAGGATAACTCAACACAAACTAGGGTGAACTGATGGTGGGACTCCCAAGATTCAATGTCGGTTCTGAAAGTATAGGGATTGGACTCTGGAGCTCCTAAACTCATGCGAATTGGTGCATCAAGTGGTAGGTGGGCCCCAAATGAGTTCCCCATGGCAGTGGTGAAGTGGCAACATACTCTTCACGATGTTAGGAAATGACATTTTAGACTATGGTTGTCAAGGGAGGATTATAATTAATCCTAACACCCCCCCTTAATCCAAACTTAGACAACTTGGGCCTTGACAACTAATACCAAAGGTCACCCATACAATCTAATGTAAAAATTAAATGCTCAATAAACCGAGGAAAATGGGGAAAACATCATGGGATGCGCTCCCCCCCCCCCCCCCTCAAAATGAATAGTGGAACCAGGATCAAGATTTCAAACCAAGAGATTTCCTCTCGAGTTAAAAACTTGTGAAAAATTTGTAGAGTCTACATCTCTATGGAGCAATAATGCAATGTGATGGTCCTTGTGTGCACTAGTTCCCTGGTATAGTACATGTGAACCTCTCCACACTCTTCCAATCCAATGCCAGATAGGAGAAGAAATGTTGTTGCTTTTGCAGCCAAACTCACATCTTTCGAACCTCTTTGATAGTATGGAAGATTTCAACTTGTGATTCCATTCCCTGGGGGATTACATGAGCCCATACAATGAATTCCTCAGCTTGCATTTCAAGAGAGAATCATCAGTGTACCCCTTAGGATTTTCCATGTAGATTTCTTCTTCCAATTTACCATGTAGAAAGTTACTTTTGTCTCTTATTTCTAGAGGAAGAGAAATACAATTCAATGTCTCATTGTTCTTCAGTGACTCGTATTCCTTGTCCATGGCTTCTTGTTTTGGTGAATAAAGACAAGCCACTTTGTAGAACTGTTGATTAGACCTCACCATCATGTAGCATCTCTCTAAGAGTTTGTAGCACCTATCTGGGATAAGTGAATTAGAATGATATAGCACAAGGCTCTCATTTTGAAACTGAGATATGGTTCTCCTTTTTTTAGATGACTCTCCAACCATGCTCCCATCAGCATCAATGAATTTTTGATCCCATGTAGGCCTACGATTTGGAGTAGGGACTGGATCTAGATCTGGATCTGATTGAACTTCATCTTCAATTCCAAAAACTGATTCAACTTGGTTCTCTACTTCGAAATATGAATCCGAAACATTAATGGAAACATCATAATATGCAAAAGGTTTAGGTAGAATGAATTTACCTTCCCTTTTAAATGGCAGCTGAGATTGCATTGGATTTGAGTATGGCAAAAAATGTGAGAATTCATTAACACCTTTCGCTATCAGCTTCCTAGTAGAGATATATGAGATTTCCATTGAGTCAGGATCAAATACAACTCGCTTTGGTGACCGTGTATTAGTCATCTAATATACCTACAACAAATTTGATGCTAAAGAGGGAACATATAAGACATTTTTTAACATTCCATGCTCTAATTTTATTTTACCCTTCCCTTAATCTTGGATTTGAGTTTCATCTCCCATGTGAATACTTGGACCATCAATATGATTTAATGAAGAGAATGATTCTTTGGATGCAACCATGTCATTGGAGGTTCCTGAATCAATGAGGAAGGCAGGCGATTTTGAAAATACAGCCTTTAGTGCATGGAATCTCTCATGATCTTCAGTCTTGTCTCTAGAATCAGCCTTCCTTACACCTTTAGGGAGGGAAATATTGTGTTGTTCAAGGAGTATTGACATCTAATATTTGGTCTTCTTCATACAACCTTTCTCTGTATGGTTTCCTTTCTAACAGTAGCAACACTTTCCCTTGTCAAACATCTTATGTTTGTCTTTAATATTAGATCACGAGGCTTCATCTGATGGATAAAAATCTTCCTTAGGTTTGAATTCAGTGTTCCTCTTATCCTTTCCTTTTTTCTTCCTCCTTGCTTGTGCATTCTTTGTCCCCCCAGCCAATAGAGATTGATTTTTGGAGGATTCGAGGGCTCCCATCTGTATCAGCTTGTCTTGTTCCTGAATAAGAGATTATGTGAAGGCATCAAGGGATGGAATTCACCAAGTAGGAGTTGTTAGTCTCCCAGAGTGAAAGGTGGATACGAACATTGAGAATTCTGGGCCAAGATTTCTCAGAATTGAAAGCATCAATTGCTCATCCTTCTTGTCAATCCCACACTGCTTGTACTGCATGATCAATCATTTAAACTTGGTGAATAATTGTTGAATAGTTTCAAATTTGATGGGTTGAAGAGCCACCAACTCATTCTCTAGAATATGACCTCTCAACTCATCCAGCTTGCCAAGCAGTGATTCAAGCTTTTGTCGCACTTCTTTTGGATTTTTTTAATCCATCTAGATGGAAGAGTAACTCCCTGGAGATATGAATGCACATGAAACCAAATGCTTCATCCAGTTTGTATAGATACTTCGACTTCTCAAGAGGTTGTTGAGATTCGACCTCCTTGCCCATGGTAACCCTATACAACCCTTTATTGTGCAATAAAATATGCATATCAGCCCTCCAATCAAGATAGTTGAAGGGTTTGAATATCTTGGGTGTAAAGGCTGTTGAATTATCCATCTTGTAGCCTCAGGGAGCAACACAATTCTTCTGAATTCTTCATTTACCTGCAAAAACACTTCAATTTGAAGGAAAACCAATTCAATCACTCTCTACTTCAAAATGTGCACATTCTATGGGTGCATCACACATGGATAGACTTATTTGGACAAAATCCAGAGGGAGCAAGGCAAAGCTACTAGGAATTATGTGGAACCCATCTGCTTCTGGTGCATCAATGGAAGTTTCTGAGGATTGAAGTTGGCCTGATAACCTCGCTCTAATACGATGTTTAATTTAACAAATCTTCAGGATCTTTAGGATGAAATGAACCTCATTGTGAAAGAAGGTTGAAGTCGGAAGAAGAAATCTAGTGTACAATGATCAAACAATCATAGTGAAATTGAACAATCAAGAAGCAAAAATTGGTCAGCATAACATTACTCTCATTATCATTGATCTCTGTGTAATACAATGATGATACAAATAAGGAAATTTGAATCCGATGATAAAAACATGTTGAAAAATTGGTAAATTTAGGCATTATATACTCAAATACAAGTTGATGGAAGTCGAGAAAGGTAAAGGGTCCAAGGAAAGTTAGTCGACTAATGACAAGTCTTCACAAGAAGAGAAAGGTGATGTGTATTTTTCCTCCACAAGTACACAGTTAGATTGTGACTCTTAGCTGATCGACTTCGATGTGTCATATCATATGAAACCTTGTAGAGAGTGGTTCTATGAGTATGAGAAGTTATATGGTGGTGATGTCCTACTAGTAGATGAATCAACGACTAGGATAGTCAAATGATGATAAGGTCCAGCTGAAACTGAAAGATGTAAGAATAGGAACACTTCCAGGAGTACCACATATCCCAGGCTTGGATCGAAACTTAATCTCAGTGAGTAGATGGGGAACGTAGGTGTGTAGTCTTTATTTGAAGAATATATGTGTGAGATGGTGTG
Organism: Pseudotsuga menziesii; assembly: GCA_001517045.1. NCBI lineage: Eukaryota > Viridiplantae > Streptophyta > Pinopsida > Pinales > Pinaceae > Pseudotsuga > Pseudotsuga menziesii. Next base: position 164,785 of record LPNX010622031.1, read on the forward strand.
AGGAGTGATGATGTTGATGAGAGGTGTTCAGACTAGATCCTTATACAAGCTATTGGGAAGAACATACACCAACGGAAGTGTTAATGTGGTCTATTTTGATTTTGAAGGAACATATTCTTGTTTAGTCGCTTTGACCATGTTATGGCATCACTGGATGGGGTATATAGGTGAGAAAGGTATTCGTGCTATGCACATCAAAGGTATGGTCGAAGGTCTCCCTAATTTCCTTGAATAAGTTGACATCTGTGAACATTGTATTTATGGTAAATAGAGTGGTGTAAGGTTCTCATCTGATGCTACTAGGGCTAATGAAATACTGATGTTAATATAGAGTGACATGTTTGGGCTAGTGTCAGTCCCTTCACTAGGAGGATCTCGATATTGCATTTATTTCATAGACGATTCCTCCATAATGACATAGTTGTAGTTTATGAGGAAGAAATTTGAAGTTTTTGATAATTTTCAAGAGTTCACAGCTCTTGTGGAGAATTATCTTGGTAAAAATATCAAGGTGTTGAGAACTAATAACATAGGAGAATTTTGTGGAAAGGTGTTCCACCAATTATGTATATAGCATGTTATAATTCAACAAAACACAACTCCATACATGCCTCAATAGAAGAGATTTGTTGAAATAAAGAGCGTAATAATAATGGAGAAAGCGAGGAGCATGCTCAATGGTGCAGGAGTCACACAAGAATTCTGGGCAGAGGCAATTGACACGACATGTTACTTGGTGAACATGTCATTTTCGACAACTTTGGATGACAATACTCGATATGAGGCAAGGGATGATAAAAATACCTCTCTTACACATCTCAGAGTGTTGAGTGTGATGCATTTGTGTATATTTCGAAGGCGAAAAGAACCAAACTCAACAACAATTTAGAGAAATGCATTCATTAGGTACAAGGATGTAGTGAAAGTGTATAAGTTGTGCAACTTAGTGACGAGGAAGGCAGTTTATAGTAGATATTTGATCTTCAGAGAAGTCAGAGTCACTTCTAGGAATGAAGAGGTTAAAAGAGAAAAATCAGAAAAGAAAGAGTTTGAATGAATGGTGAAAGTATGGATATAGGTGAGTTGACTGAATAAGGGAAGAGGTGGAACACAAACTATGGATGTCAAGAGGTCTAGTAGAGCAAGATAAAAGTTGAAAAGGTATAGTTCACCTGAAGTTTGCTATGATTTTGCATTATCTACCATAAGCGATGATCCTCGGTTTACAAAGGAAGTAATTGACTCGACAAAGAGTAAACTATGAAAAGGACCATGGAAAAAAGATGGAGTCCTTGAAGAAAAATGAAACATGGGATCTAGTCGCATTACCGAATGGAAGGAACCCCGTCAATAGTAAGTGGGTGTTAAAGAAAAAGTTGAATGTAGTAGGTGAATTCGAGAAGTAAAAGGATCGATTGGTAGCGGAAGGGTATTCCCGAGTCGAGGGAGTTGAGTTCAATGAATTTTTCTCTCTTGTTATTAGGGTAACTTCCATCAGGGTATTGATGTCTTTAGTTTCAACATTTGATCTTGAGATAGAACAGATGGATGGAAAGACATCATTTCTTCATGGTGATCTTGAAGAAGAAATCTATATGAAGCATCCGAAAATTTTTATAGTGGAAGGAGAAAAGGAGCTAGTCTGGAAGTTCAAGAAGTCTCTGTACGTTCTAAAACAATTGCCCAAGATGTGGTACTAGAATTTTGATATGTGCATATAGCAACCGGGGTTTATGAGAAGTCAGTTTGATCACTGTGTATATAGGAACAAAATTGGTGGTCAATTCATATATGTAGTTTTGTATGTCAATGACATGTTGATGGTCAGAAATAACATGGATTTGATAAAGGAGGTAAAATGGTAGTTGTCCTCCAAGTTCATCATCTAGGATCTCAAAGCAACAAATTTGATTCTTAGATGGAAATACAAAGAGATTGTGGAGGTAAGGAACATCATATTTTGGAAATCTATATGGAAGGAAAAAAGGACCCTTGTGTGGTTATATAGATTCAAATTGGGAAAGATAAATGGGTGACATGAATCAAGCTATGTTTTTAGTCTTGTTACTAGAGAAATTACATGGACCAACAAGAAGCAATATGGTATCTCCCTTTCTTATACTGAAGCAAAATATTGAGTAGGAGTAAAAGGATCATGTGAAATAGTTTGGCTCAGATATATGCTTGTATTGAATGAAGATCCGACAAAATGAACCTAGCCTATTGTACTTTGATAATCAAGGAGTCTTAAGGTAGCAAAGAATCCAATCTTCTACGAGCATACCAAATATACTGATGTTCATCCTCACTTCATCCAAAAACTTGTATAAGATGGAAGAGTTGAGTTGCAATACTGCCCTATAGAGGATCAAACTGTAGACATTCTCACTAAGTTTTTGGGTAAACAAACTTGGTGTATTTTCTAGATTGACAATTAAGGGAGGGTGTTAGAATATAAAGTCCATCTAAATTATAGACTTAGGAATATTAATAAAGTCACTTGGTGACTTTAGGTGACTTTATGTTTAATTATTTTATTAAAGTACACATAAGTCATTTTACAGTTTGTGCACTTAAGGATTATGTCATTTCATTATTATAAAAAGAAGGATGTTCTATTCATTTGATAATAGAAGAACTATTTTCTCTCTTCCAAATTTCTCTTTAGTCTAGTTTCTATGTTTGTTCAATTTTCATAATTGTTCATTTAGGATCATAAAAATGTATATTAGATAACTCCCTTTAGAGTTATTATGTTATTTATTTAAACTAGACTCTAAATAATAAAAAGTGTGTATAACCACATAATATTGTTGCTTAACGCTGGTTATTTGCATAGAATTACAAAAAAGAAGAAGAAGTTGGTTTTTTGTAATCTACAAGGCCTTGCTAAAGCTCAAATGGCACACCTAAAAAATATGCATTGCATCAAAGTGAAATCTCAACAATTACCCTTAACCTCTTTGAAATGAACAAGGAGTGTTTAGATTTTAAGTTGGGAAAAGTGACTAAAGTAAGGAAAAAGGAAAAAAGTATTGGTGAATGAAGAGTGATCATAAATACTTTTACCTACTAATATAAAAAATCTAACCAATTAGTCTACATGCAACTGAAAGCTAATATGGATGTTCTTGAATTGAATAACATCTTTCATTCAATAACAACGGGACTAAATGACTAGCATTATATAAGTAAAAAGAGAATATGTTATGCCCCCTTCTTATTTTGAGGTATTTCTCTAAATTGAATCTTGAACCTTAATGAAATTATTCATTTTGTTTTCCACTAAAGAAGATAAAAAATAATTACTCATAAAAAAATTATAACCATATAACAAGGTTGCATGTAATTGAGTTATTGCAAGTAGGAGCCAACTAGGAGTTTTTCATCACTTAAAAAACACAAATCACTAGACCCATTTTCATTTATTTGTTTATCATTACATATTATCATATTTTATAAATACTCTTGAAAATGTAGTTCTTCTTTAAGCACTTTTTGTGACGTAGTGTGTTCAAACCTCGACCGAGTCTTATGTGTTGTGTGCGGGGTAGTGTTGGTACACATAGGGGTATAGTGGTAGCAAATCAGAATTAACCCTCTGTCATGCGAGTATAAGTTTGTTCCTAGTTGTCAATTCCCCCAATTACAAATAAAAAATGTAGTTATTTTTATATTTCATAGGATATTTGTTTTCCTCAAATTTATATATTATTCATTTTGCAAATTTAATTAATTTCATTAAATTTACTATCAATATCTAACATTACAAACTTTGCTTAATCATTTTGCAATTTTCATACTAAAACATGTTGAAGCTCTAATATTCAATCTTGAAAGTCTACTTAATCTACTTATATTAAGTAGAATACACATTTCATACTACTTGAGCATTTGTTTATTCAATCTTAAAGCTATCCATAAAGCATCATTTAGACTCCTTTAAGCAATTTTCTAATTAATCTTGAAACTATATTCAAGATTATTAATGGCTATGTTTGTGTTTTTGTTGATGTTCAATTAATCTACTAGGGCTTTCTCTTTTGTTTTTACATGTAAATATTACTCATTGGGGCTTTCTCTTTTGTTCTTACATGTAAATATTACTCATCGTTATTAATGGCTATCCTTTACTCTTCTTTTGATCAATAAGCTTTAATGCTGGCTTTGCTTGTTATAAACAAGTGAAGCTGTTAACAAAAACAAGTCCCTACCTTTAAAGATCCAATGCCTATGCAATAAGAACTAGTTATAATCTTTAGAGATTGAGCATCTATGTAATATTAGCATTAGTTAAAAGTATTTTGAGGAGAAGAGAAGGAACGTCCTTATGTAGCAAAGAGACAAAGAGAAGGTGACTCATCATATGCAAAATAGTTCATCTAGTGTATTGTTACCAACTTTCTCTCTCACTCCTTGAATGAATTAATGTTCAGTGTGTGTTGTACTGAAGAGAAAACACAGGGGCGACTCAAAACCCTATAATTATAGGGAAACCTAATGAAAAGCATCATGAAGGAACATAGAAGTGAAAACAGTTAATGTAGTGTGTTACCAAATTTCTCTCTATGTATTTGAATGAATTAATGTTCGATGTGTGTTGTACTAGAGAGAAAACATAGGGATGACTCGAAACCCAAATTATAGGGAAACTAAATGAAAATCATTCTGTAAGGAACATAGAAGTGATGCGAAATAGAGGGGGATCAATTAACTAAATGAACCAGAAATTTCATGGAAGGAAATTTATTTCCACTTGAGTTGTTTGCAATCGGGAAGGACATGCAAGAAGAAGATTGATATTAAATTCATAGTAGGTGATTGAAGGTGTGCTTGATATTCATTTGAAAAGTTTCATGCTGAATGTAAGGTAAGGAAGTGCAGAAGCGTGAAGCTTCCTTTCTTATTGACTAGCAGTAAAAATATTTCTTTATTATATGTAGTGTTGTAAACATGATCGATAATGGTTTATAAAAGAGAGCTAGAAGTTATTGAACTGCACATCGAGGAGATGAGGATCAAAGTGTACACTGAGATGGCGGTTAAGCAGTTGGATTTCTAATACAACATTAAAAAACAAAACAACAGAAATAAAACTTCACTAAAAGAGAAAAACCTCGTTAAAATAGAAAATGTGACCAACACACTTCTCCATCACAGAGACAAGTGGAAGCCAATGTCTGAATCTTATTGCTAGAAGTTCCATTCTAAGAAATCATCAAAAAACTCCATGCAAGGGTAGTCTGAAGCCTCATATTGCATCCAAAAATTCTTCCATTCTTCTTTCTCAGATTTACCCAGAGCATAAAGATCATTTGCTACTCAACTGGAAAACAAGATATGAGGTGCAGTTTAGTGCATGAGAAACAATAATGGAGGTGTTGGATGAGTTCCAACCGCTTTTCATCACCAGTGCATACTTGAATCTACTAGTGAAATATGTTGTTAAACTATCCTGACTCAATAAATTATTCATGATCTCTCCAAACTATCAATGGATGGAAAGAAGTTACCATCTGCGTTCCAACAGAATAAGAGGGCGAAGAAGAGTGATGAAGAATGTCTATATGCCAGGGATGGCACTCACGGCAGACAGAATACTTGCATGTAGGGCTATGAGGAAGCATTTCGGAGTTGGCTAATCTTTAGATCATTTGCACCTTTTCAGGCAAGTTTGGCTGGAATTCCGCAACATGATTTGTTGTTGAAAATGAGATTTCCAGTGTTAAAATTGCAGTTTTTATTGCAGAAACGTATGATTTGTTATTGAAAATGGGATTTTTAGTGTTACAATTGCAATTTTTATTGCAAAAAATAGATTCAAGACCCTCTATTGACAAATTTCTGGGGAATTTTGGCTACAAAACTCGCTGAAATGTAAGTACAAATGGTCTAGAGTTTAGCTTACTACGATAATTTCATTTTAACATCCTCGCAGCGGCAGAAGCATGCACTCAAAGGGAAGTGTTTAAATTGGTGCACAAGCAAGTACTCTATGCTTCCGTATATCCATCAAGTTGTAATTTGTGGTGGCATGCTCTCTTCTGTTTCACTCGTCAAACTGAAGACTACATGGACCCCATGTGCCTCTGGTAGCTATATCATGGGGATACAGATTCCCCTTGTCTCACTACTTGCTCAAACCAGGCCCCTCTACTATTGTTTCATCTGTATATTAGCTTGAGAAAAAACAAGAATACAACATGTTAAGTAAGTAATAGTTGATAAGTACTAATCTCTCATAGTTAATATTGGATAAAACATAAATTATAGTAAATAACACCTCATACACAGAGTTTTCATAGCAGCCTCATAAACAAAAATATGCATTCATAGATTCAATCTTGTTCATATTAAAAAATAGGCATATATTCAGAAATATGCATCAATTGCATAAAGTAACAAAATTTAGAAACAAATCCATATATGATGATCATAATGGGCTCCATAAAACAATAAAATGCATGTTTTGCTGAGTAAGAGGGAACTCGTTCAAAATCTCAAACGTTTGAAAGATAGGATAGTGAACATAGTCTATTGATGGAGATATCAAAACTGTTAAGTATTCTTTTTGTCTTAGAAGTGTGGAGCCGCATAATTCCCACCACGAAATCCATACAAAAAGCTTATTTTCAATTTGTTTTTGCTTTGAAGTGTGCAAGATCAAGTGCGCGTCTTTTCCACATTAACAATAGTTCACTTTCGATCTGCAACCAAAAAAAAAATGATAATTTGCAAGTACAAAACATATGGCAAATCAAGGCAGTTAGGCGGTGGGGTGGGAATGCAGTTGGGCATTTGCACAAGCTGAAAAGATGACATACAGCAAGCAAACATAACAGTGGCACAACAAGATGAAAATATGATACATAACAAGCATGTTGGGTATATGTTATATTCTTTGTATGTTCATTTGGAGGGGGGGTTCATGTGTCATCTCCGTACTTGACATAGCCACGCAAAAAAAAATTGGTTGTTTTTTGCTGTTTTGGGGAATTTTCTAAAAATATGTAATTTAATCCCAGTTAAGGGGTTAAGGGACTGGAGTCTATTTTCTAATCTGGGTTAACAGATTAGGTATTGGATGTTGTTGAATACCTATATTTTGTATTGTGAGGGATTGATAATGATAATGAGAAAATAGAAGGTGTGGCTCCAAGGTTTGTTGGTTTTCCCGATTAATTGTTTCTAGGATAAATCTCTATGTTTATGTGTGAATGTTGTGGTGCAATCCCTGTTTTGCTTAAAAGAATCTGTATGCTTTGCTTCTCTAAATAGGTTTGAAACTTACATGTGGTATCAGAGCTCGATTATTGGCATCAGAGGGACGCCTTTGTTGCTGAGGGTTCGACGTGGTTGATAGATCTTGGGTCTGTGATAAACCTGGGTTCAGTGGGATCTTTGGAGCATTGATTTGTGCATTGAAAGAGATTGGCGAGTAGTTCGAGAATTGAGATCGAGAAATTTAATGGCCAAAATTTTAAGCTATGGAAGATCAAAATGGAGGATCTTCTTGTAGATTAGGAATAATGGATTGTTGTGGATCCGGGTATGAAACTCACTAGAATGTCACAAAATGATTGGGATAAATTAGAAAGAAGGACGAGGAGTACACTATGATGATGCTTATCAGACTCTGTTGAACGTATCTGGTAAAGATACTGCGGTAAAGCTTTGGGGGAAACTAGGGAGTTTGTATCAATCAAAATCCCTTGTGAACAAGTTGTTTCTGCAAAAGAAATTTTTTCATCTCAAAATGGATGAAAATGACACAATGACAGAGCATCTAAATGTTTACAATACTCTGTTAAGTTAGATATCCTCTGTTGGCATCAAAATGGCTGAAGAAGATAAATTTATTACATTATTGTGTTCTTTTCCATATTCCTGGGACAACCTAATTCTTTCAATAGGTAGTGCTAGTCAAGTGACCTTAAAATTTGATGAAATAGTATCAACCCTACTATCAAAAGAGATAAGACAGAAAACCATGTATAATCATAGCATGGATGCCTTGTTTGTCAGAGGTCTTCGCCAGGAGAGAAACAAAAATAAGGGATTGGGGGGGGTCTAAATCTAAGGGTAGATCTAAGTCCCAGGAAAAGTAATAAGAAAGTGTTGAAAATGTGGTAAAGATGGGCACTATAAAAAGGATTGCATATCTAAGAATGTTGAGAAAGAAAATGAATCTAAGGATACCCCTTCCACAGAGGCAAAGACCTCTTTAGAAGAAGGAGGGGATGTGTATCTAGCTTCCATTGGTAATCATTCAGAACGTAATATATGGTTGATTGACTCAGGTGTGTCATGTCATATGACCCCTCATAGGGAATGGTTATGTGAATATGAAAAGTACAATGGAGGAGATGTGTACTTGGAAGATGATTCACCAACTAGTATCATTGGACGCGGTAGAGTAAAGTTGAAACTCAAGGATTGAAGGATTAGAACTCTACCTAGAGTGCTACATATTCCAAATCTAGCAAGAAACTTGATATATGCACAAAAGTTGGATGTTGTAGGTGTAAAGACTGTGTGTGGAGATGGTGGTTGCAAAATGGTTCGAGGATTAATGGTATTGATGAGGGGATTTTAGTAGGGAACTCTGTACAAACTATTAGAAAGAATCGTCATTTATGAATGTAACAGTTATGTTGTGCTGGAGGAAGGAGGTAAAGATCCTAAGCATGTACTAGCAATTGGAATTTTGATTATATTATTAGGTTGTATAGATTTGACACTTTGGGTCATCATCTTTTCTATCATTTTGTATTTCTCATAGAAATGACTTGAGCAAAATTTGGCATGAGTGATTTGGTCATCTAAATTATTGCTCATTGCAACAACTATGTAATAAGAAATGGTGACTAGTCTTCCTGTCCATTCTTGCAAAGATGGTGTTTGTCCTAGGTGTGTCCTTGACAAACATCATTGGGACAATTTTGACAAACATGCCTCGTCCCCCTTGTAGCTTGTTCATAGTGATTTGTGTTGTCTGGTTCTTTCTCCTTATTCAAGTAATTCTTAAATTCTAGTGACGACTTCTCTAAATACACTTGGATTTACTTTCTAATACTTAAGAGTGAATTGTTTTACATGTTTTTTCCCTACAACGCACTTGTAGAAAAACATGCTATACATCAAATACACAAGTTAAGAACCTATAAAGGAGACAAATATGTAAACACTAAATTTACAAATTACTACACTTCACTAAGAATGAAAACACAACATATTTTTCCATACACACGACAACAAAATGGTGTTGTTGAGAAAAATAATCGCACATTAAAGGATGTGGAAAAATGTATAATTTGGTTTAAGGTATTAAGTCTTCATTCTTGGATAGAAGTCATTAATTATGTCGATTACATAGTTAATAACAATCCGCAAAAGAATTTAAAATATATAAAACTAAAAGAAACATTGAATCAAATTAAAGCAAATGTATGACACTTTCGTGTGTTTGGTACTGAAGCATGGGCTCACATTGCTAATGAAAAATGGAAAACATTAGAGCCTAAGAGTGAGAAGTTTATTTTTGTTGGATATTCTGAAGATATAAAATATTATAGACTTCTAAACCAAATTCCAATGACATTATTATTACAAGAGATGTTAAATTTAATGAAAATATCTTGGCTTGCAATCCTAAGTCAATGTTTGTTCCATCTTCTCCTTGCGAGACATATTCAACGATTGTGCCATCTTTTATTCCCAACGTATCTACTAGTGATCCTACTCTAGTTTATTTTTTAGAAGATGATAGTGGGGATGAAAATAAACCTCTATTAGCTCACATTACTCTAATTGGGTTCGTTGAACATGCACTTGCACCAACACCACTGCTCCCTAGATAAGTCTGTTCAACATGCGAAGAATCTAGTGATCGTGTCAATGATCCTAGAGATTGGCACCAAACATGTTCAAAGTACCAATGAGACACTTCTCTTTTGACTCAATTTTCAAAGACTCGTGATTGAGAAACATTTGTAGAAGTTTATGTCCATCTAGTTTGGGATGCATCAATTAATGAAGAATATTGTTTCTTAACCGTGAATGATACTTGGGATCTTGTGTCTCTTTTGTAAGGAAGAAAACTTGTTGGATATAAATGGGTGTATAGAACTAAGTATGCATCATATGAAAGTGTTGAAAGACCTAAGGAAAGTTTAGTTTCCAAAGGATTTTCCCAAGTTGAAGAAATTGAGTCTTGAACACAATAAAACCTTTTCTCCCTTATTTCCAAAATGAACTCCATCTACCTTGTTCTTGTCCTTTCTGTTTTGTATAAATGGGAGTTCTATCAAATGGATTTCAGATTTGTCTTCTTGCAAGATTATTCACCACAATAAGACATTTGCATCGAATAACCTCTTGGATATGTTCAAAATGATTCCAACCTTGTTTGTCACCATAAGAAATATCTTTTTGGACTTAAGCAAGCTCCTTGGGATTGGTATGCCAAAATGGATAGCTTTCTTATCAACATCATTTTTTCTAATTGCCATTTTGACCCCAACCTCTATACCAACAAAGTTGGAAACCATCTCATAATCCTTGTTCTTTGTGTTTATGACCTTATTCTTACAAGTAGTGACCCTAAACTTTTAACCCATGTGAAATCCAATCCTAAGAAGAAATTTGAAATGATTAACTTAGGACATTTGCATTATTTTCTTGGCCTCCAAGTCTTTCCAACCAAGGAATGGATTTTTATTTCTCAATCTAAGTATGCTTGTGACCTTCTTTGTCATTTTCACATGGAATATTGTAAACCAGCCCCTTCTCCCTTCTAGTATAGTCAAACTTACTACCACCTACACTACACCCAAAGTAGATGCCACCTTGTACCATCAATTAGTTAGAAATCTATTGTACTTGAATCATAGCCATCTTGATATTGCCTTTGCCATTGTTGTTGTTTCCTAGTATATGCAAATTCCTCATGAAATTCATTGAAAAAAAAGGTACTTCGGTATATCCAAGGTACAATTCAATTTGGGATACATTACAATTTAGGGAGGACTCCTTTGTTGGGTGGCTTCAGTAATTTTGATTGGGTCAACAAACCATATGATAAGAAGTATACAGTAGGTTATATTTTTAGTCTTGGCTTCAAACCTACCACTTAGGATTGCAAGAAGGAAACGACTCTTTCTAGAAAAAAAAGTAGAGTGTTGGACCCTAGTTAATACCATATAAGTATCCCTATGGATTCAACGGATCCTTACATAGTTTAGATTCGATAGTAGCATATAACTACATGCTCTAGTGAGTTTATCAAACTGCTATCAATGTTGCCAAAGATCAAGTTCAACATCAGCGTAACAAACACATTGAGCTATACATGCACATCATCATAAAACTTATTCAGAATCATTTTCTTGAAGTGCTTTTCTTCCCTATAAATGATCAAGTTGTAGAGATATTCACAAAACCTTTTAAAGTGTTTTTTCTAAAATTTGATCTATGTTATGAGTTCACAAATTTTTCATTAAGGGGAATGGGCTCTAATGCCTCATTCCTTCTCATATTGTTTGACCTTTGTAAATCCTTCAATCATATCCTAAGTTTTTCCTAAATGGGGGCATGTTGTTAGGATATTTAGATGGTTAGGAGTTAGTGAGGATCAACTTGGTCTAATTTGTCATTAGGTAAAGTGTGGTTCTTTAATATGCATTAGTACTTATGTAATTCAACCATCACGATATGTTATAGATATAAAGTGATACGATGGTTCATCTTCACCTCAATCTTATTGGTTATTGATCCATGGATTAACACCCTATTGGTCAATGATCTCTATTTAAAGAGCATGGAGTGTCATTTACTAGATGATAGATTATAAAAAACTCATATGTAAATTATTTTTCCTTTTGCATTAATATATATCCTCAAGTAGCTATTTGGCCTGAGTCATGGACTATTTCTGCCTTTGGGGATTTTAACCATGTAAAAATATCGATGTGTTGATCTATGATCTATTTGTGTGAATGAGTTCTTAAGGTGTTTGACTTATGTGTCATGCCCCCTCCTGTCAATATGATTAATGAAGGGAACATGAACGATGTACGGGGTGTTGAATTTCGCCCCCATGGTCATATTATGAAATTCATTAACATCTAAATGTGTGTGCAAATGCATAATAAGCATACAGAATGGAATTCAACTCTATCGATGCACACACGTCATGCATATACCATCATGCTCGTCACGGGCACAATCACTCATGCTAAGACAACATACAACATGGTTTTCCAAGGATGCATGGAAACAGGGAAGGAGAAAGCTAAGCCAGTGAGCTCAACCATAGAGATACAAAGATCTCAATTTATCTCAACCAGCCTTGGAACCCACAATACCTACTACACCCAACACAAAGAAGGTCCCCTTCTTTGCTACATAGTCCCTCAAGTGCCCATTCCCTCTAGTGCTCTTTAGGGTGGGCATAGAAAGGTCCAAGCTGCTAAATATTCATAGATGCATTCCTTCATTGGGTTTATCAAGAAATTCCAACCTATGATCTCTCTCCCAACTCAATCCACTCTTGGGATTTTTTGAATTCTGGCCACGTGACTCTCAATCACAAAATTCAATTTCTAGGCTTCCAAATCTAGTTCTTCCTATGGATTTTCGAGTCTTTGACACTCAATTTTTCCCCATGGTTTATATCTATAGATTCCCCACTAGTCACTACCCACATGGATTTCTGGATGTTTTTGACACTCTAAAACATGGTTTCTTTCCTGGTTGTGATTTCTACAAATTTTCACTATTGGGAATGCATAAAAACTGAGAATTGATGTTTGGTTGTTCAACAATGGAATGGGGATGGTGGAAAATGAATTACCACAAGGGAGATTGAATTCTGGGTCAAGCAAACTGATCCCATACTCAACCATATAGATTTATGAGTTTGCCCTTTCTTCCTTAAGTCATAAGTTGATTTCTTAGCTACCTTTTTACAACATAATTAAATATCAACAAGGGGAATCAAGATGGGTTCTCAAGATGACACTTGGAAACAATGGATTAAATCCCACAACTCCTCCCCTCTCCCTAGTGGATACATACAACGCCCTCATTTTAGTTGCTTCCCATAGACAGCTCTTGGAATTTTATTTACATTTATAAATATTTACATGCTTTTACAATTTCCAATTGCTCACTTGCACATGGCTCACAAAATATAAAATACTTCCCTTTACAAGATGATTATTCACTACCAAGGCCTTGGCCTTGAGCCCCACACTTGGAATTCATACATCGCATAAACACAATGTTTAAATATAAATCCATTACATTCCAAGGGTAAAAAATGGCGGTATTATGCTATGTGGAAATACCTTGGTTTAGTCGAATACGATTTTAGTACAAATAGGTATGTTGCATTTAGAAGAAGAAGCATTATGCCAATTCATTATAGATTTTACCAAAACAAAAATAAAGCATACCGATAGGAACACTTTATTAATACAAGCAAAGGTTGAATCTCAAGATAAAGGTTGGCAAATGACAAGATGAAATGGATAAAGATATGGAAAATTGAGGAAGAAGAACAATTGGGCATTCAAGAATTGGTGCACAAGGTAATAAAGAAGTTGTGGCATGAACCTGTGGAAAAATGAGATTTTATTAGCACAAAGATCAATTCGATAGTTATTGATGCATATAAACATTACATCCAAGAGAAAATCTATATGCATAAAAATGGAGTTTGTCAATTCAGGTTAAGTTCTCATCACCTAGTATTGGAAACAAGGAGATGAAAAAACATAAACAAAGAAGAAGTTATGTCCATGGTTAATTTGCAAACAAGAAGAAATTGAGGATGAGGTGCATGTGATAATACAATGTCCCATATATAAAATGTAAGACAAAAAAACTCAATTAACATGAAAATTTAAGTAGAATTTGCTAACAAAATATATATAATATTTTAGAACACCACAAAAAATGAGTATATAACATGTTCAAACATTCTTAATATAAAAAACGTCAAAATTGTGATTATAAAAAAAAATATTTCTACATCTTATGGACCCTAAAAGTATCAATAAATAAAAACTATGCTATTCTACATTATTAGGTCTAAAGGCCTTCCAGCTGAAGTTGAGATTCTCTGCCATGAGCATCTGTTTATTCAACATTTGGATTTTTTAGGCATACCCTTTAGATGCAGTGTTTGTAGAGAGACAGGTCATTTGCACCGTGACTGTCCTTCTTTTCGTCATAGGCCTGTTAATCGATCTTTGACTGATTCTTTTGTTAATTCCCCTATAATTTCAATAGCAAAGGATTGTTAAACTCCGATCCAAAATGTCTCCTCTTCTGGTCAGCTGAAAAATGCTATTTTTTATTTGGGGAAGTGTCAGACTTGGATCTGGAAATTATTGACTCTGTGATCAGCAGCAAAAAAGGGACTTTGCCTTCTGACGTTACTCCTCCTCGTCTTCCTCCTAAGGAACCCGATCTGCCCAAACCCCCCTTGACTGATTTAATTCAGGAGTCTTCTCCTTCAGCCATTGCTTTTTTCCCTCCCTCAGCCCCATTGCGCTCTGGAGTTTCCCTTGCTGCCCCGTTATGTCCTACTCCCTCTTCTTCCCCCTTGACTGTCCCTTCCCCACCTCCTCTGTTTTCTGAGGCTGATTTCCCTCCCCTTACCACTTCTTGCCAGATTAGATCCCAGACTTCTGGTTCTCCCCATAATAGTCCCGCAGAATCCCCTCCTTTGTTGATCCCTCTTTGAAAAAATCTTTAAGTATTTTTTCTGACAAAACACCTCTCTCCCCTTCGGTTCTCCCTCTAGATTCAATCCGGTTTGAGAATGTTACTATTAGGCGGAAGAAAAAGCCAACAAAGCCTCCTCTTGATTCTTCCGATGCAGTTTAGGCTCCCTATACACCTCTTTCTGAGAGATTAAAAGCAACAGAGAGTTCTCTTTCCTCCCCTTCTCATCGGGTCCTTAGAGCTTCGACCCCTGACTCTTCGGTTGCTTAATGCGCATCCTTTCATTGAATGTTCGTGGCCTGGGGAGTCTGGCCAAGCAAAAAAGCCTCCGTCATTTGCTGTTTGTTCTTTCTCCTGATGTTGTCCTTTTTCAAGAAACCATGACTAGTCCTTATCCTGCTCTATATGCCTTTTCTAAACTCTGCCCGGGTTGGGATTTTTGTGCTCTTAGTTCTATTGGCCTCTTTGGAGGCATTCTCTCTGGATGGAATCCGAAAGTCATTAAATGTAAAGCCTTCCAAACTGTTGCTAGTATTTTTCTTAAAGCCTCGATTCAGGGATCTTCCCTTAATCTCTCATTTTTAAACTGCTATGGTCCTTACCATAATCGTGATTCTTTCTGGAATGCTGCAGCTTTGGGAGGTCTTCTCTCTCTGCCTAATCTCATCTTAGCAGGGGATCTTAATCTTACATTGAATGCTTTAGAAATTTGGGGATCCAAAGCCCTTTCTGATCCTTTGGGTTCTTTTTTCACAAAACTTTTCTCTGATCATCACTTAGTGGATGTTGCTCCTCCTTGTGCTGGTCCTACCTGGAGGAATGGAAGGATTGGGGAAGATGGTATTTCTAAAAGATTAGATTGATTTTTGTTGTCGGAACAGCTGATCAGCTCTCTGCCAAGGTATAGAGCTTGGGTTCATAGAAGTGGATTATCTGACCACTTTCCTATTGTCTTGGATTGGTTAGATCAACAAAAATCTACTGCTTATCCTTTTAAGTTTAACCATTCATGGTTAGAGAATGAAGATTTTGTTCAGATGGTTCGATCAGAATGGCCTCTTATTACATCGGATCCCTCTAAGGATGCTATGAATGATCTCTCCTGCCGACTTCACACTCTAAAAGACAAGGTTAAATCCTGGACTAAATCTGAGGCAATAAAAATGAAAGATAAATCTGCAGTTTTGGAAGAGGAAATTAGCTCTCTTCTCCTTTCCTCCCAGTCAGCTATATTAAACAAAGATCAACATCTTAAGATGTGCTCTCTCAAAGCTGCTCTTCAAAAAATGACTGATCATGAAATTTCTTCTGCAAGACTTCAAAGCAGAATTACCTGGGCCCATAAAGGGGATGCTAATTCCAAGTATTTTCATGCTCTGGCTACAGCTCGAAAAAATCATAACGCTATATGGAGTCTAAAAGATGATTTAGGCAATTGGGTTTCTGATGATCAAAGTCTAAAAGCCCTAGGTGTTCAATATTTCAAGACTATGTTTGCAGATGATAAGCTAACAAATTTGGAATCTCAACAGAAAGTTATTAGAATTTTTCCTGCTTTTATCAGCCAAGAGGATAAAGACACCTTTACTATTCCTGTTACCATTTTGGAAGTGGAAAAGACTCTTAAACTCTTTAAAAAAGATAAGGCTCCTGGGCCGGATGGTTGGCAAGTTGAGTTCTTTTTTTTTTTTAATCTTTTGGGTCCTCTCCTTGTTAAAGTGGTGGAATTTGCTAGAACCTCGGGCATAGTGGCTCCTGCTCTCAATTCTACTTTTCTAGCTCTTATCCCTAAGTCAGACCTGCCTGTTTCTTTTGCTGACTTTCGTCCTATCTCCCTTTGTAATCTCTGTTATAAATTGATATCCAAAGTTGCAGCTATGAGGCTTAAACCCTTTCTGGATGCCTCCATCTCTCCTCAACAATTTGGCTTTCTTAAGAATCGGTTGATTCAGGATCCCATTGCTATCACTCAGGAAGTCTTGCACACAGTCAATTCCAAAAATAAATGTGCCCTCATCCTTAAGCTGGATTTATCTAAAGCCTTTGATAGAGTAAATTGGACCTTCATCCACCTTCTTCTTATTCAAATTGGATTGCCCCTTGTTGGGGTTAATTGGATTATGGGATGCATCTCTTCAGCCAATTTCACTGTTCTTATTAATGGTTCTTCCTCCTCCTTCTTTCCTGCTTCGCAGGGTTTAAGGCAGGGCTGTCCTCTTTCCCCCCTATTGTTCATTCTAGTTATAGAAGGGCTTAGTCTCTTGATTGAGGAAGCTAAACGGGCTGGCAAGGTTGACGGCATAAAAGTTACATCTAAACTCTCTCTCACCCATTTATTATTTGTGGATGATGTGATTCTTTTTGGTCTCGGTTCCTTCGAAGAATGGTTGGCTTTCAAAGGTATTCTGGATATCTTCTGCGAGGCCTCTGGTATGAGCATAAATGTGAATAAATCTTGTTTTTTACAAAAAGGTATAGATGAGGCAATTCTCCAAAGAATTTCAGATATCCTCCCCTACAGGTCTGATGATTTTCGGAAAGGTTTTAGTTATTTGGGATATTTTCTGAAACCAAATTGCTACCTGGCAAAAGACTGGCTTTGGATGGTATCGAAATTTGAGAAGAAAATTTCACATTGGACTAACATACTCCTCTCCATGGGAGGCAGGCTTGTCCTTATTCGTGCTGTTCTTTCTAGCATGCCAGTCTATTGGATGGCATTGGTTCCAATCCCATCTTCTATTCTAGATAAACTGAGAAAAGTGATTTTCTCTTTTTTGTGGGGATCATCTGATAAGACTAAAAAATTTCATCTAGTGGATTGGCATCTATTGGCCCGACCCACTTCCCATGGTGGTTGGGGTATTAAGCATCTCCCTAGCTTTAGTCTCTCTTTGAGAATGAAATCTTTTTGGCTGGCAGTCAACAGCTTAGGCATTTGGAATCTTCTGCTCACTACTAAATATCTGAAAAAAAAAGCCATTTCACCTTTGGCTCAGGGATAAAAATTTCATTTATAATAATGCCTCTATTATTTGGAAGGGCTTCATTGCTACCTTAGAATGGATTGGTAAAGGAATTACCTGGCAAGTTGGTAATGGTGAATCCATCTGCCTGGGTGCTGACCCTATCATGGGTATGGGATCCTCTTTTATTCTACCTAGAGGATTGAGAGATTATTTAGAGGATTATGGTATATTCTCCTTAGCTCAGGCTCGAAATCAAACTCCAAATGCTAAAGGTTACTAGTTTTCTGCAGATGATCTTGATCTTTTGGGTGAATGGAAATCTATTTGGGATAATTATATTAGAGGTTTGGAATGTGGTCATATTTAGCTCTCTGATCAAAATGATATTTTAATCTGGTCTTATAACAAATATACAGGGCCATTATCTGCTGCTGAAGGTTATTCCTGTGTAATATCTAATAACTGTTCAGATTTAAACGATCAGGTTCTGAAAATTTTGTGGACTTTGACTATCCGTCTGAAAATAAAATGCTTTATCTGGCTGCTGATATATCGAAAGATATTAACCTGGGAGCAATTGCAAAAAAGAGGCTATAATGGGCCTAGTCGTTGTGTACTCTGTGAAGTTAACCGGGAAGATATCCAACACCTATTTTTCTGCTGTCCCTTTTATGCTCGTTTATTCACTTACTTTGAAGAAAAATTCAGCTTCTCTTTCCCTATATTCAGCTCTGTTCATTCTTACTTGGACCGTTGGTTCTCTTGTACTGTGAGTTCTTCCCCTTACTATTACTTGCCTCTGTTTATATTATGGGGTATCTGGCTCTTCCGTAATCTTTGCTTATTTGAAAATAAGAAACCATCCCTCTCTGCTTTGATTGCCAGAATTGAAGGCATGATAAATACTTATCCCGTGCCTTTGAAAATCCACAAAGTTCGCCATATAGGACCTGAACCTGTAAAATGTTTTCCTTGTGGTTTTTTCGATGGAGCTGCTGCGGAGTCTATTGGAGGATCTGGTTTTGTAATATTTATAAATGATTCTCATTTCTATAGCTTTTCAATGGGTTGTGGAAGAAGCTCGAATACTAGAGCAGAATTATTGGCTGGATGGGCTATTCTAAGAGTCAGCCTTTTGATGGGTCTCCCTATGCAGCTGATATATGGGGATTCTTTGGTTATTATCTCATGGCTTAACAGATTTACTGCACTTGATGTTCCATCTCTGATGCACTGGTGTGTCGTTATTAGACTTATGCTTCAAAAGGCCCCACCGGTGATCTTTAAACATACATATCGTGAGCATAACACGCCGGCAGATGCACTCTCTAAACAAGGTTTGAACTTGGATATGGGAGCTGTTGCTTTTTCAGAATATATGGATGGATTGATTGTGAACCAAGGAAATCTTTTTCTATTTTAGAGTAGCTGAATATTTCTTTTATTCAGCATGGTTATGGATGATGGATGATTTTCTTTCGCTGCTATATGTAGAGTTCTTATTGCCAGCATGTTTTGCTCTGATATTGAATGTTTGAAGTTCATCTTCGATATTACTCAGTATTTCTGACCTGTTATTTCAGGGATGATGAGAAAAGTCTGCTATGATCAGACTTTTTTTGTATCAGCTGCTCTGTTTGATACTTTTTGTTGTTGATGTTGTATATGGGATCAGGCAGTCCTCATGCAATTATGTATATGATATGTCTTTCTGCAGTTATGTATCTGCTTGGCAGTCTTCATGCAGTATATGCCATTTATATTTGTAGAGTTTGGCTCTGGGATTTAGCAGTCATCCTGCTGAGATGTAAAAGATGTCTTTTGATTCATTGAATAACAAAGACTGGTATTTTTTCCTCTGAAAAAAAAATCAAAAAATCAAAACTGTTAAGAAAACAAAAAAAACAAATAAAAAACATCTTATAAACCCTAAAAGGTATCCATAAATAAAAACTATTCTATTATACTACCTTAATAGTAGTTATATACTACTATATTAATATTAGATACAAATATGTATATTACTTAATCTTAATAATAACCTCTTTCTAAACTAAATTTAATATTCGGAATTACAACATCTTATAAACCCTAAAAGGTGTCTATAAATTAAAACTATTCTATTCTACTGTATTATCTTAATAGTAGCCTCTTTCTAAAATAAACTTAATAGTAGATAAAAATATATATATTACTTAGTCTTAATAATAATCTTTTTCTAAACTAAACTTAATATTCGGAATTAGATCAAAATATATATTACTTACCCTTGATTGAGAAATATACCTTTTATATGTTACGGTGTTTGTGGAGAAACATAAATGATTCTCTTAAAACATATTTTTAGATGTAAACTTCAAAGTATTAAAAAACAGCTCTACAAACATTATACTCACTCTTTTTCACTTTATAACAATATTACGAGAGACATATAGAATTTAATGAAAACATATATTTTTTCAAGAAAAAATATTTAAAATTATTAATAAATGTAATTTTACTAAGTTTAATGGATTACCTTGGGTTAATAAATGTAATTTTCCTAAGCTTAATGGATTACCTTGGGTTGTTAATTGTTTCAAATAATTTAAAATATTCACCTGAATTGTATGCCTTATTACATGTTTTTACAAGTCAAACATTATATGTATCGATCAAGTTAGGCATTATTGATTGTGTTGCATGCCTTACCCAATATCCATTAGATGTTCCTATAAATCAAACAATATATGTATCTATCAAGTTAGGCATGGTTGATTGTGTTGCATGTCTCACCCAATATCCTTACTTAGTCCAATGTTATATGTTTCCATCATGTCATTCTCCATCACTTTATATATCACTAATGAGTGTCTCTATGAACTTGCGAGGAAGTTCCTTGGAAATAAATCTAAGTTTCATTAGATTATATTTATTTATGGAAAAATATTTTTAAAAAAATGGAGTAAACTAAACTCTAGACCATTTGTACCTAAAATTCAACGAGTTTTTTTGGCCAAAATCTGGCAGAAATTGTTTAAAGGGTAGTTTTCAGTGATTGGAATTGCATTATCTGGGTGCTCCAAGGGTGATCGAGGGTCCTTAATCTATTTATGTAATAAAAATTGCATTTTTAACACTGAAAATCTCATTTTCAACAACAAATTGTGTTGCCGAATTCCGACCAAACTTGCCTGAAAAGGTGCAAATGGTCTAGAGATTAGCCAACTCCAAAAAAATCATTAAAATATATCTATTTATGAAAAGTAATTAATTGATTATGATAATGTTTACTTATAAGACCAACAAATCCTATAAGACAAATAAATGTAATTAGATTAAATATTTTCCAAGATAGGGTTTCTCTATTGAACCCATTATGTGCCAAATTCTCTCTCATTAGTAGGGACGATACGATTGAAGGTAGGCAAGTAAGTCAAAAGGTTGTGAAGGTTAATATAATTATAAATGTTGGTAAATATTATCAAGGGTAGGGAAAGTTAGGAGGAAATGTTGTATATCTTCAAATTCTTTTTTATTATATTAATTGCAATGGAAACTTTTTTTTTCAGGAAGAAAAAAGCCTGTCCTTGTTATTCAATATATAGAATCAAAGGGCATCTGATGAGCCATCCCTATCATAGGGTTACATCAAGCAAGTTCAAAGAGAGAGTCCTTTCTGCTAAAGTCCTGGAACGAGTCCCACATCACAAGAGCTACCAGGGGGGTGGAGCAACATATGCTGCAATCAGTAATATCAGTCCAATCAAAGGAAGAGGAGAATTCTATCCCAATTATCCATAACATACCGAGAGCACAAAAGCACGGGGCTGTTATCAAAAGGTGCCCGCTCCATAATCATCAAAGAGGTGCAAACATAAAATAGAGGAGTACATGCTCCTGCACCAAGCTCAAAAGAGCTGAAAACTTGGAAAGACAACAATTTTTTGACTAGGAATAATTACAAGGGGCACATGCACAATTTATTAGAATATGGTGTGAAAAGATGAAATGTAGGAAATCAAAAAAACTTCTAGAATATATGACCTTTATTTATGGAATTTTTATATAACTTCAAAAAAATCATGTTCTTTTAAAAATAGTATGTTACTTTTTCTCTAAAATATATGTTCGAATTAAGACATTAGTTTAGTATTTAAATTATGAGATTTTGTTAAACAATTTGTGTAGTTGTAGATAACAATTGGTTCTTATGCTGCTCTTTTTGCATATTTGCTAATATTAATTATATATATGCAATAGGGAAAGAAGACCAAACATTATATTAAACACAAGGAAAACACCATGTAAAACAAGAAGATGAAGAAGAAGATAAAAAACAACGTGGAGGGAACAAAACCACAAGGGAGCACTTGGTAAAAGAACAAAAAAAATCAAATAAGGAGAGGTCTTGGTCACCACTTAACTTTTTTGAGACAACTTGTGAGACCAATTTAGCAGGATCACATGCACAAAAGGAAGAAGTAAGGATACCAAATAAGTTTGGGGTTTTCCACTTCCTTGAGATGAGTGGCATCAAATAAAGAATATACCATCCTTACACCTACCAAAAATATGGGGTTTCCAAAACAACTGACAAGGAAAGAAGAGAAAGTACTAAGTGAAGCACAAGGAAAAAGACATGCAAAATGTGAAGAGGTAGACAAAGGAAAAAACAAGGCAGAGACAATGAAACCACAAGGGGGCACTTGGAAAAAAGACAACAAAATTGTGAGATAAGAAGAACTCTTGTTCCACTTAATTTTTTTGAGATGAATTGCAAGGCCAAAGTTTCAAGCTCATCCATGTATAAGAAAGAAGTGAGGAATCCAAAAAAAAAATTGGGGTTTCCCACTTCCTTGAGATGAGTGTCATGGAAAAAAATAGGTACCATCCTTACTCCAATAAAAAATATGTGGTTTCTAGAACAATCTACAGGGAAACAAGACCAAAAACTAAATGTAACACGAGGAAAACACCATGTAAAATGAGAAGATGATGATAATGGTGAACAAGGTGGATGAAACAAACCAGAAGGGAGGACATGACAAAATGAAAATAAAAAATTCAAATAAGGAGAGGTCTTGGTCACCACTTAACCTTTTTTAAACAACTCATAAGACCAAATTGGCAATCCCGTCCACACATGAAGAAGAAGTGAGGATACTACAAAAATTTGGAGTTTCCCATTTCCTTGAGACAAATGGAATGGAATAAATTATCCATCATCCATAGAACTACCAAAAATATTGGATTTACAAGACAAACCACAAAGAAATTAGGCCAAACACCAAACAAAACATAAGGAAAACACCATACAGAACAAGAAAAGGAAGATGAATATGAACAACAAGAAGGAGACAACAAAACCACCAAGGGAGCACTTGGTAAAAGGGTCCCAAAATTGTTAGATAAGGAGAGATCATAGTCACCACTTAACTTTCTTAGACATTAACTTGAAATCCCAAAGTTACAATCCCACCCGTGCACAATGGAGAAGTGAGGAGATCAAATGAATTTGGGGTTTCCCACTTTCTTCAAACAAGTGGCATGGAATAAACAAGTCACCATCCTTACACCTACCAAAGATGGGGTTCCTAAGACAAGCCACAAGGCAAGGATACCAAACACTGAATTAAACACAAGGAAAACATTGTGTGGAGTGAGAAGAGGAGGACAAGGTGAACAACAAGGTGAAGGAAATGAAATCAGAACGGAGTACTAAGTAAAAATACAACAAAATTGTCAAATTAGGAGAGGTCCTAGTCACCAAGTCTTAACATTTTTTTAGATGCCTTGCAATCCAAAATTAACAATCCCCTCCATACATAAGGAAGAAGTGAGGAGACCAAATATATTTGGGTTTTCCCACTTCCTTGAGACAAGTGGCAGAAAATAAATTAGACAACATCCTAACACCTTCCAAAATGATGAGGTTTCCTAAACAAGCTACGAGTTAAAAAGACCAAACACCAATTGAAACATAAGGAAAACACCATACAGAAGAAGAAAAGGAATATGAATGTAAACAATAAGGTGGAGACAAAGAAACCAAAAGTGATAATTTGGTAAAAATACAACAAAATTTTCAAACAAGGAGAGATATTTGTCACCACTTAACTTTTTTAAGACAACTTAGAATCCCAATTTGGAAAGATCACCTATGCACAAGTAAGAAGCGAGGAGACCAAATGAATTTTGGGTTTCCTACTTTCTTGATATGAGTGGCATGGCATTAACAAGTCCCCATATTTACTCCAACCAAAAATATGGGGTTGTCAAGACAAGCCACGAGGTAACCAGACCATACACTAAATGAAACACAAAGAAAACATCATGTGAAATGAGAAGATTAAGATGAAGGTGAACAACACGGCGAAGACAATGAAACCACAAGGGAGTACTTAGTAAAAAGACAACAAAATTTTCAAATAAGGAGAGATCTTGCTCACCACTTAACCTTTTTGTGATGACTTGCAAGCCCTAATTGGCAAGCCCACCTATACATAAGGAAGAAGTGAGGAGACCAAATGCATTTTGGGTTCCTTGATATGAGTGGCATGGAATAAATAAGTTTCCATCCTTATACCTATAAAAAATATAAGGTTTCCAAGACAAGACATAAGGAAAGAAGACCAAACACTAAATGAAACACAAGGAAAACATCATGTCGAACGAGGAGAGGATGACAAAGGTGTAGGAAAAAAAAACAAGGGAGCGCTTCGTAAAAGGATAACAAAATTGTCAAATAAGGAGATGTCTCATTAGAGGAAATTTCAACTCAAAATGGGCCTTTTAACTTTTATTCAAATTCCATGTCATCATGTGTTAGCCAATGAAATTGCTTTAAATTTGAAATACTGTATAGGTCTTAAACACCTTTTTAATATAAATTTGGGGATAGGTATCATAAAAAAACTACTTTTTTTGTTTGTATTTTTGACGTATCTCCCTGTGTTTTTACTCAAATTTCGATAGAGAGAGCTCGTTGGATGCGGAATTAAATTCCGCATCCAACGAGTACCCACTCGGCATACTTTTGATAGACCCCGCTACCCCAAAAACAAGAAATACCTGAAAAAAACGAAATGATTCCGTTTTTTCAGGTATTTCTTGTTTTTGGGGTAGCGGGGTCCGTCAAAAGTATGCCGAGTGGGTACTCGTTGGATGAGGAATTTAATTCCGCATCCAACGAGCTCTCCCAATCGAAATTTGAGTAAAAACACAGGGAGATATGTCAAAAATACAAACAAAAAGTAGTTTTTTTTCTTTTCTTCCTCCAAAATTAATAAATATTAATTTATTACTTTAACTATTATTTTATTAGTTCATTTTAGGAGGCCCATTTTGAGTTGAAATTTCCTCTAATGTGGTCACCACTTAATTTTTTTGAGATGACTTGCAAGCCCAAATTGACAAGCCTACTCACACACAAGGAAGAAATGTGTAGACCAAAAAATTTAGGGTTTCCCACTTCCTTGAGATGAGTAGCATGGAATAAATGACCTACTAGCTTTACACTTACCAAAAATATGGGGTTACCAAGACAAGTCATAAGGCGGTAAGACCAAACACTAAGAAAATTCCCTTGTCTAAGGAAACAAGCTTACCTAAGAGTCTAAGAGTGTTTTAAAGGAAATGAGTGAATTTGCGTTGAAATATTCAAGAGGAAATTTAGTCATTCCCACTCAAATTGATATTGAGGATAACAATTATGTGATTCATATTTATATTCATATAGGATAATGATAGCAACTCCTATCCTGTAATTTATATCAGTGTTGGTCTTAATTATGGTCTATTTAAAGGACAAGTGTGATTATTGTAAGTTATTTATGGTTACAATTATACATATCTTCAAATTGTAATGATTCAAAATGGATCGTTATATTATTTCTCATCTATTTTGGTACTTTGCAAGTGAAAAAATAGGAAGTATTGGCTTGTAGGGCCCATTTTATGGGTAGGTCCTACTTGGTGATTTGGGGTCTAGAACCTTTTGGAGCTTGTTCAGGACATTAAAATTCCCTTTTTGAGGTAAAAATTTTGCAGTCATCGTACTTATCCTATTGACATTGTTCTACACATCAATAGCTCTCCATCGACATAAAAAACACCTCAAGTGGAGTTTGTTTGTGGAAGTTATGCCTCCCTCAAGTTAACATCTCATGTTGACCACCATGGTACCAATGCCATACCAACTTCCATTATTCAAACATGTGAATCTAGTCACATGTATTTTCAATAATATTTTAGAGGGTCCAAACCCTAACACTAATTGGGGGTTGAGGCATGTAAAAAATCCTAACCATAACCCTAGACGAAAATCAAACTATGTTAAATAGTGGGCTATTAAAAAAGGAAGGGGTTCTATTCTTATGGCATTGTGTTTGTTCCATACTTAGGAGATCATATTTAAGCATTACGAATTAGAATATTTGTTGTGACCAATTGTTCTAGTAGAATATATACAACAATTTATAGATCATATTTAACTTGAGTTCAACCTTTTAAGATCCAAATAAAGCATAAATTTATCCTAATGCCAATGTGTGATGTTCTCCAATGGAGCACCCTGCTACATCAACTCCTAGAGAATATGTACCTTGCAACTTGGACATAGTTGTATCATATTGTAATAAATATACATATAAAAAAAAGTCAGTTACAAATATTTTACAATCATATTTACCAAATATTTATGAATTAAACAATTATATAAATAAGCAATGAAAATATAACAAAATACTTCATACTAATCACATCCAAGAAACTATCTTGAACAAGAGCCTCTAATGACCCATAACAAGTATGCCTACAATGAGTTCATCGATGAAGATAAACTGGACTAGGACTAGAATGCCATCCTTTGTAGATGTTGTGTAATCTAGAATTGGCAGTATGGCTTGAAGGTGTAAGGTGGACTACACCTGGTGGCCTAACATTGTTTGAGGATGGCTCTCAATCCACAATGATACAACAAACATACTTTGTTGAAGAAATTGGGTGTTGGGACGATATCACAATACTAGTGATAAGAATCAAATTATGGGTATTATTTAATATCATACAATTGAACATGTTATATGAAATGTTTAGGTCAATAATATTTAGCTTGCTGCAAGTCATTTAATGTGGTGGCAACAGGTTTGATGCTCATTAGATCTCAAGCTATTTAAAATCTAATTGGCATCAAGCCTGCTACTGCTACAACTACATTAAATGGCCTACAGCAGACTGAATATTTCTCACCAAAGGTCTACAAGCCCATGCTATAACATCCATGCTATGACATGTGTAAAGTATGTTTTAATACGAGTCTGCACGATCGTTTCAAAGCTGAGATACCATAATTTTCAGCTCCTTTTCAGTTGATGACAATGCTATCGACGGCTGCTTGTTCACCTGTTTTACAGGAAATCAACTTGACTGAGTTATTATAGCTTCACACGCTGCATTCAATTATCTTCGCATTCCCTCTATGAAATATTGCACGCATGACCCAATTCCTGTTAGTAGACCTGAATAATCAAGTCATTAGTCATTTTATTTCATATCATTCAGCAAAAGCTTTCTATAATTCGCCATGGAAAACATGAAAAGAAGGCTACCAATAAACATATTCTATTCGATTCTGTTAAAAAATAAACCATTCAAACTTCTAGCTTCACCTGCGGTTGGGTTATTGGAATTCTTTTCCAACCTCTGAAGCTTTACAAATTAATCTCTATCTATTATCTTCGTCAACATTATATTCTCAGTTTAATCTGTTATCTATTGTCTTCTCAGTTTAACATTATATTCTCAGTTTAATCTGTAAACAGTGATTTGTATTTTTGTGTCAGCGTGTAAACAGTGATTTGTATTTTTGTGTCAGCGTTTTTGCCGAGGTCATTTCTTTCCATATGTTAGGTCAATACACCAGAGCAAAGAATCTTGTATATACCATTAAGAGAATACGGAGCAAAGAATCTTTTATATACCATGAAGTGAATACAATTATACGAGCTGTAATAAGATCTAAGCAAGTTGCGTTAGTATTTAGGGTTTAAAAACCACACAATTATATGTTACAGAAGAATAGCGTCTTGTGGTACGGTAATGGAGCAAATTTTCATTCTTAAATAGTATTTGCTATTAGGTAAGTGTTAATATCTTAGAATTTGGGGTGGATTAGTATTTATGCCTTTCTTAAATTGTAAGATAATAAGATCAGTGTATTGTTTAAGTTGATTTTATGGCAGTAGTTTCAAATTATAAATAAACCATCTATAACTTTTATGTGATGTTTGGATAATGAGCTTCATGGAAGACAGCCTATTTAACTAGAAGAAGAATACTTAGGGTAAACAAGTAAGATATCTTATTTGTGCCACTTAACTTGTGGCCTATGACTGTTTATCTACTACAAAAGTGGTTGTACTAGTGTATATATTTGTGGCACTTAACTTGTGGCCTATTTAGTGGTTGTGCTAGTGTATATTTCTTTTTAAAATTCTAACCATTTTGTTGATAATACATTAGATGTTTAAAAAAGCATCAGAATGGAGGGGGGTGATAATAGTATTGGAATTTATCTCTCTACTAAGATATTCATCATGAGGAGACCAAATTTGGTCTATTAGACCTGAAGATAAAAGAAAATAAATGAATTATTTGGTTTGCTTTAAAATTTTATTTCTATGCTCAAAGCTTAATGAGAAGAGTTTTAAAAAGTTTTGAAACTAAACTTATTAATTTTATTCTTTGAACTAGTTAAAACCAAGAGATAAATTTGAACTTCTAGGTTAAGGTTAATGTCCACCTTATAGTATCTCAATTTTTTTTAACCTTTAAATCCTTCTTGCACCATATTTTCTTTAATATTTTTCATGTTATTAACCCTCCAATAGTTTAACCACACCATGAGGTATTTATGCTAACCTTACAAGTAATTTTAGGAAATCTATGATCTCTCATATATATATATATATATATATATATAATTTAAAATTAAATGTCTATTGAAAAGGATTTAAACATAACAAATAGGGAATGTTCACTTTTAATTAGAAATATGTGCATGAGAACAATATATGCATGGCATGATAGATTGGAGTAGCCAATATTTGAATATGAAAATGGATGGATGATATGAGAATTATGGACAAGTTGAAACAATTTATTTATTTATTTTTTATTGTTATATTTAATAATTTGGAAGTTGTTATTTCAAAGTTATATTGTTTCTATGTCAGGTTATTTGTTGTTAGCTTTTTGAACACATCAATAGTCATAATGGTCATAATGGTCATAGATCCATCTTAAAGCGCATCTAGAGGGATCCAATTTCTTGGGGTGTAAATTTCTTATATGTTCAGAAAATTTACACCTCAAAAATTTTGATCCCTTTGGTCCTCCTAAAATTCAAGTTTAACATGGATTTTTTTAATTACTTTTCATTTTATTCAAATTTTTGTATTTTATGAGCCCATATGAAAATTTTTTGTAACCTCAGGTTTTGTAGAGGATTCATTAAGAGGAATCTCCAATGAGCAATTCCTTATTCCAAGCAAATTTGTGTTGTAGAACAATTTCCATTCCAAGTGGTAATCACTTTAGTGTAGACATATTAATACCACATGAAAAAGTTAATAACTATTGGTTTCAAAAAAAATTTAATAATATTAGATGAACAAAATGCTTTTATAACATGCATTTTGCTAATCAAATTCCAACCCTAAGTACTTAGTACTTAGAGAAGTGTTAAAAGGCATGAGAATGAAGGAGGGTGAGAATCAATACTAATTTTTATACAGAATGTTCAGAAAGACAAATATTTTTAAAATTGTTATTGGTGAATTTTTTTTAGATTTTCAACCTTAATAATAATGAATGAAGATATATTTTTTGGAAAAAAATAACTAGCAAATGATTATTGTTATAAAGTCATTGCTTACCATTGCATTGCTACTGTAAACTCATTGTTGACTATTAAATCTTAACATCCTTAAATCCAAATACAAGTAATCAAAGATG
This sequence comes from Pseudotsuga menziesii, assembly GCA_001517045.1. Lineage (NCBI taxonomy): Eukaryota > Viridiplantae > Streptophyta > Pinopsida > Pinales > Pinaceae > Pseudotsuga > Pseudotsuga menziesii. The sequence goes on from LPNX010622031.1 coordinate 194,484, forward strand.
TGACAGGTATCATTATTCTTCTAATTAATGATCACCATATTGATTAATGATCACCATATTGAATAAAGTTGTGCATATGTTACTATATAAGACCGGATTTTTGGATTTGTCCAATATAGTGGTGATTTGGCCATGACTGTATTATCTTTTTAATCGACGTTGATGTAAATGTGCATGGAGATATATAATTGAATGTTGTCTTCTTCCTGTAATTGATTGAGATAAATACATTTAGAAAAGGTAAGCTCATTTTTTTTTTAATTTAAAGTTTCTAAATCGAAATGTTTAAAATCCCCTCTCTTCAATGTGTCAATCGACAAAAATGTTGAATATGAGCCTTAAATCCATTTTATGAGGGAGAGAACTGATTTGCTTTAAAATACTCTGCATATTTATGAGAAGTAACTGAACGCCTTAGCTTGATAATACTCTTTGGTTATAAGTTAGACAGGTAAGAAAAACGTTGAACCCACTGCTATGTCTTCCTTTTTTCATCATAGAGTATTCCTTTGAAAATGAAATCAATTGAATACAGTGAATTCAGCAATTATGTTTGATGGCAAACCATTATATAATAAGAATCAACATATGTTGTAATATTTTAATTATTTAATTTATATTAAAATATAGTATAATATTATGTAGATAAATATATATTTAACATATTGATAATGTTTTTTTTAAATGTTTCAAAGTTTCAGAGATATTAAAATTCATTAATAGTAATAAAAGAGAGTGAGAATCACTAATCATTAGTAATAAAAGAAAAGTAATAATCAGATAAAAAAAAAGTGAGAATCCCTAATCTTTAAATCCATTAATATATGGACAAAATGCTTCCAATAACCTTATAGATGTGGCCAACCAAAGATTGGAGTTTTTGAATAGAACAACTTCTTTGTGGATCGGTTCTACTTCTTTGTGGATTTTTGGAACTGATATCCCTTTGTTTACCAAACAATCATCCCTCAGTTTACAAGACAATTGTGGGATTGGTTTTTTCTTCATTTCCATATCCATATGCAAAGATGCTTTTTGAATTTCTCTTCCAAGTTATTTTGGGATTCTTTTTAGTGAAACAAAATTTAGATTATTTATGTTGAGTTTATTTATTGAAGTGGTTGATGTTTAAAAAATAGCTACGAAGTTTGCTTAAATTTAGAATGTATATTAGTCTTGTTTAGCTTTAGAATTTGTATTAGTTTTGGAATAAGATTTAAAATTGTTTTTAATTGGTTAAGACCTAATTTTCCTTAGAGATAATGAAACTTATAACACAAGATCTAGAGGCATCTCGCAGGAGTGGAAATATGCCCCTTATGGACTTCCCCAAAGCTTATCCTGGTTGTTAAGGATAAGGATGACCATGAACCACCAACTACTTTTTAAGGTAGCTTTCTAATTAGGGGAATTTTGAGGTAAAAAATGGGCCTCATAAGGGATATATATTTATAGTAATTTCAGAGCCTAATCTATTGAATTAAAATAATAATACAGTAAAAAATAAAGATCAAAATGGCGATTCCACGAAGAGAATGTAGCAAAGAGAGAGTTAAGACTTGGCCCTCGGGAGAATTCAGGCTTTTACAGTAAAAAAAAGTTCCTCCATATAGAAGGGAAAACAGATCATAGTAATAGCAAAATTAACAGAGTTAAAGCAAACAAAACTAAGTATAACTGTTGTGATAAATAGGGAAGTCTAAACCCAAGATAACCATGGAAAAAAGAAAAGACGCGAGAACTAAGGAACCTATACTTGAGGCTTGGAGGGAATCTCCTCCTCGATAGGAACCCCAAAGCCGAATCCGAGTTGTGAATTTGATTGTCTAGCTACTGGGGGAGAAGGTGGTTTGACAAATGTTTGGCCACCATCTTTCTTGAGACTCTTAGCATCGTTCGAGTGCCCTCTTCACTTCTAGTGTCCTCCTCGCTGATAGAAGGATTCCACTTAACTAGAAGCGGTTTTGTTTTCCTATACTCTGTCGCAATGGTGATGGTTTCTTTACCCTGCATTGTGCTTGCTATGGTCCTCGAAAAGGGAGGAGGCAATTGTTCTGTGTCTATGGGAGCTGCAGAAGGATTCGAAGGTGGATCTTGGGGATCATTCTGGGAGCCAGTGAAATGGAGGAGAAGCTGAGCCAGAAGGTTTTTGACCACCCAAAAATTGCGCCTGTGAAGGACCATCCAATTCGTCACAGTATGTGAACCCATGAGCTCGTCCTCCCAACCATCCATGAGCCGACGAAGATAATACACAATTTCAATGGCATAGCCTTCAGTATTGGCCTAAGTCGTGAGACTTATAGTGCGCTCATTGGAATTACCACTACCACCACGTCCCCGTCTTGGCATAGCACATAATCTATGAGACATATTTAGATGGGCCGGAAGCACAGAGTAGTAAGGATTCTGAACATCGACAGAGAGGGTAGGTGTAGGAGACTGGAAGCTGGCTCACTCCTTAATTGCCACAGGCTCTGCAAAATGTTCGACCTTCGCTAGATTGTACAAGGGAGAGCAAATGAGGTAAAAGGCAATGAATAGGATGCCCATAATAGGAATACAAGGATCTTGAGGCACAGTTAAGATCACCATAACTTTGCATGTAGGGGCGTGGTACTGGGTGGCAGAGGGGAAGTCAGCTCTCATCATTAACCTGGAGAACCCGCGTAGATCAAGGTAGAAGACATCCTGTAGCATTAGGAACCTAATGATGATGAGTCAGGGAGTAACGTCGGTGGACAGTTGTGTGTCTCAATAGTTGCTCCCTCTCCTCTTTGTGACACATGACCACTCGCATCCGGGTCTCATAAGAGATATATTCAAATATTATGAATTAGGCATTTTATGGGGAAGGTATACCTGGAAACTCACCTTTCCACTACATTAAATGTACAATTTAGATAAACATGGTTGAGTTACATACTAGAAACAAAAAATAATAAAAAAATGTTAAAATGAAGTGACTAAAAACTAATTTTAATTTCCAAAAAATATGGACTACTTGAATGCTTTCATGTCCTTGAACTTGGAGATCATTTTTAATAATAAAATATAAACACAATGAAAACACAATCAAATCTATTTTAATAATAAAATATAGACACAATGAAAAGACAATCAAATAAATTATTTTAGTAATAAAATATAGGCAAAATGGAAAAACAATAAAAAATTTCAAATTTTCCCCCACCAAGTATTGAAAAGTGAAATTTAAAATAAAATATATATAATTTTTCTTAATTTTTTATTATTACTTATGTTTCTTTTGTTTCTTTCTATATTTTATGTATTTTTTTAATTAATAATAATCTATTTTTGCGTCGAGAGGCGCTCTACAGCCCAGTATGGAGTAGATCTTGGAACGTTACGTAACGTAACGTTACATAATGTTATGTCGGCTATAAAAAAAATAGAACATAATGTTATGTCGGCTATAAAAAAAAATGCAATATGGGGGAGATGTTGTAATGTTTTTACTTAACAAAATAATAAAAAATGTTGGCCTTGCACATGGTTTTAAAACCATAAACCATGTGGTTTTAAAACCATAAACCATGTGCATGGTTTTAAAACCATGTGCACATGGTTTGCACATGGTTTTTATGCACATGGTTTTAAAACCATGCACATACGTAATAAATGTTGGCCAAAAAAAGACCTAATATGGGGGAGATGTTGTAATATTCCTAACTAACAAAACAATAAAAAAGTAAAAATTTAATTATCCGTAGAAAAAAATGGGTGAGGAAAAAAACACAATATGGGGGAGATGTTGTAACGTTTTTACTTCACAAAATAATAAAAAAAGTTGGCCTTGCACATGGTTTTAAATAAACCATGTACATGGTTTTAAAACCATGTATGAGGAAATATTGTAATGTTAGTTCATAACAAAATAAAAAATAATAAAAAATATTATATGTGGGTCATAAATAATATTAAATATTAATAATAAAATATTATATGTGGACCTTAAATAAAAATATGTGTCTTTTGGTTTGAATCAAATCAATGGATACCTACAAAGAGATTTGATCCCTCTCTGTGCTTGATAGAGCCTAGGATTTGGATCTACGCTGGTAAAAAGCCAGGCCAAGTCTTTGTAAAATACAAGATAGCTTTCACAAGAGAAGTCAAGAAGAAACTAAGACCTCAAAATAATGGATTAGAAATTAGTTTATGTTTTTGACTCTTTGTTTTCATTATAATAACAAAGAGATGTCTAAAAATTCAAGGATTTGGACTAGATGGCCTTTTTTTAGGAGGTTTTTTTATTTTTCCAAATGGGAATGTAAATATGTTTTAATCCCAATTTTGATGGTAGAAATGCATTCAACACCGTAAAAAACTCTGGAGGCACCCAAAATTCCAAAAGTCCCACCAGATACCCAAATCCTAGAATTTTTAGACTATGCATGATTGATTAGAAATAAACTTTCCTATTCTTAGTTTTTTACATGAACTAAGAATAAAAAGACAAAGTAAAAATTTATTTTATGTCCTATAAAATAAAAAAATCATAACCTATTTTATTAAACAAAGTAATGATTACCAAAGAGATCATGCTAAAAAACCTCTTTAAAATCAAATATAAAACCAAAAAATATTTCTAAATCAAATACAAAACCAAGTTCGAGACTATAAAATAAAGTCATGTAACTGCCCTCCATAATAGTGTTGCTTATATAAATAGCTATAATGTTCATATATCTGCTACAACTCTTGGCGTTGGATTGTACTATTTAATGTTTGATGGTTTATTGGATCATGTGTTGATTTCATAATATAACTATACTCCCAATTAATTAAGAGGAGTTTCGGGTGCAAGTGCATTTCCTAGGGCTTCAGCTTCAACTTAGCAGAAGGAGGAAATAGGGTTGTGAAAGAATATTAAATAGGGCTAATAAGGACTATCACTATATATTTGTTATTTCCCAATGATATTGGCCCAATTTCAATAGATTTTATAGCACTTAATGACCAAAATAAATAACCCTATATATTTGTTGTTTCACAATGATAGCGGTCCAATTCCAATAGTTTTTCTAGCAATTAATGACCAAGATAAATAACCCTAAGGAAACTTATTCGCTTCAACTTTGGAAAGAGGGAGACCGACCTCTTTCTTATTCTCTTTCTAGAGTGTACACTACAACAACAACATATGGAATGATTAGTTGAACTGCAAGTTGCACTAATTTGTGAACTAACTATATCGACCAAGAAGAGAAGTGGAGACCACCCGTGAAAAAAACAATAAACTTGGTGATTCTCATGAAACTCTTTTCTTGAACAAGGAAAAAACACACATACATATGAAACTATTTAAGTAATGTACATTAAAAATCATGGGAAGAGAGGCCTTGAATCATTTGAGAAAACAAATTTTTAGCTATGCAGCGAATTACAATGAGATCAAGTAGATCAAACTAATAAGTAACTTGTCCCAGCTAGGGGTAATTTATCCCCTTTCCCATTATGTCATGTGAGTGATTGAGAACATTTACGTCCCTTTTTATCCTGGTGGGAGACCACTTTGGGGTGCGATTATAAGGGAAATAACCCTACCATATATACATTATCCATTATAAATGAAATAACCCTACCATATGTCCAAGCATTAACCAACAACAAGGATATCAATTCGAGAATCAATACAAATCAATACCATTATATCTCCAAAACCAAAACCAAAATGATCTTGTAAGCATGTGGGCCCAACCAAATTCCATATATTGAAATTTTATTAGAGAGGTAGATCCCCTTTTTTGTCTTCTCCCACTATCGGCTTTAATACTCTAAAATAGGAATTGTCCCACTGAAATAGCAGAGTGGGTGAAGAAACAACAAAGTCGGTGAAGAGGGGAAGGGAATTGGATAATTGTTTTGAAGGGGAGATCCACAGAATAGACATCTATACATGAACATTAGATATTTGGGGAGCTGTAACACACAACAACAGAGATTCATATCCTTTTATGTGTTCTCTCTTAGGTTTTAGACTTCGTGAATTTTTTCTTAATCTCCAACATTGGCATTAATTCCATCTGCCCATATTCGTTCATTTATGTCCATAATGGATTGCATTAATGGTATGATTCTACTTTCACTACAATCATGCTAGATTGTGAAGCCTTCCATTGAATGTAGAGAGAGCTTGTCTTGTTTGGCCAATAAAAGAGGGAAAATCATATTTTCAGGGGGAATAGAATTTTCAAATTGGAATTTAAGGACTAAAAGGCTTGGAGATGAGATGGTGAGCATAAGCCGACAAAATGATGTTGATAAGTTGAAGAAGAATCTAATTTATGAGGGTTTATTTCAAAGAATCACAATTTTTTGTGCAATCCATAATCAAAAGAAGGGGAGCAGGGTTCTTCAGTTCAAGTATCTAACCTTATCATCGTCAGTTCTTTTCTCCCCTTAAGTGTCTTCAAATATTTTTGTTGTCTTTTTGGATGCCCGAGACTAGAAGAACTCTTTGATTGGCATATCCCCTGAAGCCAATGCAGTCAAGCCCTTAATTAACCCTCATAGGGACCACATAGGGACTTAATTTTGGAAACTTTGGCATGTGTCAAAGTTTGGCTGCATAGGCATGTAATTCTTCATCAAACAGACTTACTTACAACTTATGTCCATCCCTTTCCAGTTCTTGTTTGACAGCTAACCTCTAACTTTTTGAAAATACTACTATTAAAATTGCCTCATACAAAAAACAAATGCATGGTTGTAAAGGGAGTTCATATCACTAACAATGCATAATCTTAAGGAAAAAATAGAGTTTTCCATCAAAATTTAAGTGTCTTCAGATATTCAGTTCGTTTCTCCCCTCAAGTGTCTTTAGATCTTTTTGTTGGATTTTTGGATTCCAAAGACTAGAAGAAGTCTTCGGTTGGAATATTGCCTGAAGCCAATGCAACTGAGCCCTTAATTGACCCCCGTAGGCACTTAATTTTGGGAACTTTAGCATGTGTCAGAGTTGGCTTCCCAGGCCTCTAATTCTTCATCAAACAGGCTGACTTACAGCTTTTTCCCATCCCAAGCCTATAATTTTTTGTATGAGGCAATTTTAATAGTAGTATTTTTGAAAAGCAAGAGGTTATGTCTCAAGGGAGTTCCTATCAATAACAATACATAGTGTTAAGGAAAAAATAGAGATCACCATCAAAATTTAAGTGCCTTTATCTAGAGTTACTTCTAGTTTCGACAAGTATTCAATTAGTGTATTACTTATGATCCGATGAATGTATTACTTATCATTTTCGCAATCAAAGAATCCTGAATGCCATGATTGATTACATGTTATCTAGAACCTTAATCAACATTGCCTTCCATGGATAAAAGTACAATGTTGAAAAGAATTCCCAAGCCATGCATGCACGAGCAAGGGCATCAACTATTTAAATTTGGCACGACCTTTTAATCAGGCATTAACTACTAGATTTCCAACTACATTGTGCAACCATAGAATTTGAATTGGATGAGTTGAAAATTAGGCTAGCTAAGGTTTGAATTTGATGAACTGACAATAGAGAGAGATTTAAATTGATAGTAACCAAAGAAGAGATCAATTTTTGAGAAATTTAAATTGATAGGATTGTTAATACATACTTGTTGTGATTATAAATTCCCTAAATATTGGATAATAGGGTGTGTGCTTCAGCTACAAGGACTTGCACGTTTTATTTTGTATGGTGCACTATCATCCAATCTAGGTCAATGGAATCATTGAGTTTTTGTAATGCTTGATACCGATTTGTCATAATGAAATGAACTGTCAAATTTGTACTGTCCCCTCACAAGGGGCTTGTAACATAGTATCCAACTATTAATATGCTATTAATATACCTTCTGGATTTTGGCATGAATTTCGATCTATTGGTTTAAGATAATGACAATTTATTCTTTTTTGTTGTAATTGTTACACCTGAAACCTGCACGCCATACGTAGGTTGTTCCCTAGTGTTTACATTGTCTAACAATCTTAGTATGGTATCTTGGAACTCATAGTTCCAATTTGTAGTGCTCAAGCCAAATGACTAAGGGATCGACATGTTGCATCAATCCCCTTGTTTTAAGATGGTCATAGAGGCATTCCATGTTAAGTTGTTACTGCAAATTCTTGTGTTCCCTTAATTGCAATAGAGAAGTATGGAACTTCCTTACAAAGGTAAAGGGTTAATCGCCATTGGGCATTTATTTTATCATTTGTTATTTATTTTTGGCCACCAACCACATCTATGTAAAATAATGGCTTACCTCTTTGATCTCATCTAAAAGAGTATGACTGTCACAACATAAACTATTACATTTTACTAGCTTCTTGTGCAATTGAACTTGGAAGTATTACATCTGTGACTATAGTTCTAAGTTATCTACTTCGTTTTTATCAAACAATGACGCATTTCTTTTTTTTTCAATTGGAATGTCCATAGAATATTATTGGAAGAGACTTGGTGAATGCCTCCGCCAAGTGAGTAACAAGGTAAGTAAAGGTATAATACTAGCCTTAAGAGGCTCATCAAATAGACTTCTCCAACAAGGATGAGTCCACATGGAAACAAACCCTCAACTTCAAGTCGCAAGGCTCCAATGAAGTAGATCACAAGGAAAATCAAGGAACCTAGACCTATGGATTTGACCCTAGATCCCATCAAATTATGCACAAGATAGCTCCAAATGGATAGCTTCCAAATAAATCTTCATCCATGGCCTCCAAAGACTTCACCAAAGCAAAATACAAACTCCAAGAAAAAAGGGGTGCTCTTATAGAAACAATCCATAATGAGGGAACCTACAACAAGGGGTTGTCCCATAAAGTGCACAACAAGTTCCCTCTAATAATGAGCTCGATTATCTTCAAGGTGCAAATCCTCAAACATCAAGCCAAAAGTCACTTGTGTGGCATCCAAAAGTAACGGCCTCACTCAAGATGTGCACCAAACATCTCCAAAGTATCCTTAAAGCGTGGTACCAGAAACCAACCAAGGGATAAATGTATTAAAGCGTTGGAAAAAAAAAATAAGGATGAAATGTAGGTCTAGGGTTTGACCCCTAAGACCTCTTCCATGAGAAAATGACTTCCTCAAAATGTGCATAAAACAATTCCAAATTGATAACTCCATTAAGAATTCACCAAATAGCAAGGGGACCCCATACTAATGCCAAACACTTTCTCTACAAGTAACATTTAGGTGGACGGTCCATGAATAAGGTCTTCAAACTATGGGATTCTCTCTCAGAGTGATACAAGATGATAAGTAGGCCTCCTCTAAGTGGAGTTCTCAGCCTTAAAACCATCCCTCAAAACATGATGTTGCTCCTCAATGGAAAGTAGGGATCCTCCAAAGGCTGACATCTCCAAGAAAGGTCTCTAAATGCTAAATGCTTGTCACATCAATCTTTTCATTTAACCTTGTTGGTTTAGAATAATGCCTAGATTCCTATTTAATGGTTATTTGCTTCTGTAAGAGTGCATAGGTCAAATTATAATTGGCCAAGTATGCCTCTTATTGCTTCTTCTTATGTTGAGAATTTCCCAGAATTAGAAGAGGGCTACTTACTGCTATTGGAAGGAGTTAAAACATATATGAGTTTGAACATTGAACCAACAATCCCAGAATATGCCCCTATACTACTGTTATTCTTCCTAGAATTTCCATAAGGCTACTCTCTATTGATTGGGAGTTAAAAATAAGGTTGTTTACTACTATTGTAGTGCCCAAAACTGAATTTTAAAGTTGATTTCATGGCCATAATACATCCAGACCCAAGTTTTCTACTGTTCATTTTTTTTATGAGGTATGAACTTAACCCAACATTGCCCAGAAATGTCGATACTTGCTAGAAGTTGAGATACTATGGAGCAGTCCTCTAAATTCTTCAGGTGATGCTTGGCATTTTTCCTAGATTTGATGAATGTCTTCACTGCTACTACAAATAGTGCCCTAGTTCAAAGTCAAACAGTTCATAACTCCACACACTCCATTAACATCCACCTTCCAACAACATGGGGCATCGTCATCTATGAAGAGTAACACTAGTAATCATCAAAGGTCACCCCAACTGAATATTGTGATCAAAATCACAAGTGGACACCCATGCAAAATGGGAGGTAACAAGATGCACTTCAATGGATTCATTTCACTAATTGTATGGATATTGATCAGGTTGGTTGCAACAAGTTCTCATTTCTCTTATAAAACCTACTTAAGATTTTGGTTGTTTACATTTAAAATTAATAGTCATATCTCATATGCAAGCAATTTTTTTTGGTTCATGGGTCTTTGAATGAACATTTTAATTACTATCACTTTGGATGTTCTAACTCATTGGTCTCTCTAAATCACAACCATAACTCAATATATCCATATAGCCATATGCATTTTGTTTATTTGTCATATGTAAAAAGACAGGTGTTAAGTGATTTGACATCTAAGTAAATAATATAAGGGGCTGATTTTACTATTGCCATGCTTCTGTTGTACTGCTTCTATTACTATTGTAAAGAGTTTTTTGAGATATGGTTTTTTCCAGATAAGTTGCTATAAAAGGGTGGAAACTTATCATCTTTGATTGGTATCCTTTCTCCTTAAATTACTAGGAAATATGGCTATTTGGAAGTGAAGCATTGCATTATTTCCATTGCCACTTTATGCCTTGTTTTACAGCAGCCCTAAGGCTGGAAATTTGGTTGTTAGGAAGTGAAGCATTGTATTCTTTTCGTTGCCACTTTATACCAATTTCTTTTCTTTTCAATTGGAATGTCCTAGAATATTATTGGAAGAGACTTGGTGAATGCATTAGGGGGAAAAGGCATGCACATGCAAAAGTTGATGGGGTTCATGTGAGCAAAAAGTAGACCACTATGAATAAAATATGCAACTCAACTTTGGACTTTTGAATTCTATGATCTTGTAGTAGAACCTCATATTGAAGGTACCCCTAATTGGAAACATTGAATTTTTATTGGAAAACTCTAAGAAGATACTATACATGCTTAGGATTTTGAGCTACATAGTGAAGGTAAATGATGAATATATATTTTTTAATCCAAATGTGGTGGCAAAATATTCTAACTAGATTGTACTTGTGCCATAACATGCATTTCCACATCATCTTTTTCATATTTGGGGTTCTTGGAATGCCTCTTATTGTTGCTTCTTATATACAGACTTTACTAAAATTAGAAGATGGTTTCTTACTTCTATTGGAAGGAGTCAAAACAGATCTGAGTTTGAACCAACAGGCCCATAATATGCCCATGTACTATTGTTATTGTTCCCAGAACTTCCATAAGGATACTCTCTACTGATTGAGAGTTGAAAACATAGTTGTTTACTATTGATGTAGTGCCCAAAATTGAATTTTAAAGCTACTTTCGTGCCCATAATACATCCAGACCCAGGTTTGCTACTATCCATTGTTGTTATGAGGTTTGAACTTAACCCAACATTGCCCAGAAATGTTGATACTTTTCCAGGAGCTGAAATACCGTGGAGCATTCCTCTCAATTATTCAGGTGTTCTTGACATTTCTCCCAAATTTGATGAATGTAATCATTGCTACTACAAACAATTCCCTAATTCAAAGTCAAACATTCCACAACTCCTCTTTTGCATCCTTTATGCTCCCATTTTTGGCATATATATCAAGAAGTGCACTCTCACCATGTTAAATAGATTCTAGATTGACATAAAAACATTGAAATTGTCATTTTGTAGAATTAGAATTTAGTATTCATATGCTCAAAATGGCATGTTAAATCATCATTCCAAATTTAGTATTGAAATTATTGTTTTTTCATATTTTATATGTTTTTTCTATTTTTTTCATTCTACTTGTAATTTAGGTATAGTTTTGTGGTAAATGAATAATTTAAAAAAAAATAGATGAAGAAAAGAAATACATTATTACGACTCATGTGCATCATAATATGGCACCATTACAAGAGAGAAATAGTCCAAAAATATATGGTGTAGATGAAGAAAAAATAAGAATAGAAGGGGCAAAAATGTTGACTTATGGGCAAAGGGAGAACTACTTCCAATAGATCCTATAACAAATTCTCACCCAGACTTTAAAAGGGTGACAAGACTAGTGAAGTTCTTGTGGAATGGAAAGAAAGGATTTCTAGGATATTGTGAAAATCTAACAGGAAATTATAAACAACTCGAGGAGAAAGTCAACAATTTGCTCCAAACAATCTATGATTTGGAGTGTAGAAACTAAAAGTTGGTTGATAGCATTAATCAAATTTATATTATGAATTTGGTTGCAAACAATGAAAATTTGAGTTTGCAACAAACCATATTTTCAAAAGAACAAAATATTATGAACAACTTTAAAGAAAATAAAATATTTTCCAAAGAGAGACAATGTCTACATAAAGAGGTTAACAACTTAAAATCTAAGGTTGCTATTTTAACAAATAGTTTGAAATAAATAAAGAAAACACCATTTGGAGGAAGAAATAGGATTAAAAAATTCACTAGCACTTCTTCTTTGATATCCAAAGGGGGTGCTGTGGACAACCCTTGTAGATTGTTTTTTATTCATCACAAACGTGGCTAAAGCAATAACATAGCTATAAATATTGGGTCTTAGGTGCCCACAATTTCTAAGCTCAAATAACAATTTAACATATTCTTGATACTCTCTAATGTTGACATCTTCCACTTGAGATGGCTTGCTAGGTCTTGATCCTTTTCCTCTTCGGTCACAACCTGATCAGTTTGTAAGAAGTACTTGACAAAATGGATAGCATTTGAAGAAATCGACCTATAAATGGTGTGCCCAACATGCCAAATCATAGCCTTAAAAGATTTTATGTCTTTCTCTCTCTCTCTCTCTCTCTCTCTCTCTTTGTATATAT